>VXBB01002172.1:621519-677170 GCA_013399915.1 Illadopsis cleaveri | reverse complement strand
GTGAGCTCCCGGGAATGAGGGGCGACGGCGCACACCGTGGCGCCGTATCTGTTTCCAGTTGTGCGTGCTTAATGCGTTCAGACAGAGAATTCTGAGGAAGAAACCCCAAATGGTGTTCTAGTCTGCCTTCCTCTATCCCTGCCGGCCCATCATTGAGTGCTCACAGGTACATCTTGTGCCAAACAGCCGCAGGGTAACAAGCCCATTCTGGATTTAAGTTTTCTTTGCCTGTCTCTTCCCCTCTCTCATAAATACTTGATTGCTTAATGTCATCTGTAAGGTAGAAGAATTTTATGTCATGTATTTCATAGCTGGTTTATGTTCTGAGTGTTTTAATTCTTTTTTTAACCCTTGAAGCAGGAGATGCGGTTGCCCAGCTGGGCTGCCCACACAGTTGTTTTGCTATGACAAGAGCGGCTAGACATAATGTTGGATTTCTAGTGAGTCTTTTTCCATAGCGAGTTCTTGGCTTTTATAAAAATTGCCAAGACACTAATGAACGTGATTGTTATTGTTATACAGGGGTTGGTCTGACATAAACACATTCCATACAAGGTAGCTTAGAATTAAATTATTGCTTCAGCAAAAAATCCAAGCACAATTCCTCAGAGGCTAAGGTGCAATAACTCAATTTCTGAAAGATGTGCATGGTTTTCGAATGCATGCTTTTTCCTCAGGGTGTCTGGGTGCTGTTCGCATACGGATGTTCACAGGATCAGTTCCTGTGAAGTAATTAGATCATCTGGGTTGTGAGGTTTGTGATATTTATCAGGCACTTTCTTGTCAAACACTGTTACAAGGTGAGCCTTAGTTGGATATCTGTAGGAGAAGGAACATATTTTTGCCCTCCCCTTGTTGTTTGGGGAGAAGACCTTTGCTTTTATTTCTTCTGTTCTTCTGGGGCATGTGTATTAATTTTCTTGCACATTAAGCAGTGTTGATGCAAGAAAAAGAACAAAAAACCCAAACAACCCCCCCAAACTATAAATTAGTAGCAGTGAATTTTGTTGCCAGTAAAATGTTTCTAGAAGTACATTTTGAGGCGTTGTCAAAAATTATATTGGAATACCTCTGAACTGAAGTTTTCTTTATCTCAAGAAATGACCTGGAGAAGCTGGAGAGGAAGGCATACAGGGTAGCTGAGTCACAGGGAGAACTGCAGGAACAGAATGACATTCAGTAGAACCACAACCAGCCAGGCTTCCTAAGGGAAAGCTAAACAGAAATCTAATTTTAAATGTATCCTGCCTCTGACTTAGCAGGTTTTTTATCAAACTATGGAGAACGTTTCCTAAAAGAACTGGAGGCGAGGAGCAGCACAGCCATAACCTAATGAGTTTGACATCAGTAGTATGCAAGACTCTAGAGAATTTTTGAAGCAAAGAATTAATTAATGACATGAAACTAGGTAGACTGGGTCATATGTGCATTTGCTAAAGATAGATCATGCCTGACTGACCTGCATCTTTTGTAAGAATAGGTGTTGGAATTCCTTTCTCTTTAAAACAAATGGAGTAGCTCTAATCTGCTGGGAACTTGATAATGGATCACACATATTTTTAAGGTAGAGATACAGGAGAATTAGGGCAAGAGCTGATACTTGGGTAAAGAGTAGCATGAAGGAGAGGAAACAGAAACAGATTTGAGTCAGAAGAGGAACTGTTGGTTGGAAAGGTACTTGCAAAAAGTATTTCTCAAGATTGAAAGTGGCGCTGGTATTGTTTACACCATAAAATTGAACTCTGATAAGCAAACTTGAGGAATCTCAAAGGAAAACTAGAAAGTTGTGCAAGAGCTGGAAAATAAGGAATGCTGGATTGATAAAAATGGGTTACCTTATGAAGTTGTGCAGTTGGAATGAATAGTAACAGTATAAGCTTGGGAACTGACACGAGGAAATGTCTGGACGAGAAATGAGACCACATGTGATCGAGACTAAGTCACCAAAGCAGTGTGATTTGAGGGCAAGAATGACAATGTATTGTGTGATTATATGTTTATTGATGCATATAAATTCTGATTCTCTTTTCAGAGAAAGGGATTTGAATTCTCTCTTCCAGAACTGGATGAGATTGTCCCTGGGCAGTCTGTATTAAAGGAGAATGTAGAAGAGCTTCCCTAGCTAGGCTGACAAAATAGACTTGGAAGCTGTGTTCACCTCTGTAGGTACAGGAGCATTCTTCCCTTTTCCTTTCCTGCCTCTTTACAACTGGTAAGCAGAGGCAGTTGTAGTAAGCTGAAATGGGGAACTGAGGTGACCAAAAAGCAAGCCTTGTTTTGGTGGGTTGCTTCTGAGGTAGTTTTTTCACAGGTTCTGTTTGCCAGGTGGACAGCTGCAGAGGGCAGACACACCAGCACAAGACCAGGGAGGCTGAATCACCTCTCTTGACCTGCTGGCCACATTCCTTTTGATACAACTCAGGATGTGGTTGGCTTTCTGGGCTACAATGTGTAAAGTGCTTATTGCCAGCTCATGTTGAGTTTTTCTTCAACCATCACCCCTAAATCCTTCTCCACAGGGCTGCTCTCAATGACCTTTAAAGTATTGATAGTAGCCTTTGAAGTATTCATTGAAACACTGTAGTTGCATTCCAAGAAACTGTTGGAAAGTAAAAAATGAGGAGTAAAAACCAGCTGTTTAATCTAAATGAATGTTGGCACAAGAACCAGTGGATATGAACTGAGCATGTGCTGCAGACTGCATACCTGAAACTGTGAAGTCCAGAATAGCAAAGGTCTACGGCAGTGCTCAAGTGGACATCACTCAGAGTGAATTTGGAAAGCTTAAAATTGAAATATCATAGAGCCAGGCTGCCTGTTCTAACAGGAATCAACCTGGTTTGCCTGACAAGGCTCCTTTCAGTTTCTATTTACACCTCTTTTCTCTGTAGTCTTACTAGGAAATGCATGTGGAGTTAAGGTTTTCTATGGATTTCTTGATGCTAGGTTCTTTCATTAGCTGCCTTTGCTTCTGAACCTTCATCACTTGAAATGTACAGCTCTTCCTGTTGGTTAACTTATAGGATAAGAAATGTGTAACATGCAAAGGCTTTGATCTGCAGTTTGGAAATGTATAGGAATTTCTTTTTCTTTCACAGACTTGAAAAACAATCTGTGTGCATTCGTTTTTGAAAGAGAAGGAAAGTCAGAATCTCTTTCTGTGCGCCTTTGGATTGGGAATATGAGCACCACAATTGTTCCTCATCCTCTTTTCAAGGGCTGACTGTTTAACTGGGGGTCTTTTTCCTGGAATATAAGAGACAAAGTGAAGGTTTGCCATATGTACATTGTTAAGTCTGGGGATCCAGTTACCCAGGCAGTTGTTAAAAGCTTGGGAATTGCCACTCACTGTCGTAAAGGCTTTGTGTTATCTGAAAACCAAAGCGGTAAAATTTGTGAACACATTGGGAGGAGTTTTCTCTAGCAAGTATGGAGTAAACTTTTGGAGAACCTGCAGGCTTTTGTTTGTCTACATGAGCAGATTTTCATCCGGTTTCTTTGGACCCCTTAGCTACTGAGTTGAACTGTGAATCTAAGGAGATATGCAAATAGTGCTGCTTGCTGTCTCTTTTTGCTAAGGATTAGAGGTTAGTTATGGCAGGATGTCCAGAGAATGGGAGGAGAAACTTGGCTGCAAACTACTAGGTCCACCTAGTATTTGATACACTTTCAACAGGCCCATTAAGGAAGGGAATGGCAATTGGCAGGAAGCAGGAATCATGACTGGCTGACTTATTATGGGAACCCTCCTCAGTGTGTCATTAAATAGTAAATGTCCTGCAGCAGCCAGAACTCATGGGCAGTATGCATTCAGTCATGGTTTTCATACATCTGAAATGAAATGACAAACATTAAAAATTCCTTTGATCCGTCTTTGCTGTGGATAAGAGGAGTGACCTCAGGAAAAAGTAACAGGAAACACAGCACTGCATCATATGTAGTTGCTCAAACTCTTGCCCATTCATGTAAAACACAGTTTTGGTACAGTAGGAGTTCTACACACTTCTCAGGCTCTGTAGGACTCAAGGCACAAAAGCATTGGGGCACAAAGAGACAGTAAGGGAAATCTGCCACAGAAATGGTCTGATGTGTTTTGGAGTATCTGTGGCTGCTCAACTCCTTACCTACTGCAGCAGGTTCTGTTGATCTGATTCAGTGTAGGGTGGTAGGACTTGGACTTTGGAACTATTTGTGCCTTTCTCTGGAGCGGCTGAAAACAAATACCTCAGTAGTTTTGAGGAACTGTAGTAGTGAGTGACAAGGGATTTCAGAACAAAAAAAGGGAAAGCTTTTTTTTCAGAATCATGAAACACCTTCTCTCATTACAAGCGAGTGATAAAGCACCTAATTTGCCTTACAACACTTTAATTTTTGAAAGTGTTAACTAGTGTGGAAGGTCTTTATGTACCTTATAGTAGAAGTCTTTAGCAAAAATGTAACCTGAAGAGATCTTAACTAGGAGCTGCAAGTTGTGTTGAAAATACATGGAAAGACCTTTGATTTATAGTGATGGTGGAAGACTGGAAGTCCTGAGATGCAGTTCTCCAGTTGTGATGACATGTGCTGTGACTGTCATTTGACCTGTCTCCAAGCTTTATTTACATGGAGAAGCAGAGAGATAATAGTGTCTGAGGGTGTAGGAAGTCTTAAAATATCACAAGTACTCTTGAAATAATCCATTTTGAAGGCAGAGTTAAAATGAGAACTGATATATTTGTAAAGGAGAGGACAGAAACATGTCAGCAAAGCTGGAAAAACTTGTGGGTAGGAGAGCTAGGCACAGGTCCCTGTAAACCCTCAGCTGGTTGCTGAGGAAGTGCATGGTCCTTTTGCTCCTGCATTGCCTGACCTGCCACAACAGTCCCTACCTTCTGATGCTGCAAGGCTTGTAAGCTAATCACATCTGAGTGAACTCGGGGCCTGTGTCACCACCAGCGAGGCCACACAGAATGTCACTTCATTTGGGGCAAGGCCCAGCTTTTCTGTGCTCGGTGTCCTGAGCAGTTGTGCACATCACTGCTCATCTTGTGCAGCAGGTGACCATTGTCTCACATATCCTCTTAAGAGCTTAAAATTATTCCACTTTACTCTTGGCTCTCTTTAACATATGCATTTCTTACTGTCTTGTGGAAAAAAATTAAATTGTGAGTGGTAGGGAAAGTGAGGAAGTGCCGTGTGTGTCCTGGAATGCTCGTGCTGCTGGTCAATTTTGTTGCCTGTGATCTTTGATCTGTGAAATGACAGCAGTGTATCTTGACCCACTTCTCTGTACTTCTGTGAAGGATGACATTTCAAACTCCCACAGACATGGGAATGGATTACTGTAAATACCAAACGGCATATTTCCATGGAATCCTAAAGTTTGCTGTAAGGATCTTCAAGGTACTGAACTTTATAATGTTAATGTGATGCCTGCTTTCTCCAAAGTAGTGTCTGAGTGCTTGTCTGTGTGAGGCTGTTTTTGTGTGGACTGTGCCTGAAGACCAGTCCCTCTCTCTTGCCTGACCAGAGGTTTTCTTCCTGGCATGCAAAGGAAACCTAAGATTAGGAATGAAACAGCTGATACCCAGTTTAATAGAAGACCTGAATATAATCCTTGAGAGGGAAGGATTGAATTCTTCCTGAATTGTGTATGTGATCTTCATCATTTGAGGGCTTCAAATACTTGAGCTCTGGAAGATGGTGCTTGTTGTGAAATGCAGAAATTGGCACCTGAGGTGGCCTGAGCAATCCGTGGACATGGCCTTTTTCACTGGTGCCTAGGAAGCAGGTGTCTTTAAGCAGAAATGTTGGCAACTTAGGCTTGCCTTTGCAGAATTAGGAGATGTCTAAGGAATGAGCAAGGTCAGTCTGCACTTTTTTGTCAACTCTTGCAAACTGCCTACGTTTCCAGGTCTGCTGCACTCTTGATAGTAGCACATTCTTTCAAGAGGGAAATATTGAAGTTGTTCTCTTCCATAGATTCCATGGGTGGGAAGTTTCAGGGGAACACTTTCCAGCCTGTCTTAGTCCCTGTTTTATTTGCTGCCTTTCTTCTAAGACTCTACTGGAGGATTATTTTTTTCCCTTCTTGATCTTTGTCACTCCAGTCGTTGCTGTGATTCTCTTAGATGTGCTTGATGCCCTTAAACATGCAAATGAAGTGTATGCTTTGTTGTCTTTAAATTCTTTGTGTCTTTGTTTTGGGGAAGCACAGTAGGCAAGTATTATGCAATAGGTTATCTTGTCTAGTGATTAAACAAGATCTTGTTAATGGAACAACAGAAACAAAAATAAGTTGAAAAGGAATTAGGCTGGAATCAAGCTGAAGTGCTTTGTTCCTATTTCTATTGATGATAACCTGTAAACATTAGCACAATTCCTTTGGCGTTGTTCCCTGCTTTAATAATATTAAAGCACTCTAAAGGACCATTGTGAGCATGAAATCTTCTAGTAAAGTTAATCATAGCATACATCAAGTATCAAAGATTAGTCTTGTGTCTAAAATACGTGGATTTTATGCTCAACAGTTCGTAACTTTTAAAGAGGCTTTTAGCTTTTATTTGTAAGGCTACTCTAGTTGGCATGGGGTGATAATAATTTTAAATACACAATGAATTGCTGAGTACACATGTACTTCTGTAAACAATACTTCAGATTCTGATCTCTTGTGTAGAGTTAAGGATGAGTTCCATTTTTTGCATATCCGTTTAATCCATTTACATAGTGCTTAGTGTTCAGTGTTCAAGAAAAGCTTTGGGGTATGGTTGATTTGTTTGTTTCTTTATTTTGTTTCTTTGTTTAGTTTTTCAAAGGACCCTGTGCTTTGATAATCTTGCAGTCACTTTTGTGAAGTGCTGCCCTGGACCATACTGAAGGAAGGATTCCAGACTGAATATTTTTTCCATAGTTGCCCTGGTACACTGTAAATATCCTCCCGCAGCCCTCCAAGGATCTTAGGCTAACTCAGGTATTAGGGGGACCTTGGGGAGATATTACATAGGTAACAGGGTAAAAGATATCAGAAGAGGCTCTTACCTAATGGTGCTTTGCAGATGTTTATTCTTGTGTTCTCCTTGGGGGTGAGAGGAGTAAGAGAGAGAACAGGAAATGCAGGGAAGCTTTTAACCCCTGCCTGGGAGAGATAAGTTTGGCCTTCAGCCAACCCAGGTCTAGGAGGATAAGGACCAAACCATATGGCTAGGGGTTCTGGGGGGGAAAAACCATTCCCCCAGAGGAATACAACAGTACACGAGTTGAGAGAAGGTTCCTAAATACCCATTTGCAGTTATGTAATGCTTCCCATAGTCATCATACTTAACTTTCATCTTATGATTTGTCTGTTCTTTGTATGTGTCATAACATCTGAGTAGTTATTTAACTATCCTGTGCCAGGAATCTCAGCCTTTCTCTTGAATAAATGAATGAGTGCTAAGTCAATAAAACATGTATTTCTGTACTTCTGCAGTGCCTTTCATTTACCTATTTCAGAATGTTTTCAAATAGTGACTTGGGCTCTTGGCACTTGAGGTGACAACGTTAATTTACATATGTGTAGAGTAGAGGGAGGTTCAAAGCTGTAAAATCACTGAACAGAGGTCACTCCAGCAGGAGTAAATTGGAACTTGCAAGGCTTGAGTTCGCGTTCCCTGTCGTTCCTTGACTTGATGATCTGTGCCTAATTTTGGTAATCCGTCTCATAGCTTGTATGAGATGCTGAGTTAATGCACCTAGACAGCACACTGTTTCTAAAAGCAAAGAAAGTTGTGGGTATAAGATGTGAAGCAAGCTCCTTGCTGCCCCACATGCTGGGGGGCAGAACCCTGGGCTGTCTGCCTGCTTCCTTGGGGTCACCAAGAGCAGTGTATGTTCTGTGCTTCCTTATGCTACTGTGTTTGTGCACCTTCTCAGCCTCATACGTGGTAGTGAGCCAGATTTGCTGGCTGTCAGAAGTAATTCTGGTGTTGAAACTTGTGAGGAAGAAGCAAAAAAAAAAAAAAAAAAAAGGCTATAAGCAATTCTGGGCCCATCAGATGTCCTCTGGCAAAGAGCCTGAATGCTTGTTGGCTCATAGGCCAAGTGATGGCTTACTTGGACTGCATTGGTTCAGCAGTAGATGCTGGGTGGGTGACATTCAATGGCTATTTCTAAACCGATGAGTAAAAGTGCTTAGAAGCGTGCCTGCTGTTCTGGTGCTTCCATTTTCCCAGGGGAAGGTGGATTCAGTGTATCATTTGACAACTTGTTGCCAGCTCCTTGCTATTGGGAACCAAGGCATGGAGCAGAGCTGAGGAAAGGCTGCGTGTCTGAATCTCAGACTGAGGTCTGGGTGCTGTCCCTGGAGAGGGGAAATGCCAGAGTCCTTGTGTCTGTCTGGGTGTGCTCATTCAGAGCCCAAGATGGGCATTAAGAGCTGATCTGTGGGTGAACAATTGGCTGCTGTTGATCCCAGTCTCCACTGACTTCTGTTTGGACAGACATCTCTATTAGGGGTAGAGATTGGGGTGCCCTCGCTTGTTTCATCAGGGAGGCTGCTCTCTCTGGCCAGAGTTCATCCTTTATCAGTTCTTGCTTTCTCTAGTGGTACGAATCTTGTCTTGATGGCACGGAATTCCCTAGCAAGACGCCTTGGCTGGAATGGTTGCAGTAGTATTAAGTTCCTTTTCTGGGAGGAGTGTGGGGGTTTTTTTTGTTGTTTCTTTCTTCTTTATTTGAAGAGGCTGATAAGAGCCAAACTTCCAAAGCACAGTATTTATGTAGGGCTTGAACTCTATGACTATAAAAATAAAGTGTTGAATAATTGGAAAGAGTGTTTAGAATGCGTGCTAACATGATGTTGAAAACAAAGGCTTTAGTGTTTCAGGTTATTTTATCTTTTAAGGGCCTTAGTAGGAGTCAGAACTTTGCTAACCTAGTCAGAGTTTTTGAAGCATACTTGAATGATGCTATTGGGCCTACAAATGGTGCCTTAGAAGTTGTGTAAGTGGCCACTCTATGGCTTTACCAATATGGAAATGTGAAGAAGTATCCTTGAAAGGATATCTTCCTTTGAAAGGATAGAAGGAACCATGCCCTGCCTCCTTGTAATACAGGGATTTCTTTTGCTGTTGCTATTTGTGTATATAGTGTATTTTAAAATATATTTATATAAGTATGTATTATATGTATTCATCATATATATTTTTGTATGCATATATGCATGTATTATACATGGTTGTTACAAATATTCATATTTATATAAATGTATAACGTATATTTAAAACTCTGCTCTTAGAGGTCATTATATTACTGCACAGGCATTATTGTTATGTGCATGGGCTCTTCAGCTTGCAGATCCTGATCTGTTGGTTCTGCCGTGCAAAAATGGAGGAAGTTTTTTATTGAAATTCAATTGTTGTTTAAATAATAAATTGTTCTTAGTGCTGAAAGATGAACAGTGCTCTTAGATTTTCATTTGGCTGCGTGCTGCAGTTGTTATGGTGATTCAGATAAGGTCATTGGTGTGCTGGTCTTCTCTGGGTCTGGCTGTGCCAGGACTAATAAATTGGGAAAACTGATTTTAGAAATCCCCACTTTGGGTGAAGAACAAATGCTGATTTACTTATAAAGAGATATCAAGGGGTTTTTAGGTGTAATTTTCTGTTGAGTTTTTTGATTACTACTGCTTAGAGTTATAGTCTATTTAGCCTTTCTTTTTTAGAGTGGAAGGGTTGATATACTTGAAATGTAATGTGTTGTAATGATTTATGAAGGGAAAAGATTTTCTAAATAGAAATGTAATTAGTGGGTTTTGCTGATCTCTTTTTCTTCATTTCAAGCAATTAGCCTACCTGTTTGTTGGAGTTGAAGCAATGGGAGAAATCAGAGCAATTGTTTAGAGGATGGAATGGGTTTGCT
Source organism: Illadopsis cleaveri (assembly GCA_013399915.1). Classification (NCBI taxonomy): domain Eukaryota; kingdom Metazoa; phylum Chordata; class Aves; order Passeriformes; family Timaliidae; genus Illadopsis; species Illadopsis cleaveri. Next base: position 667,294 of record VXBB01002172.1, on the reverse strand, counting down.
TCCTGTAAACTAGATTCTGTAACTTACTGGAAGCATCCTGGGTCTTTAATATAATACTGTCATTCTAAAAATTTCAGGGTTTTTTGAGATTAAACAATCTCTCCACTGTACCAACTTACTTGGATCCAGATGTTTTTTCCATAACTTATCTGAAGAAAAAGCTTCCAAAATACCTGCTATACTAAAGAGGAGAGCTTATATTGTGACTATGATTCAAATGTGATAGTAGATGAAGTTGGGCATGATGGGAAGGTTATACTGACTTGCCAGCACATTTTAGATTATCACTGTTTAGTGCTCACTGATGATTCTACTTTGATTAACATTTAAGCACTTTTCACAGATGAGGAGAGCAACCTAACCTGAGTGTAAAATTAATGCCAACTGCCTGTGCAATAGTTTAGCTGGACATGCACGTATATTTGGAAATTCCTCTCTTTTTTCAGTGTCCTTTTGTAACCTCTGATTGTGTACTTGCAATTTAGTAGAAGACACTATCAATGCATTTTTCTTAAAGAAGAACTTTCATGTTAATTTCTAGATGCAGGAACTGAAATACATTTTTCCTTGCCTGCTTTCATGTTTTCCTACTGTGACTTAATGACTGTGTAGTACATTTATTCTAGCTAGGAAGTGCCTTTACAAGGCCCAAAACCAGATTGCCTGGATTTTTTTTTTCCCACTGGAATTGTGTTGATTGATGCTTTGAATCCAAACTGTTAGATTCACTACAAGCTGCATATTAAAGGTTAGTTAATGCTGCAGAATTTCAGAAAAATAAAAAATGTTAGTTCAAGAAATTGAGTTGTACCTCCATTTAAGGTTTTATTTTGACTTGATAATTCAGAAGAGTTAAAGTATTTTGTGTAGTGAAGAGTGCAGTTATTTATTTCTCCCCCAAACCCCAAGACAATATTCTGTATTGTTTTTAGTTCTGAAATGCATCAGGACCTATCTGCTTACAGAACATGACAGTTTGAACAGGCAAAAAGCATCGCCATCGAAACCCCTTGACAGGCATGAGCAATATCTCCAGCTGAAATGAAGATCCCTGACACTTGGAAGAGTAAGAAATGCATGGAGATACTAGCTCATGTTTTATGTAGTTTATTTTGAAGTCTCTCAGGAGTTCATCTTTGAATTTGAATTTCATCTTGTTGAGGAGTCTTCTTTAATTCAACTGAGGAGACAAAAACCTGTAAATTTTTCTCTGGCAGTCAGCTCTAAAAACTTGTGTGTATATCTTTTTTCCTATTGACTACTGGGCTTTATGAAAAGATTTTATTTCTCACATTTGCAGGCATTTTTGTAGTGATACGTATATTAATGGCATACAGAGACATTTAAGTGCATGTTTATGCATGCACATGCATATATGGATGGATTTACATAACAAGGCATTATATTTAAATAAAAAAATGAGCTTCTCCTTCTTCATTCTGTGAAGATGGTGAAAAAGAGGTGTGAGACAGGACTCTTCAGTAGTCCCATCTCTTCCTCCTGTCATGGTTTGTCTTGGGTTTAAGGTAGAAAATGATAAGAAAATAACTTTTTCAGTTGCCTTCCCTAGGAGCAGTGCTCTGTAGTTTGCACAAACAGGCTGGGAAAGGTTTTTAGTGAGACTTCAGTTGTTTGAAAACTCAGAACTGATAGAACTGAAATTCTGTGTACCCCATTATTACCACCTTTATATATGTGCACTGCTCAGTTTCATAATTTTCCAGAACTGTGAGGTTTTAGCCATTTTTTAAAAGCTGCTCAATATTCTTGTAATACTTTGGGGTTTTTTTGAAATAATGGTTTCTTTCCGTGCAAAGGATTCCTAACTGCAATTGATGCAAGTCTGCAAATTGAGCTGGAGAAATCAAGCAGAACATCTAGAGGATGGGGAACAGTTAGGGTGAGTTTCATCTGCATTAAATCAGTCATCTGCAAGTTAGAGCTCGCTCTCTTCAGAGATGGTCAAAAGAAACAGATCAGATGAATCACCCTCTGCAGGTGTCTGTTTTCTCTGACTTTGCAGAGCGCTTAGGAAAACTGCCTCGGAGATCTTGCTTTTTGATATACAGCCAGCTGACATGAGTCCCACCTGCACTGACTGCTTATTTAGCAGTCAAAAAAAGTCAAACTTTCTCATCACTGAGAACTGTTAAGTTGGAGGAGGGATGGAAGGAAGTCCTCCAGGGCATTGCATGCTCTTCTTGCTGTTGGATTGTCATTTTTCCTGTTTCTTTGTTACTTTTGCGCTTTTGGTACTTTGGCCAGCAGCAATTCTATTAAACTACGATAAATGAATGTGATTCCTCCTTAGAAACCAGGATTCTTCCTTATATGGATCCTCTTGGGGAAGAGGAGAAATAATAGTATGTCATAATGTAATCATGAAGTATATTTGTAAAATAGATAATTTAAGGCCACTTAAGCAGTTTTAGTTTTGATTTGCCTGAATTTAGTATTCTTCTTGCTTATACACACACATGCATACAGAAATTTGTATTAAAACTAGTTTTTGAAAGAAGATGATTAATAGAAAACAAGATTGTCATCACTGTCATTAATGCCTGTACAGTTTATTGGATTTGGAACTGACAGAGCCTGCAGAAATCCCTGTTGCTGGGATTATCTGATAGCAGCTGAGGTGTTGATAACATACTGTGAGCTAGAACAAAGTGGTTCTTCAGCAAATTTCGCACTGTGAAAAGAACACAGGAGCCAGATTTCTCAGCTTTATTCTGGACTTTAAAAAGGAGTGTTCTTTAGTGAATACGTGTTTTTCATGTAGCTTGACTCATCTTACCCTTCTTTCCTTTAAATTTGTCTCCTAATTCATTATTTGGCTGGAGTGCAAAATACAATGGTAGTTCTGAAGGTGCTTGTAAGCAATGATGTCTTAAATCCTTACTTATAGTATTTCCCTGTCAGGAATGATGCCTTGAAGATATTTGCTGGAATCTAAGGAACTCAGGGTTTCTTCTGTATTTCTTACAAAGAGGCTCTTCCAGACAGTGAATCTGAATCTCTCTCTGTCAGCCATGCAGTGAAATAAAATACCTGAGTCAGGATATAAGGGTAGATGCTCCTTGACTATCTATGTTTTAAACTTAGTAACTGTGCTATATTTATTGCTAAAGTTACTCCTGCAAGATTCTAGTAATAATTCTGTAAACAGTGTTTTTAGTCAGCCAATTTGAATCTGAATATCAGCTGTATGTATGTGTGTATGAGCAAAAGGTATGATATTGCAGACATTGATGTGAAGTTCCTACCATTTTAATTTTCTTATCTGTGACTTGAAAAGGATAGCATGGAATTCTCAGTATGTACATGTGTACTAAATGGCAGATAGTTTCTCTGCTCCTTGTTTGGATGCTAATTGCAGTGTTTGTCTCTTGTTTAGAAGTTAGATGCTCTTCTTTTTTTCTTATTTTGTTTAAAAGACTCTATGGCTTCCACATAGTTACAGGGGGTTATAGGGGTGGCTTCTCCGAGAGGCTGCCAGAAGCTTCCTCCATGTCTGACAGAGCCAGGGAGAGACCCAGGGCTGGTCAGTGCCTGTCAGTGGTGGTGGTAGCAACTCTGGGATCCTGTATTTGAGAAGGAAAGTTACTGCAGAGAAACAAATTGCAGCCAGAGAAGAGAAGAGTGAGAGTATGTGAGAGAAACAGCCCTGCAGACACCAAGGCCAGCAAAGAAGGAAGGGCTGGAGGTGCTCCAGGCGCTGGAGCAGAGATTCCCCTGTAGCCTGTCATGAAGACCACAGTAGAAGCAAGGCTGACCCCTGCAGCCCCTGGAAGTCTGAGGGGGAGCAGAGATCCACTTGTAGACACCTCCAGGCCAGAGCAGATGGAAGCCGGAGGGAGGCTGTGGCCCCATGGGAAGCCTGTGCTGAAACAGGCTCCTGGCAGCACTTGTGACCCCATGGGAGACCCATGCTGGAATCTGTTCCTGGGACTGCACTCTGTGGAAAGGACCCACACTGGAGCAGTTCATGAAGACTTGCAGCCTGTGGGAAGAACTCATGTTGGAGAAGTTCATGGAGCAGTGTGCTGGGGGAGGGTCCCCATGCTGGAGCAGGGTAAGGAGTTCTCCCTCTGAGGAGGAAGCAGCAGCAGAGACAAGGCGTGATGAACTGAACGTGAACCATTCCTGCCCGCTGCACTGCTGGGGGAGGAGGTGGAGAATCAGGAGTAAAGTTAAGTCCAGGAAGGAATTAACACACCCCAGGGTGGGGAGAAGGTGTTTTCAGGATGTAGGTTTACTTCCTATTACCTTAGTCTGTTTTATTGGTATAAAGTTAGTTTCCCCAAGCCAAGTCTTTTTTACCTATGACAGTGATCGGTGAGTGATCCCTCCCTGCCCTTATCTCAACCCATGAGCCTTTCATTATATTTTCTCTCCCTTGCCCGGGAGAGGAGGGAAGTGATAGAGCAGCCTTGGCTGGCTCCTGATGTCCAGCCAGGGTCAACCCACCATAACAAGGTATAAGAAAACTTGAAATTGATACAACAAGTAGCAAGGCTGATTTCTCGTGTTTTCTTGTCCTTTGTGCATTTTACTCAAGTTGGCAACAGTTGTAGACAGTGACATCATGTGTTAAGGTGAAGAATTTCACTTTTCCTTGGTACTCTCATCTTTCACAGGTTTTTTCTTTTGTTACTATTATTGTTATATTTCATTATCCATCAAATGCTAAGATTATTTATACGCTTGCTTTGTCATGCTTTTTATTTCCCATGTGTGCATACATTTTACAGCTCACTAGTTATGCTCACTAACTAAATATCCTTGGAGAGAAGTTGCAGTATTGATAAACAGTTTCTTTTTCTGAGAAATTTGTGTTTAGATTTTCTTCACTGAATTAAGAAATGTCATGTGGAAAAGAGTTGGTGGAAGTGGCTGGAAACCCAGAGGGGTAAGTTTTCCTCCTCTCCATAGGAGACATGCTGATTGTGGGGATCTGTGGTAGATGTGTAGTGTAGTGCAAGAAATGGAAAGGTTGTCCCTATTTCTAGGAAAAAGAGGTAAATGGCAATTAAATGAAAGGCACAATTGAAAAGCAGGATTTCTTAGGGAAAGGAAAAGGAGATGCTTTTTGCCATTGTGCAGAACATGTTGCAGTCAGGGACATAAAAATATATAAGCCAGTGTTTTACTGTTAGTATAGTTTCTGAGATGATTCAATGTCTTGCAGGTAAAAGTGAGGCCTGCATGTGAGTATTACCTAGTCATGAGTACTTGAAGAGCTTGGAAGTCAAATCTGCTTTCAGGATATGTGTGCCCCAGCAATGACCCCTGCTGATGTGGCTGATGTTGATGTGCTGCTGGCTCTGTGCACACAGGGAAGAAGATATTCAGTTCTTGGGTGCTGTTTTCTTCTTGAAGATCTTTTTCATTCCTCTTGAGGAAAAGGACTTAGTCTCTAGAAGCCAAATCTGCCCAAAGCCTGTCAGTTAAACCACACAAGTCAGTCTGTGGATGCACTGAAGGAAGAGACAAGGAATGCTAGTTGGAAGAAAACTACTTTTTTCCCATAACATTGGTAGGAAAAAAGTGCTAGGCTGAATCATAGAGGCCTGCTTGTATGGTAGCTGTAATGTATTCTCTGTTTTTCTCCCCTTTGTTTTCATTTGTTTGTTCAGGTTGAATTTTCCTATCCTCCCCTAAAACCTGGAGAAGGACATGACAGCCACAGTTTACCAGAGGAATGGAAGTACTTGCCATTTCTTGCCTTACCGGATGGCGCTCACAACTATCAGGAAGGTGAGCAATGAGAGAGAAAAGTTGTGTGTACTTCTACTGCAACCCAAAGAAAAAGCCTGATATCTGAACAGCTGACCAATGATTCTTTTTACTATTAGACTTCTGCACTTTTTGTTTAAGTTGCAAAATACATTGGCAATGATATGTTCCTAAAGGTGAAAATAAAGGTGTACCTCCTACATCCAGAATTCAGATGTCAATAAAAACTTCTGGGTTAAATATCAATTTTGCATAGTTCTAGCACAAAGCAAGGCTGCTGGCTTTCTCAGAAGTTCTTTGAAGGATGAATAAACTCTCCTCCACTAATTTAGAGATACTTAAAATGACCTGCAAGTTATGGAAAGCCATGTCAGTATAATGGTGTGAGCTTTAAAAGGGTATTTGTTGGCAGAATAAAGATAGAAATATCCATTTGCCATATAGTCACCACCAAGTTTGTGGCACTTCTTATTTTTTTAGTATTGCATTTATTCCTTTATTAGCAGTTCTATTCATCCCTGACATTTATATTTGTGTCCAGTTGTTTCATCTTTCCTTTCTGCAGAGCAGACAACAAGGAAGTCACTTTAAACAGCAAAGTCACAGAAACCCTTTAATACTACTTTTAATTTGGTTTGGTTTTTAACTTGATGTACTTAGCTTCCTTATTGTCCAGCTTTTGGAGATCTCATTTGGAAACAAAGGTAGTTTATCAAAATAATCCCTTTCTAGCAGCAATAAGGAGTCTCTGCTCTGGGTCATGATTTTTGCTGAATTTCTGCATTGTTAAATACGTTACAAGAAGTAGGCTACATTCAAAGCTGGAAAAATCACATGTAGCTGGATTTATCTGCTCTCTCTTGTCTCAATACAATTCCAGGTAATGCTCAACTTTGGGCATTTTTATTGCTGTACTAGAAGAATAAAAATGTTTATTTTTTGATAAGGAAAAAAAAGAGTTGGCAGCAAAGGGGAAATACATATCCTTGTGTTTTGTAGGCAAGAATACACATGAACTTGAGCCAGGCAAATAGATTTTCTGATAATAATTGTATTTAATTTACTGTAACTTTATTAGATATCTATTTTTTAAGTTTTAAACTAATTCCCGTGAGTAGTTGCATTTGTGCAAAGAGGATGACTTGGTACAGGAAATCGTCTTACAGGCTTTCTAAAACCTTAGGTGATCTCCAGAATATAAACTTGATCAAGGTAGTAAGCTTTGTCATAAAAAGTCCTCTTCTCTGTTGGTCATAATGCATATGGGATTGTCCCTCCTGTTCTTTTTCTTCCTATGAAGCAAACAAAAAATTAATAGTTTTAAAAAAAGATTTCACTCATGTTTTGAAAGGAGAGGACAACTGTCTTTCTTTGCTTAGGATTTAGCAATTTTTTTGCAGTAGCAGCAGGTGTGTGTGTGTATATCTCAACCCATAAAAGGCTTTCTCTTGTCATATTTTATAGATGCTTTTCTTTTTCATTTTGCACTTGCACAGAGACAGTATTTTTTTTCTGTCAGACTAGGTTTCACAAATTCTTTTTGGTAGTATAGTGCTGGTGGTGGTGCAGATATCTACCTTGGCAGTGGTAGGAGCTACTCTCAGCTTTCAGCTGTGTGTGTCTTCCTTGGTGTTTGGGTTTTTTTTTTCCTATCTTGGTTGTGTTTGCCTTCTTAATGGCGTCACACTCCCAGTTGTACATGCTGACTCACAGTGCCTTTGCTCTTTTGTCCTGAATTGGGAAAGCAGCATGCCTGTAGGTTTCAGGAGTGGTTCTCTGCTGTCAGTAGCTGCTTCTGAAAAGCAATATTGGCTTGGTCTGGCTAAACATGAAGCTGTCCTGCACACCTGGAAATTCTTCCACAAATTATCTTGCAGTGTGAAAACCAATTTAAGTCCAGACATAGCTTTATAGGTGACTTGTTCCTTTTTCTTTCTTTCTTTCTTTTTTTTTTTTAAATTTTAGAATATAAGTGTATGCCAGTACTTTCTGCAGTAAACCTTTAAGGGATGCTGAAAATAAATACACCAAACTCTTGTTAGTGAATTACAAAATAGTCTTTTTTTTTTCTAGATACCGTGTTTTTCCATCTGCCTCCAAGATGTGGGGATCGGACCACGGTGTACGGCGTCTCCTGCTACCGGCAGATTGAAGCAAAGGTAACTTTCCAAGCTGTGAATTAATTATATTAATGAATAACAGGCTCAATGCATTAACAAACCTAAAATTCAGTGGCTTCAGCAACAGGCAAAAACTGCATCATTGTCTTACATTAAAAGTCTGTGAAAATGCTCACAGTATGTAGCTCCAGAACTTGAGAAGTATTCTTTCCCATACATCAGCAGGTGTATTGTGATCTTTTGAAATGTTCAAGGCAATTGAAAAATACATTTTGTTTCTTGAGCGTCAATCCAGCCATCAGCACCAAGGAGCAAAATTCAATTGACAGTCTGTCATGTGGCAAGGTTAAATTTCCAGGCAGTAGACCTTTTGGGTGGAAAAAGTTGAAATTTCTCCTCATAGAGAATTTGAGTACTTCCTGGGATCTGACCGTGCAAGTGTACGGATTTTTCTCTTCACCTGCTTCCTTTGCCAAATGTACATTTGCAGAGTAAACTGGAATCTTCCCATTCATGAAGAAGTAATTCCCATCACTAAGCTGCTTAGTGATACCAAACTTTAGCAGTAAAACTGAATCACTGAGGAGAATCACAGTGTGCACATGATTACACTGAGGAAATTAAGTACTCTATCTACTCAAATCATCCCATGTTTTCAAAAATGGTAGTGAAGTACTCTATCCACTCAAATCATCCCATGTTTTCAAAAATGGTAGTGGTAGTATGATCTGTGCACTTAGAATTGAGAAGTTATTACAAATTTCTTTTAAAATTACTTATTTTTTCAGTGAATTGCCAAGAATCTGGAATGTCATGTGGGTTTGAGTTTTAATTTACACCCTCTGAATATATGACTCGTTTATGTACTCTGTGTTAATTACATCTTAATTATATTTGAAGTTCTTGTTCTTGCTCTAGGAGAAATTTTACTCATGCAGTTTTTAATTCCATTTTTTTTAAACTAAATTCCATGTTGATTTTCATTCACTCATTGTTTTTGCAGCAGCCTTCACTGTATTCTGTGATTTAGAGTCCTGCTGTATTTCACTATGCAATAACTTGGCTTTATTGTGCTCTTGATTCCAGTTTATGCTTTTTAGTAATCAATTAAGAAGATAAATAGATTTTTCAAATGAACTCTTTGGAACAACTAGAATAAAACCAATGTGTTTCATATGACAGCTCTACCACTCTCTCCATCTGTCCTTTTTGATGTGTAGGCTTCAGTCCATACATTTTCTGTTTTGTATAGTTAAGTGAATCATTTGTGTGTATCCTGCCCTCACCATTTCTAGGTTTGCTGTTAAGTGCTGTGACCATTTGTTCTGGCTGAGAATGTAGCTTATTTTGTGGATAAGCTTTTATTCTGTGGATGGCTCAAAAAAGATGCTTGAGTATGAAATAATTTCTAGGCAGAGACATTTTAATCTGGTCCATTTTCACAGATGATGTTAGAGAAGAGCAAGTGATGCATTGTCGTTTCTCTCCCGTACATTCCCGAGTTAAAATGCCATTTCCTTTTCCGGGCTGTTGCCTTTTTCTCACACTAGTGTCTTTTAAACAGTGCTTTGCTGAGCATCACAGCTGTATTTGGATCTTTGCTAACACAATGGAATGAGACTACAGCTCTGACGTGTCAGTGTTATGACTCTTTTTACTAGATAGAGTGACAGAATCGTCATAGAATGGTTTGGGCTGGGAGAAACCTTAAAGATCATCTAATTCCAACTCCCTGCCATGGGCAGGGATGCTATCCACTAGACCAAATGGGGTTTCTCAAAGCCCCATCCAGCTTGGCCTTGAAAGCTGCCAGGGGTGGGGCATCCACAGACTCACTACTTTCCTAGCCAACATCCAAGTGGTTGAATTCCCCCACTAGGATGAGAGCCTGTGAGCACAATGCTTCGCGTAGTTGAAGCAAGGCCTTGTCAACAGGCTCCCCCTGATCAGACAGCTTGTAGTAGACCCCAGCCAAGTATCCTTTGTCGGTGCTGTCCTTGATTTCTGCCCACAAACTCTTGACCTGTTTGTGGCTGTTTCTCAGAGTCAGCTTTTCACAATCCAGCCATTCCTTACCATAGTGGGTGACACCTGTGCCTCTCCTTCCCAGCCTATCCCTTGTGAAAACATAAGAGCATACTGTTGCATGGTGTGGATATTCCACCACTGAAGATAGCCATTTTTAGAATTTTGTTTAAATAGTGGAGTAGTGGGAACTAGACTTGGGAAAGAATTCCTTTTGAAATTGTGTCTGTGTAAAAACTCTGAAATATTCCTATTTCTTAGGCATTAAAAGTACGGCAAGCAGACATCACCCGAGAAACTGTACAGAAAAGCGTCTGTGTTCTCAGTCAGCTGGTAAGAATGTTTGTTTAACTCCCAAAACACCTTCAGGTAACCTTTACAATTGTTCTTCCATTATTTGGAACATTTGGCTTCAAAGGTCTTAGCCACTGCAGAGTAAGAAAATACTGGAGTAAAATCAAATTGGAAGGCTGTGGCATTTGAGTGAGTTGCCTTGATTTGTGGTATCTGCCTGTAACTGGAAAAGTGTCTGCCTGTTGTCATGGGTAGATACCTATTTGCACTTCTGATCCTTCTTAAATGCTACTACCTCAATTTCATGTGGTAGAATCGAGGAGTTTGGCTAGTGTAATCATGGAATGGGTAGGGTTGGAAAGAGCCTCAAAGATCATGTAGCATAGTCACTGGAGAGAGTGGCTACTACCTTCAGCTGTGAGGGAGGTTTTCTGATAGCCACACATACAGCATTTTCTTGTTTTGAAGAGGTATCTTTTATTTCTACCTATTCATCAAAAGTTGCTGGTCACCAGGCAGGGAATACAAATTTTTTTGTGCTTAAAGCTCAAAAAAGAACCATCACTGGAGCTATTACTATTATGAACAGCGTTAAAGCAGGAAACTACTTTTCCAGAAAGATGTTCAGTGAGGGTATGGTACATGCAGACGGAAAAAAAATTAAATTACCATCGTTTAAAATGAGCACAGGAGAAAGATGCTGGAGTTAGCCACTGAGGACTGCTCATCCATGGACTCACATATAATAAAGTGTCAGTATTGCAAGATAAGCATGGAAGAAGATTAAAATTCAAAATGAGTGACTAAATAGTTTTATTCACTTGCTTTTTTGTTTGTTTTTCTTCCAAGCCTTTGTATGGGTTACTTCAGGCAAAACTGCAACTCATCACACATGCATATTTTGAAGAAAAAGACTTCTCACAAATTTCAATTCTAAAGGTAATTTTCCAGTAAAATCCACACAGAACAGCTTTCAATGTATGGCCACAAACTTTAGTATTTTAATTTAGTGCTCAAATATTCCTTTTGCATAAGTCATTCATTTATTCAGCTCCTGTAATACTTTAACATGAACTAAATGTACTACCTTAATCTGACAGAGTGTCAACTTTCTGATTTGTTATGAGATATGAGTGTGGTTGTCAGCCTGTATCTCTGTTGATTCCATTAGTAACCATTCCATTTTGCTTTCTTTCTGAAATAAGCCACTGAAATCCTTGAATAAGTGAATTTTATTTATTCTGGATTTTGTGTGACCATGTGCCATTAACCCCTTCTGGGTTGGTTTTTTTTTTTTGCCTTTGTTCTAACTTTTACAGGAACTTTATGATCATATGAATAGTTCCTTGGGCAATACCTCGTTAGAAGGGTCACAAGTTTATCTTGGTAAGTGACTTGTTTTGTACAAGGCAGCAGAGATGATGTTACACTAAACAACACATGCCTCTCCTGAGCTCATTTGTTTATGTGCATTAACAGATTAAGCACCAGAAGTCTGCATTTCTTTATTAATGGATTTAAATAAATGTAAAATGTAGTGTTGCTTTTATAATTGGACTTAGTTTCAGGTTGAAAGCCATATTAGTCCTTGACCTAAAAGTCTGACTAGCAGCTGTTTATCTGCTTTTGGTAAAACAATACTTTCTTAATTTTTAGACTGAGCACCCCAGAGCATCAAATTATTCAAGCTTGGGTCTACTTTTTATTTAGGATATGTCAGCACCCAGTTCTGACTCTTCCCTGTGTTTTCTGAATGCAGTGTAGTATTTACCTCAGTGTTTCCCTAGTGCTGTGTGGCAGCTAACAGGAGTTAATTCAGAGCACAACTATTCATATTATTATTGTCTCTATTGCTGATGAATTCTTGCTCCTGCTGGAAAAGAAAAAAGAAAAAAAAATATATGAATTCTGCTGTTGAAACTAGGTTCACACAGAATCCATAATGGATATCTCCCTCACACTGAAAAATGGTGACAAGAAGTAAATTAGTATCCCTATTAGTTGTTGAACTGTAATAATTGCTCTTTCTCTGGTGCCTCAGGTCTGTCTCCTCGGGATCTTGTTCTCCATTTTAGACACAAGGTAGGCATTCTCTACTAGATATAAAAAGGACTGCACTATTTTGGGGAGTAAAATGCTTTGTGAGGAACAGAAAAATAAGCATATCTAGGCATACCTGAGCAGGGAGTAAGAAGACTGTTTCCTAAGTACTGCTGGTTACAGCCTCCTGATTTTTCTCTTCCATTCCACCTGCATAACTTCAGTGAAAGCACATTTCAGACTAAGGAGCTTTTTTAGTCTGAGGGAATCCTGGAGATTTCTAGGTTTGTGTGACATTTTGTAGTCCTGTCCCAAAGTGCAAATGCTATCTCATTTGTGATCTTGTTTCTGTTTCTTGTTCAATTAATGTGATAAAAGACTTCTGCTGAAGTCTGTACAGAGACAACTTAGAGCATTTTCCCTGTGTTTTGTAAATTTGGTAGCTTCTGCCATCACAGAACCTGAGGGGACTTGGACCTCTCCTTCTTTTTCCTAATTTCTGGTCAAACTGAATGTATCCTATAGCTAAAGTACAAATAGCATTTAGAACCTTTTATTAACTGACATGCATCAAGGAAACAACTTTGAGAATCTAAATTTCATGGTGTATTTGCACCTGCTTACTAGATTTTTGGAGTAGAATTCATTTTTATTTAACTTCAGATGTCTGCCAGTCATAACCCAGAAGCATCTGTGTTTTTCCCTAAGTGTATAGAGAATCTGGACAGCCACTTCTGATCTAGATGCCTCATCTGTAGATGCCTAAAATTAGGTGAGGTGAATACTATTCTTGGTATTTAGCTGGATTTTTTTTCAGTAATTCTATGGAGGAACTCTTTTATGTTTATGCAGTTTACTGTTTTTAAAAATTCTGGAATTGCACATGTTCTTTCTGCTAAACTACATATGATTCAAACTGCACAGTTCTTATTTGTGGAGGTTTTGATTATTTTTGGGGTTTTTTTTCATCTCATGCTATTTTTAAATGTGTGCTCAAGTGGAGAAAGAGTATTGGAACACTGGTTTTCACTGGTCAAAAGCATTTGATTGTTCTGCAGTGATTAACGTAAAACCTTGAACAAGAGATTATGTTTGCACATTATTTTTGAAAAATGGCAGTGATTCACTCACCATATTTTTTATTTTTGTGTTTTTTTCAGGTCTTGATCCTTTTTAAATTGATTCTTCTAGAGAAAAAGGTAAGCAGAGACAGGTAGTTTAAAGGGAAATGCAGCTGTTAAATATTTTTCATCTATAAAATAGAAGCATCTGAAGTCGTATCAGCAACTATGCATCAATATATAGACTGGGTTATTAGGCTGAAAGAAACTGCTGTGTGTTGACCTATAAATTTGCCTCTACTTCTGTTCTGTCCACACTTTGCTTCTTTAGTTGCTATCCCAGCCAGAGTAGGTAAAACGTGATGAAATGAGTCCAGAGAAACTTAACCTACTGTAAAATATAGGACAGGATAAACATCATGCAGATAGGTACCTGTGTGGAGCAACCGATAGGAAATGTGGGTACCTAAAAGGGCACATACAGCTTTACAAAGATGCAGTAAGTATAACTTCTGGTTCAGGCTTTAAATAGACAGACCAAAGGAAACAAGTGCTAGAAGTGTCCTTCAGAGCTGAATTCCATGGACACCTGCAGGAGACAATGAAGAGAGCTGTATCTGTTAGGTCAGACTGAACTCGGATTATAAATTGGTAATTACTGCTGAATTCTAGGCTCAGTGCTTGCTTTGGGCTATCTTACTGCCTCAGAAGCAATACTGTTTTAGTAATTAATTAGTGTAATATGCAAAATGTGAAAGCAGATGTGAAATTGAGACATTTGTTTTCTTCTGTGTTCATATAATGCCCTAGAGCAAGAACTTTGAGTGAAATGACTATGTATCAGCTGCCAGACATATTTATGCAGAGATTTTGTTTTGGTTTAAAAATGTTAAAGCTTTGTTTCAGTTTCCCAAATGTCCTTTTTCTTCAGTGAACCTGCTGTGTTAAAACCCAAGTTCTTCAGAGTGCTGGGAAGGCGTGTTAGAATTTCCTGTTATCTACAGCTGGAAAGTCAGTAGGATTTATTCTATAAGTTATCTAAACAGTTTTGGAGGTGTTTTTTAAGTCTATATCTGAGACCTAGATATTTTTCATGAGGCAGTAAATCTGCTATTCAGTTTTAAAATAGCTGTAGCAGCTTCTCCAAAGCTTTTGCATTTGTCACTTAATTCTGTAAGTCAGATATACCTTGACAGTTCTCAGTATTTGTTGATGAGAATCTGTGCTGAAGATGACTACATTAAAGGCTATGCAAAAGGTACACTTGAGAAAATACAATTATGGCACAGTAGGGGTCACCAGATCAGTTCAGCATTTGGACATATACAAAGAAAATACTTCACTGAGCTACAGTTCTTTACTGAAACTGCTCAAACCAGAAGGCACAAATGCACAGGAAGAGAGGAGAGGGAGGGTTTCCCAAGTGTGTTCACATTACTCAAACATACAAAATTGTTTTGAAAGTAACTGAATGCTTGTGGAGCAAACCTGCAGGTTCCTTTGTGTCTGTTTTTCCCTAAGCTCTGACAGGAAGACAACACTTGCAATTTCAAAAGAAAGTTTTGGCTGCCTGTTTTCTGGCAAATGTTATGGTTTCAGAATAACTGTGGGAATCTGTATGTTCAAAGACTTTAAATATAATATGCAAGAAGCCACTCGTAATGCCAATTTTCCTTGATCTGAAAAATGCCACAGACTAATTTCCTTTAATCCGTAGCAATTTGGTTGATGTTTTTCCACAGACTAAAAGAATTTTTTTCACCTCTCAGTTGTTATTAGGCTGGAAGACTACTTCCAGATGGTGATCATTTCACTTTCTGCTGCCAGGACCACCCAGTTTGCTGATGTAAATGCTGTGGCCCATGTAGTGGGGTTGGGAGGGGTAAGGAACCATGCATCCTTATAGACAGAAAGATGACAGAGGGACCTGATGAAACAAATACAGAAAAGTATTTGCCTTAAGTAAGTGGTATACCCAAACAAAAACTTAGACTGGAATAGATTTCCTTAAAACAAGGTACTTCTTTATAGGCTTAATTATTTCTGTAGGCTTAAAAATAAGCTTGGCTAAGAATGCATGGTGTCTGACAATCTAAACCTGTGGGAGTATCATAGGCTTTCTGTTGCAATTCATTGCTATTACATCATGCATTTTTCATACATTTATTATAAAGCAGCATCTTTAAAGTTAGACATTCTTATTCCCATTGGAGTCAACCAAAACTCTTTCCACAGATGAGCTGCTTGTTCTTCTCATCGTACTTTTTCAGTGGTTGTTGCAATTTTAATTCACATATCTTGTACAATTTTTCTTTGTAGTATGTTTAGGATAATATACATAGTCTGTTTTCAGCTGAGGTACCATTAAATATCATTTGGCCTGCATTAAGGCTGTGTAGGTCTTTCTCTTTGTTCCATCAGTTCACTAGCTTGTAGACTGGCATATACTAGTGGGACATGAGCTATTATTCATCAGTCTTTTCTAAAGTGTCTCTCTTTCATGCAACAGAAGTCTCTTATTAAGACTATGTCCACAAACTTGCACTTTTAATTACATCATATGCCTATTAAACTGGACTGCAAAGTCATAAAGTTAGATCATTCTGTATTCCTTTGCATTCTTGATTCCTCGTAATGCTCATGTATGGTTTTTTATGCTGATTAAGGATGTAAAAACGGCATTTTTAAACAAGTTTACTTTTGTGGGGATTTTTTGGGATTGGGTTGTTTTTGTTATATTTTGTTTTGTTTGTTTTTTCCTTTCCCCCCCTTTTTTCCTGAAGGCCTATTTTGAAGAAATTCCAGTAGTAATATTCAGTCTGGCTTCTGTTTCTTCTTTCATTGCTAGCCTTTGATGCCGCCTTTTGAATTCTTAACTAATTTACTAATTCCAGTCTCTCTGATTTAGTTAAGGAGATTCTGTTTTCCCATGTTATGCCTTAAGTGCTTTACCAAAGTTAGTATCAGTCATGTCTTGTTTCCAAAAAATCTTTTTTGTTACATATGAATATTACTGTAATAAAAGGCATTTATCCTGTTTTTCATTTATCTACATATCCTTAATATAACTCCTTAAAAGAAATGCTTTTGCATAGGTTTGTGTCAGTGTTCTGGAATGGAGATTATTTGGCCTCTTTGATTTATAACAGAGAATTTAATGTGCTACAAATAAGCAAGAATTTATGCAGCATGCCAGGAACAACTTTTTTCTGTCAGTTCTTCAGTAACTGGATCAACTTGGAAAAAAATCTTCAAAACCAGGAGAAAAATCTGAATAACTGAGAACTGTGTTATAAACACATGTATATGTGTGTGTGTATATATATATATAAAACATATATTAGAAATATTATATAAGGATTCTGTAGATATATTTAAATATTTACTTTGAGCTGTTGTAGGAAGTTTTGTCAGTAAGCAGACTTTGTAATATAACATAAAAAGCAGTGCCTTGAATAGTTTGCATGGGTCCTTTGTCATGCATAAGTGTAATGTTATTTTTCTGATTCTCTCCTCCCTAATTCCCCTTTCCTCTCTTGCACTCTCTCTTCCTCCCATTGCCCTCTCTCTTGCCACCAGGTGCTGTTTTATATTTCTCCTGTAAATAGATTGGTGGGAGCTCTGATGACTGTCTTGTCACTCTTTCCTGGTAAGAAGAGAAGTTCGAACTTCTTTTTATATGCTTTCTGGTGATAACTGAGACAGGTTGTGCTGTCACTTGGAAATCAACTTATGTGATAACAAAGTTAGGTTGAAAAACGTTGCCTGAAAAATGGGTGACTTGTGTGCATGTCCATGTACTATGCACACACCTCCTAACATTTACTACTTGCACTTTATGGGTTGTTTCTTGTGCTTAATTGGAGCCACTGGATTTTCTGTATTTCCTGTGGGTAACACAGATGGGGCCCCTGAATAAGTAATACATTCCCATTGAATCCCTTAAAACACCAAAATAAAAACTTTTCCTTCCACATGTGCTCTTAAAAAAACAAATAAACAAACAAACATAACCCCTAACCTTGCTAATCTTTAACTTCTAACCAATCTTCTTAAAGCAAAATGTTAGGGCAGATTCTTTAGGAGAGAAAGTGTAGGGCTTGGGTTTGGGTTTTTTAACATACCCCTCCCTCCCCAAGGTAGTGTTTTAAAATACATTATTTCCTCTATGTACACAACAGCACTTTTTTCCCCCCCCTACAGAAGTCACTTAAATTTTGGTTGAGATGCTGATATTCGTTTGTGTTGTTCTTTCCAGGTATGATTGAACATGGTCTTAGTGACTGCTCACAGTACAGACCAAGAAAGAGCATATCAGAGGATGCTGGCTTGCAGGAAAATAGACCACAATTAGATGACTATGTTTCTGTGTCTGCTGCTAATGCTTCAAATGCAAACTTAGGAATGGCAGAGGGAGACAGGAACATGGCAGGAAATGATTCACTGGAAGGTCAAAAAGCCAATGTGCCTTTCTCCCAGCCTGAGAAGACTTGCAATGGAGCTCAGTCCTCCAATGGTACTGTGCAGCGCTTGAAAGTTCCTTCCCGTGCTTCTCCAGCATCCTCAGACAGTGACTGGGAGACCCTGGATCCCAGCATTTTGGAGGAGTCTAATTTGAAAGAAGGAGAATGTGAGAGTCCGGCATCCGAACAGGCGGAAAACCTTCGGAGCAAAGGCGTGAGCTCCGAAAGCCTCCCCATCACTGTGCAGCCCCAGGCAAACACAGGGCACACGGTGCTTGTCCAAGGACTGGTGTCTGGTTTGGAGGAGGACCAGTATGGGATGCCACTGGCTATTTTTACAAAGGTAAGCATGTTCTTTGTGCTACCTGGTAACTCATAAAGACTTCTTTTTTTCCAGAAGTGGCTAGTAATTTTGGTTACTGAGCTCTGCGTGGACAGTAGGGTACTACGAAACATGTAAGTATGGTCTCTCCTAGGCAGGTGGAAAGGCCTGAGAGGGTTGTGCACATGCATATTTGCATTCCACTTTCATACCTACACTTTAATACTATTTGCAATTTTTTTGCAATTTTGCATGGTGGTAACTTGCAGCCCCACTGTGGTTAATAAATTGTATGTAGCAGAAACTACAGTTTTCTTTTCATCTGAGGAATTGGTGATCTAACCTATGTAGGGCAAGATCAGAGTACTTCAGAAGCCTTTAGATGCCTTAATCTAAACAAAGATTCTGAAAGCTCTACTTTTGCTGACACCCAAGTCTATGTTTTCCTCTTTAAATTTATATCTATATATGTATTTTTAAGTGCATATGTGTATATATGCACAAAATGTATATATAAATGCATATATACATATAAACACAGATAAAAAATACATAAGATGAAATTTCACCCTCCTGTCTGTGGTAACTCTCTCTGCCTGTGTCTCTCTCAGTGCACGGTGCTGAGCTGCTGAATTTTAAGCTTGCACTGATACCTGATTAAACTCCAGGTATTCCAGAATCTCTAAGGATTCTTATAGGCATAGTCAGATAACAAGCAATAGGAATGGTAAGTAGGGCTGGTTAGTAGGGCTAGTTTTCCATAAAAACCAGGTAAAATGCATCCCTTTTAGAGATACTGCTATCAATAAAAGAAGTTATATAATACATTTCATTGTTTTGTTTTTAATGTAATAAACTTTTAAATGAGCATTTGCCCATAGTAGAAGATAGAAGTTTCAGATTTATTTCCTCAAGCTGCTGATGTTCAAAGTGGTTGGTTTTTTTTTCCTTTGCAAGGGTTTATTTGAATTTTCTTGCAGCATATTGTATTTTATGACTGTGTTTAAGCTTATTGCTGTAGCTTTCATTGGAAATGTGTGGGCCCAAGTGAGCAGCTCAAATGTCATTGCCCTGTATTGCCTCATGTCACCATTAGAAATGCTGTTTCAACAAAGATCTGCATTTGATGTTTGTTCTTATGATCTGTCTAATGTGCACTATAGCCTGTAAGTTGTATTTAGTCTAGTTCTTTGAAAATACTAAACGGAAAGCAAGAATGAAGTAATTGATAAGGGGACCTCCGAGTGCAAACTTTTGTTTGCTGTAAGCTCATCAAATGGAAAAAGGTTTTAAGGAAGCTGACATTTTCTGCATGTTTACCTTCTGTTCCACAAAGGCACTTTTCACTTGAGTTCAGCCAGTGTAATTAAAGCGGAAAAGGCTTTGCATGTCTGAGTTAGCAGAAAAATCTGATTCAAAGTTACAGTTTTAACCACTTACTGGAAAGTTTACATCTCCTTTAGAGCTCTTAACTCAGGATTGTTTTATGCCATGCCATGGAAAGACTAATAAATCTGACAAATTTGAATGGGAAGAGGGTTTGCCAGGTGGCATAATACATTATCCAGGTACACCTGAGCATAAGGGAAAATAGCTTGTGGTACTTGTTTCTTTAGTACCAGTTCTGTAAGATCTAATAGTCATTTCATTTGCACTCTTTTAAAAAAGAATGGAACATGTTCATGGAAATAAAAGTTGTTGTACTTACAAATGTGCATTTGTAAACTGACATTTGATGCTTTAAATAGTGAAAGATTTCCCAGACTTTGCTACTTTAGTATACAGTAATTAAACCTTCTCTTTCCTGCTTCTTAAGCTGTATTTTTTGAAAACTTTCCATTTTAGGTTTGTGATTCATTTCAAAGCACTGTTGTTCCTTTGACACAGGCTGTTTGTTTTCAGCTGATAAGTGCTGTCATCTCTAAGGCCATCCCTGTGTCTAATATAACAAAAGACAGTAGTTATGCTCCTTTCTTCCATATGTTTCCAATTACCATGTACTGGGCGATAAAGTGTATGTGCTCTTTGTTTCTGTCCAATGTGCCATTAGCCCCAGTGAATAAATTGCTTTTAGCTTTATGCAGTTGAACAGCTGAATTAGATGACAGGGATATGTTGATCCTATGTTTAAAAAGAAATTTACCTACATCTGCCTCTCAATTATCCCTCAGTGACTAACTCAAAGCCCTTTTTCAAAATGTTTTTGGATTCTTTTTTTGAATTGGAGTGTAGGATACTAGATCAACGTACAACCTTGAAGCAGGTGAAAAGCACAGTGTGTTGCTTTCTGTCCTGCTCCTTCTTAAAGCAGGCTTGCATATGCTTATCAAAAATTGATTGCTATCCCTGGTGTCTGGAAATCTCCACCCGCAAAATGTGGATAGCTGTCTGTAGCTTTCCTGCATTATGTGCCTCACAACTACCAGAAGACATCATGTGCAAAGCTGGAGTGATGAATCCTTATCACCACTGGCTTCTTGTTTCTGAACTGACCTGAGGCCTCATTCTTGCTGCTTATTATTGTTCTTATACTGCTTATTCTGTTGCCTTGCAAACACATTTAATTCTCTTCCTTTGCTTTGGATTTCAGTTTCAATCCTGAGACTGGAAGGCAACACAATCTCTTGAAAAATTTAATTCATGTGGAATCTGGTGGCTTCGCTTTGCAAATGTCATGTAGCAAAACAACAGATGATTGTGGCTGAAACTGTTATAACCAAGGTTCATTCTGAGTGAAATATGCTGGCTTTTATTGGGAAAACCTCTGAATACAGGCACTTTTTTTTAATGTTATTTCTCTGAATGTCTCTGTTGCTCCAGGGGTACCTTTGTTTGCCGTACATGGCGCTGCAGCAGCATCATCTCCTGTCGGATGTGACAGTGCGCGGCTTTGTTGCGGGAGCTACAAACATCCTGTTCCGTCAGCAGAAACACCTGAGTGATGCAATTGTGGAAGTATGGATCTTTGCATTTGAACTGAGGGGAGAGCTGGGGGAAGCTGAGGTTCTGGGTTTTTTTGTAGCTTTACAGTTTCACATACATGCCTGAATTTTGAATTCCTTCCATATGAAATAAATTCTCAGCTGCAGAAGTTTGTTGAATTTCTATGACTTGAGAGGATGGGATTAGATCAGCTAATCTATTAGCAAATCTGATGTGCAAAGCTATTGTCCATGTTTCTATATATACCTGATATTTGAATTTGCAGGGCACTTGTTAAATTTTTTTTGTGTTGGTGATGTAATTTCATTTTTCATATCATGGATTTTTCCATGGCTTTGTAGTGAGGTCTTCGAAAATAAGTGCTTGCAGATGAGAATCAGATGCAGGCACTGATTTGACTTCCATCTGATTTAATCAAGAGGCTAAAAACACAGTATCTAAAACACCCACTGTGTCACTTCTAGCAAACAGACACAACTATAAAATCAGCATCTGGTAACCTAAGATGGTTCCTTATAGGTAATCAACTTAATAAATAGAGGTGATAATCAAAGAACACCATACTTCCTCTGCCAAACTTTCTGCCAAATCCTGTCAAATAAGCAGGTTTTACTGTGTGCCAGGGAAATGATCGAATTCTGGATAAATCAGAGCAGTATCTGACTTCCTGAGAACAGTTAGTTCATTGTCTCTTTGGCCATTTGCTTCTTCTTTGTATTTTGGGGGAGTGAGTGTTTTGATTTCGGTAGCAATATATAGTAGTTTAAGTTTGTATAAGCAGTTTTATTTAGATAAATGTTTACCCTTGGAATTATTTCAAATAGATAGAAGATGCTCATGTGCAAATCCACGATCCAGAACTCCGTAAGATCCTGAACCCAACAACTGCTGACCTAAGATTTTCAGATTACTTGGTGAAGCATGTAACTGAGAACAGAGATGATGTGTTCCTTGATGGTACTGGATGGGAAGGAGGAGATGAGTGGATCAGAGCTCAGTTCAGTGCTTATCTTCATGCACTGCTTGCTGCTGTGCTGCAACCAGGTAGAACAGATACCTTGTCTAGAGATGGAGATGAAGGTGGACATGTCAAGCATTTGCTGTGTTGCTGTCAATGTGTGTGGTCTGTCAGTGGATCTCCTTCTGCCTAAAGTTTCATTTTAGGCTGCTTTTTCAGTTGTCTTTGGCTCTCCTTGTAATTTCTTGACAACTTTGTTATTGATCCTTAGTTCACAGTCTTACAGATGCTTTCTTATTAGAATGTCATCTTCTCCTTGATTTAATTAAGTTTTCCTCATAAGTAGAAGTACCTGAAACCTCTATGTGATGAGACAAATCTGAGTGTCTTCTAGACTGTGTTGCAACTGAAGTTAATTTTGGGAAACTACTTGGATTCAAGGAGACCTGAAGTTAAGCGTCTGCCTTCAGGAAGTTTTACTAGACTGTTCCAGCTCTTTTCCCTTCTTGCTGTGGTCTGAATGGGAAAGTAGGGATTCACATACATGAAAAGTGTCATTTACAGGCTTTATAAGCTTTTGTTTCCTGGAGCTCAACATTTTTTGCTTTACCTCAGAAGGAATTGTCTATGTTCCAACCTTTTGTGTGAATATAAATAAAAGAATCAGTGTTTTTTTATTTGTAGAAAATGTTTAGTTTGCCCTGCACTTACCCTGTTGACTCATTCTCATAATGATTTTTCTCTATTCACACCAATTAAATTCAGATTTTGTTTTGTGCTGTATGTGAGAAAACATGGGATTGAGAACTGATTTTAATGTCTGGAAGATGCCAAGTTGTTGGTCTGACAAAATTAATATTTTAAGAGGATTACCAGATTGATATGAAATATCAGGGTTTTCTGGGAACTCATACTACTTCACTGGCTGGCTGTTAAATTACTTCCTATACTCCTCAGTTTTTTAAAGGGGTCATTGTTATGATAAGTTTGTTCCACAGTATTTCTTACTGCAGTTTTGGAATGGATTTGGGAGTTACTAAATTTGAATGAGCAATAACAGTACAGCAAAGCCCAATGTATGTGACCAAGACCTGTGCAAATTGTGTTTTTGTTCTTGGTTGCTGTGTAGCCGTTCTTTACCCTTTCCTGTCACTGCCCAGAGAAAAAGTCAAGAGACATATTTGGATTTTTTTTCACAGTTGAGCTCTTAGAGCTTTATAAATGAGATAAAAATAAGAAAAGTAATTTTTAGCTCTTTTTTTCCCTCTTGTCCTGATACTGTATGTTTTTGACACTTCAAAATAAAAATAAACCATTTTTTGAAGTACCCAGGTTTTAGTTCTGGAGTTTTAATTGTTCCTGACTTGATAAGAGCCTGGAAAAATGAAATTTTTCTTGCAAGAAAACCAGTAATTTGTCTTGTAAATATTACATCTCCAATGAATTTCTTCATATTCTCATCTTTATTTTAATTTATCAGACAACGAAAAGATTTTGTCAGACTTCGGAACAGCATTTGTAACAGCCTGGAAAAATACCCACAACTACAGAGTATGGAACAGCAACAAGCATCCAGCTCTTGCAGAGGTAAATTCTAGGTAAGGAAACTTTGTAGTATTTACTCTAATTCTGGGCAGTAGTTTTATGTAGAAAACCATGTCCAGACTCAGGAGAAGTGAAACTTGTTCAAGTTGATTGTCAGCTGTCCCCAGCTACAGAAAGTTTGTCATTCCTCAGAAATTGTCCTCCCATGTTTCTGCTTTTTATGAATTACTTCCAGGTGTGCAGGGAGTAGCTTTGTCCAAGGTTGTGACTGGTGGGATGGAGGGGAGCTGGCTGGTTTGTGTGTATTTTCACTGAAAGATTTGGCAATGCCAGGCTTGGTACCACTGTTGGCTCTGCATGTGTTCTGTTTAGTGTGGGTTATTACTCTGCTGCAGGGAGTTTTGTTTGCTTTTGCTTTGTCAGTTGCTGCAGTCTGAAAAAGGCTTTTCCTTAGACCTACAAAGCTCTTTTGGTCTGCTTAAGAGATGTTTGCTATTTGCCATGTGTTGCTGGAAGGAGGTGCTTTTGACCTAGTATATAATTAGAAGGCACCTTTCAGGTAGTTCATAAGAAATCTGTCATTGAATCTGAAATCTGTCACTGCAACCGAGACTTCTGTGAAGTGATAAAGTAGTAGTCTGCAAAATATTTTCTAAACTTTTTTTTCTTTTTGATAAGTTACAGAGGGGAATACAACTAATAATTGCTTGATACAGATTCATCACAAAAAAGAAATTAATGTTTTCTTGGGTTTTTCCTCCTCTTCTAGCCATCCATTCCAGGGACAGTACTCTGTATCAGATGTTAAATTAAGGTTGTCACAGTAAGTACATGGTACTTTGATTTGTATTTTTGAGAAGTGTGGTCAAATATCAATAACTGTATAACTGTTCCTGTTGTGAACTAAACAAGATAAGGATTCAAATTGGCCATCTTCATGAAACTATACTCAAAGTTCTCTTGCAAAACAGCACCACATCTAAAGATGAAACATTTGCCTGAAATACATAATAATTAGAAAAAAAAAAAGGCGAATGCACTATTTTGTGCTGGACTTCACATAATACAGCCTTGATTTTTTTGCATTGCAATTATAAGGCTTTTGTATGTTTACGTTAAATTTGTCAACTAAAGCTGTTAAAACTTCCATCAGTGATTTGATTTTAGGTCTCGTTATTAGGAGAAAACAGCTTTTTTTTTTCTTTCTAATTAGCTGGTTTTTAATAGAGCATTCTTCTAAAACTCAAAGTTCACTGTCTGCATAGTGAGATGTGGTTCAGTTCCTTCAATTTACAAGTTTTAAATGAGTTGTGCATAGTTGTATTGTACCACACTCAGATGAACTTTAAGTTGATCTCAACTGCTGCCTTTAAAATTCAAGTCTAAAACTCAGTGCTGCTTGTTTTTCCCATAGCTGTTCAGCTCTAACTGAAGCCAGAATTCAGCCTGGGTTTAAGCACCAGGCAAAATGGATTCTTTTCTCATTTAGCTATGCTGACCATAAAACAACAGTCTCTCTCTCTTTTATTAATGGATGATCTTTCTACAAAGTCTTAATTTGAAAGCTCTAGAGGTGTCTATAATGTTGGCCTGGTTTTGTCCCCTTGTTTGAAAGGGGAATTACTAACCCTTCTGGGTAGTGTGACATCAATGTAAAAGGACTAGTAGTTCTTAGTGTGCTTCTAACAATAACTATTTTTACAACAGTGCCTTTATTCTGCAGGTGGGACTTTGATACCACATCCTTATCAAAATTACTTGCCTTTGCAAACTGAGCCTAGACTTGGTTTTGGTGTATTCTGTTTTCTCCCTGTACACTGAAGATTTTGAAAGTGGGAAAAGAATGTGGCATGATGTGTTGTTAAATTTCACATTAATGGGTTTGCAAAGCCTGAAATGTGAAAGTTGTAATTTAAAACTAAATGAGATTATTTTCAAGTGATTGTACTTGTGGAGTAGAATTGATCGGTTTTGTGCTTTTCTTTCCAAATGATGATCATGTCTGTCATTTTCTTGCATTTCTTTAACAAAAGCATGAGTGTAAACTGTCCTTGATCAAAAATTTAATCTTAGACAAAGATACAAAGTGAGCTCTATCTAGAAAAAGAGGACTGATCAGTTGCCCTTGCTGTTCTGTTTAAAGGTTATATATTAGGACTAAGAATTCCAAAACCTACTGCAAATCTGACTTTGTAATTTTGATCATAAATGCATTTTGGTAAACATTTAGGAAAGATTGATTGAGCATTGGAATGTGCTGCCTAGGGAGTGGAGTCACTGTCCCTGGAGCTGTTTAAGGAAAGACTGGATGCAGTACTCAGTGCCATGGTCTGGTTGACAGAGTGGTGTTCAGTCCTGAGTTGGACTCCATGTCTCAAACGTCTTTTCCAATCTGATAGAGTCTGTGAAAGGTTTAAAGTGTGCTGTGTAACAATGAACCATTGGGTGTTTTGATTTCCTGTCCTGCTGGCAGCATCTTTTCATCTTCTGGGAAGCTTGCCTAACAGATCTCTGTGCATAAGATGAATGCAGGAGTTGGGCTTGACCACATATGTGAACTATATATATATGTATGCTATGTAAATCTATGTGTAATGATACATACTTTACCTAGTTTATTTACACCTGGGAGTAATAAGTCAGTCAACTAACAGTCTTCAGTATCTCTCTTGTTCAGCTCAGTGCAAAACAGTGAACGTGGAAAGAAGATTGGAAATGTGATGGTTTCTACCAGCCGGAATGTGGTACAAACAGGAAAAGCTGTAGGTAAGAAATCTATTTAAAATCACTCTACATCTATGCTGGATCTTTTTTGAGGAAGCATCTTATTTTCCAGTTATATTTTGTTTTAGTCAAAGTGTACTTTATAACATGCCCAAATCAGAGCAACATTGTGAAGGGTAAAGCTGCTGATTGAGGCCCCATATATTGTGTAATAGCAGAAAGAGAGGCAGCTAGATAAAGAAATTAGTGTACATTCCTTTTCCAGTGTGGTCTGGAGATAAATATGGGAAGAGAGATGTTCAGGTAAGAGATTCCATGTAACCTGGTAAATACTTTGACCACCATCTGCATTGAGTTATTCTCAACTTTGATATCACTTTGACTGAAAGTATCCAAAGCTGGTTGAAATCAGAAAAAGTCCTTGTGTCAGTTTCTGCAGATTTCGCAGCAGTCTGTAATTTTCTGGAAAAGCCCTTGTTGCACTTCAACAGGGGCATCATCACATTGTCATCTTGCAGTGTGAGTTAATGGGAATTCATCCATTAAGGGCTCTGATAGTTGTTTGGCAATAGCTGTGCCAAAAACTGACTTTCTTTTTTATTCTGTTTGAGTCTGCTTTTCTTTTTGCTGTGGTGCACTCTGGTCAGGAGTGCCTTTCAGCCCAAAGTCTACCAAGCCTTCCCAGGCAAAGGGCACCATAGGCCATTTCTGCTGAGCTGCTGTGTTCAAGTTCTTTGAATATTTTCTGGCACAGACTCTGGAATTGGATTTTAAATCTCAAATTGGACAACTGATTGAGTAATTTTAAAAAAAATTATTATTTTTTTTTTTTAGTATTTCTTTGTCGCACAGTAAAGATAACACTTCACTACTGATCTTTGTTTTGCTTTGCAGGTCAGTCTGTTGGAGGAGCCTTCACAAGTGCAAAATCAGCAATGTCATCATGGTTTTCCACTTTCACACACTCAACCCAAAGCCTTGGGGACTAAATGCTGGTTTGGCAGAATGCTGCTGACTATTTCAGGTGCAATCTTTTCTCTGAGCTGTAAAAAGACCACTCCAAAATGTAGGAGTGGAGATTACCTACCCAGGACCAAAATAAGGTATATTTTGCTTGCAAGCAGATGTGGAATATTACTATTCACTTTCCCTAGAAGTATAGAAGAATGGTGAGTGTCACCATAAAATGGGATGGCATTTGCAGTGTATTGGTTATATTTAAAATGACTACTTCTCTTTAAAACTGAGCCTTTATAAAGACATTAGCAAACGGGGCTTGTTGCAAGCCAAATGTGTTTGACTTCAGATTTGTACATTTTCTTGGATGTCGAAGATATTTATGTAAAGTAGTTCTATTTTTCAATCCAGATAGCCAAATGTTTGTGAATTCTTATTAGAAATAAGCAGAATATAAATAATAATTCCTCTTTTAGGTTGGACTTGAGAGAATCTCTGCAACCCTTAAAGGGTGGAACTTTCACGCTTTTACCTGCAAATTAAAATCAACAAGGTGCAGAGTAAGACTGTGGCTGACAAGGGTTTTTTTTTTCCTCTATCCTCTGTATCCATATAGAGTTGTTTGAATGAATCTATCTCTATCTCTCTTTGTGTCTCCAAATCTGTGTGACAGATCAGTAGTTTTTTTATGTTATACAGTAGGCCTTCGTACCTTTGCATATTTTGGCTGAGTTTTTCCCCTGGGATGTGAATGAGATTCCAGTTGGAGAGAACTCTTCAGGGAAAGAATTACAAAGCATTTCTCCCAAACTGGGACTGGATTATAGACAGTGTTGTAAGTTAGGATGTAATTACAGCAGTAATGTAGTCGCATAGATATGAATATGAAGTACTAAACCCACCCAAAACTAGCACAGTAGGAAACTCTGTGTGGTTTTGTTATTTTGTTTTGTTTCTTTTTTCCCCAGTAAAGTTATGAGGACTCTTCCAAATGAAAATCAGCTATGTGGATTTTCTGTGTTGACTCAGGGAATGTGCTGTTTGGATAATTGCTTTTTTTCATAAGGAAAGTAACACTAGAATTGAGAGTAACTAGAACAGCTCAGTTCGTATCCTTATGTGAAGAAATGTAATAGTTTATTTGAAAAGATGTGGCATAATGCTGTATTTCCTATGTAACATGCATGTGGTGTTTTCTGTATGCAAGCCTATTGCACTTCCTACATTTCTTGATTTCAAGGGAGATTATTTCCTGTTTTCTTGCAATGTGTGTGCCTCTAGATGCCTTCTGACATCCCCACATGTTGCTCTTAACATTTTCTACATTACATTATCAAGTGTTCCAACTTTTCTGTACCAAAAGGCTCTTAGTTTATTGCCTCATCAGTATCTGTCAGCATTTTGCCATGTTCTTTTCTGGGGCCAAGATTTGTAGTCATGATTATATTTCCTATTCCTCAAATGAAATGCAGCAGCTGCACAAGAGATAAACAAGAAGGCTCAAATGTTTTTAGGAAATTAAGTTTTAATTCCTTATGTGCATTTGTAAAGTTAATAGAAAAGCCACACTTGCATAACATTGTCACTGTCCAGCAACTTGGTTGTCAGTTTTTTTGCTTCAGTGGTTTGAAAACATGGGATCTGGTTTAAAGCCTTCTTTAATTTTTTTTTTCCAGGACAGACTATATGGAATGACTGTGTAAATCCTAAAGGCAAACAGCCAGTTTGAGTAGTTTGATTTGAGAAGGGCAAAAAAGGCCCCTAAACCTCTACTAATTTATTGCTTCTGACACACAAGATATATCTATCAAACTGCAGCCATTCCTCCTGGTGTCTGTGTGTCTTTGTACCTCTGCCAAAACTTCTGATGTTCTTTTCTGTTTTATTTCACAACTCTGTAATAGACATTTACATCTTTTTAAAGACTAGGTATTACTTTATATGCAGTGAATTAAGACTAGAGCTGTTTATTCATGGTGAGTCTAGAGCTTTCTGAATCAGCATGCAGATAAGAAAATAAACCAAAATAATCACTTGCTTTTGTGAAATGCCTAACATATTATCTGTGCTCTGGGATTCAAGTGGTCATGGTCCATGTTGTAATGAAGACTGAAGAAAGGTGCATAAAGGATTTAAGCACCTATAAAACTAACTCCAGCAACTTAAGGCATACCTAGGTAGATTTAGGCTCAGGAGTTCACAATGGTGAATTCTAAAAGCCAGGCAAGTGGTTGGTATTTACATGTACAAGCTGTAGAAGCAGGACCTTCAAGGATCCCTTTTCAATGTCCTTGTCTTTGTCACCTCCTCATTTGGGTTTTCTCTGTTGAATTCTCAAATGCTCCAAATTTTATTAGCTCTCTGCATTCCCCTTGTTCCCACAGATTCCATTGGTGGCCTAGGGGTATTAGAAAGCTTTGTTTGTTTGTTTTCTGCTGGATTAATCTGAGGAAAGACAGAAGGAGGTGCCCTCATTGGCTGCTTGTTGCTTTGTACAGTGATTCTGTTGTGAACATTTCACAATTTTTCTCTTATGGGCAAGAAGACCAGACTGATCTTTCTCTGCAGCCTTTTTCTCACTGTCCCAGCTGTCTCTGTTGTGGAACCAAACATACACTCTGATTAGGAGCGTTTTCCTTTTGTTACAAATGACAGAATAAAAAACTTACGTTACTCTTCAGTCTTCTTAAGAACTGGCACCCTGCTAGCAAGTTGGACTAGGATTTAAACTCAGATTTAAGCAGTAATTAAGACTCTACAAGTGGGTGGAGATGAAGTGATCTTCATAATTAGTTTTCTTCATTAACATCTACGTTTGCTCTCCAGCATTTGCTTAAGCTTACATTTGGGCTGTAGGAAGGCATGCAGCCACTGAGGTTCATCTAAGCTCATGTAGCTCTCTTCTTAACTTAATGCTTGTAACCCTTTAGTTAAATCCAATGCAAATGCAAGTTATTTTCCTCTCCTGCTTTAATATTTCCAGTGCAGGCATTATTAATTATTCAGAAAGATTTAGGCAGTTGACTTCCATTTCAAAAGTCCTGACATCTATTTCTGCACTGTATGAAAAAATGGGTTCTAAGTGAATTAGTGATAGCGCCTCTAATCAATTACCTGTGAAGGTATTGTTACAGCTCTGTCCTGATTTGATGTTGCAAAGGTATTTCTGGTTGTCAACATGCAGCACACACTGACTTACAGGTAACACAACAGCACACCTCTCAACTTGCTCTCATCACAGGCATCAACCTCAGCTTTTTGCATGTGCCAGCGTTTGAGGAACTGCCTGTTGAGCGTAGATATGAGATGTAAGTCCCCAAACCTCCACAAGACATAAGTATTGCTGACCTTATATTTCGTTTGACTGCAGTGTTCATCGTCTTTCATCAGTAATTTTCATGTCATAACCTTAATTCCTGTCCACATCTCACACCAGTTTCCTCAAATGTCACAATTTAATTAGAATTTTTAGGTCAGTGTTCTGGTACATTTCACTTGTTTGACTTTGTACTTCTGTTTCAAGCACCTTTGTGATTAAATATAATATTTTGCCTAAACAAGCTTCTGATTTTCATACAAATTATTACTCAGCAGAGAAACTAATGTGGCAGTATTTAGTTGTAAAAGTGAAGGTGTGAATACAGTTTTTAAACATAGGAACTATTGCTTGATAATTGAACATACAAGTAATGTATTTGATTTTTCCTGTGCTGCTTGAAAAATAAAATACATCCAGCCTGTTTAAAGTTCCGTCTGCTCAGAAAGCTGTATTATTTTAATAAATTAATTCTACCAGAAGACACTTGGAGGCATCTGGTTTTGATATTGGTAGCTGCTTGTAATTCACTGGCAGCCTTTTTGAAATTTGTCTTCCATTTAAACTGATTATGGATGCTGCTTTTTGCAAATTTAGGACAAAAGGATTCTCTAGAGCGACTTTTTATTCCCTGTGGGGTATTGCTTGTTGTGAATTGATTGAAGTCCTCAGGAGGTCACAGACCCCTCTTACATCAGTAAGAATTGCAAGTACAACTAAAATTTTGGTGTAGATTTAGCTTCAAAGTAACTTGTAGTTTCTGTGGATTGTGACATCTGGTCAAAATCAAGATGCTGTGTAAAACAATTGCTGCACATCCAGTTCTCTGCCATAGTGAGATGTTTTATAACTTCAGAACTTCTACTGCAGCTGTCACTGTACCTGTCTGAGAATGATTTGGTAAATGGGTTTTCCAGAAGGAGGAAATGACTGCCTTGGGTAACGTTTAGATATGAATTAGACAAAGGTAATGTCTAGAGAATGGTTGCAATTCCCTAAAATTTGTTAAGGTTTTTCTGACCGTGTGCAAGTAGTTGTGCAAAGATGCTGAAAGATGAATTTACTTCATGCTTTTTATACACTGCAATTTCACTTTCTTGCAGGTGTTTGGTTTTCATTAAAAAGGGCAACATGGAGTGTATTCATTAAAGGGAGAAACACTACATTATTGTATTATGATTAAAGATGTATGACAAATTGGTTCCTGGTGTTTTGAGTCTTTAATGTTATATTAGAGAAGGGATTGACTTTAAAAAGCAGGCACAGAGCTTTACTTCTGTGATGTTTCTGGTCTTGACCCCATTCTTTAACAAACATCAGAAGCAGCGTTTGGATTCATAAAAAAATAGGGACATGGATCACTTCTGTCAGTTAAATAGGGACCCTTACTCAGATTACCTTATTCCCTGTAAATTGACATCATATGTGTGTAACATCTGTACACAGGTGGCTTAATCTCAGTTGGGATGGAACTTGGCACTCTAGCTGTCTTAAGTCAGAATTGCTGAATCATACATTGCTCCTCTTGTAGTAATACTTCAAAATCAACTGATCAAGTCAAGTAAAGTGGGCTTTTTCTGTTGTTTTTTTTTCTTCCACTCCTGAATTTATTGATTAATATTGATGAAAGCACAATTACTGTTTGCCTTAATAGTAGCAGAGAACACCTACACAATCTTCTTTTTTTTGTCTGAATCCAGATCACCAATAATGTGGCACTGCTTTCTGGATCAGGTGAGCATAATGAAGCAAGAATGTTTAGACTGAAGGGAGAACAGTTATTTGAAGTGAAGGCAGATATACAGCTGTCATCTTGTCTTAAAAACAATATGGGAAATAACATCACTTGCATACTATATGAAATAGATTGAAAATACTGAAGAAGGGAACTCAGTTGGAGAAGGGAACTCTCACATCTGAAGAAATACACACAGAAACACAGTGGAGAATTTAGAAGTCCAGGCATAGCAGAAAGTGTCAAAAAACCCCACTGAGCTTAACATACTGCCTAATATGACCTGTGGTTACTGACTGTGCCACTGTGAAAAATCTGTGTGTATATGGATTCTGCCATGTGCCAAAGAGCTGGCTGAAGCATATGTCAGCTCTTAAATTTTGGAAATGGTTTCATGTTTTTTTTCTCTTCACACTCCTCCTCTGGGTTTATAGGCTCTGTAAGAACCCTGCCTTGCTGAACTGTACTCCTAAGAAATGTAGGAGGGAGGTATTTTAAATACTTCTGAAAGTGGAACTAAACAGAACTTTGTGTGGCTAATGTTAAGCATGAAGTAGAAAGAAACTGGTTTTAAGGGTGAGCCTGGTTTAGAGTCTTCCTAAATTACAGCTTCTTTCATGTAGAAATGCAGAGCAAAAACCAAAACAACTTGAAGGTAGCTGGCAATGAGAAGCAAAGGAGGAAAAACACTATCCTGGCTAGTAAGTTCAGTGGTCTACTTTTGGTTTGTCCACCGGTGTCCCTTAGCTGTACTGCAATGGGGCGGATGCTTGTGCATCTTAACAGAGACATTGAGAAGTGAAATGAGAAATACTGTGAAAAACATTAGTGCTTTAAATCTTGAAATAATTTTTAAAATGTTATCAAATTATTTTTCCCCCAAATTTAACTAACTGTCTCATCCTGTTCTCTGCAAACCTGGGCCCAATTCACTGTCCCAGATCTGACTGATCCTTCACGACAAAAATTAAACTTGCAGTTATGTATGTGTTTAAACCACTGCAAAAAAAAAAAAAAAGACTGCATTAAAATTAGCAGAGGCCAGATCACTTTATTACTTTAGGTAAGGGAAACTGAAACTATGTAGGACTGACTTAAATTAGCTTTACCAGAAAAGAGGTAAACTTCTTTGCAAATGTAGCAGAGCTTGAGGACGAGTTGATTCACTGAAACTTGTATGTAAATGTATTTCAAAGCCAAGTACAGGTTGAATAGGCTAAGATTAGGCTAAAGCTTTGTAGTAAGACATTAGTTAGATCTCTGTGAGGCTTTAATCATATTTGCTTTATTTATGACATGAGAATGCATTTTTTTCAGCTGTAGTCTTTGTTCCTGCAAAAGCCTTTCTCTAATTCTACCACTAGTGACCACTTCCAGGCAGATGACAATGCTTTGGCTGCACAGTTTCCTTCTGGAATTATGCAAGGCAAGAATTTAGACTGGAGAATAGCATTTGCCAGCTGTTTTTCTTTGGGGATGAATACTGGCTCAGCAACTAGTTGTGTAAGTGAGCTAGCTCCTAGTATGTCTTTAGCCATCACTAGAGAACTGTTCACCACTTGACTAGTCTTTAAATGCTGCATTAGTAATAGCAAATAAATTTTACATAAGGTACTTTATAATCTTGGGCCACATAAAAAACAAAACATACAGGTAATGTACAGAAAAAATATAAAATATGCAGATGAGCAGAAGTCATCCAGACTGACTGTATTTCAACAGATGTTCTTAAATTGTTAAAATCAAGTTCTTCTAGGTTCTGAGGCAGTTGTGACTTAGAGCCCATGCAATTTAGTATTTCCTATTTAATATTTCTTATTTCCTATTCAAATACACTCTTTTAATTTGTTTTGTTTTGAAAGTTCTCAGTAACTGAATGAGCCCACTCTGCTCCTTCACTAGCTATAGATCATCTGCAGTTAAAACAACAAAACCTTGTCCTAAAGCCTAATGCAGCCTGATAACAGTAGGGTGAAGTGAGAATGAGCCACAGAACTGAGCAACCCATCCAGGCTAGTTACTTGGATACAGCTCCTGTTTTCGCCTGAGGTATGTGATTCTCCAAATTGCATTATAAAGGAGTATCTCTGTCTTTCTTTTTATGTATGCTCCCTTGCACAGGCTTGCAACATGAAAGCAATATAAACAGACCTATCAGCAGGAGCTCCTGAGTCACCTCACACCTCTTATCTAAAAAATGTAGGTGTTAAAAAAAAGTTTATGTAATGGTAAATGCAAACATGTTATGTCACCTTCATAAAAAAAAAAATTGGTAGCTTGCCATTGTTACTCTGTGTCCCATAAATCCTCACATGGCACAAAATGCCAAAGCATCAGGAAGAGTTTTAGATAAGGCAGCTTTCTTATCTAAAGCCCCATTGCTAGTCAAAACCTTTAATAATTGTACAAGACAAAACTTTGTAAAGCCCCATGAGACCTAGCCCAAACAATATATAGATGTTGTCTTTATTGACTCTGCAATCGTATTTACTGCAATAAGAAACAATAAAGGAAAAGCCAGTGACAGTCTGGACAATGGAGTAAATAAATTTGCTCTTGATTATTGAAGGCTGAAAATAGGTCTGCCATCTTCTGAACTTACAGTAAACATTCCTCCTTAATGCCTGCCGTTCTTCGCTTTCATAGGGCAGAGTTTGTACCATGACTGGAGAAGTGCTGATTTGCAAAAATCATAGCAGGGGATTCCAGTCCTATGTACTCCTCAGTTTGACTTCAATACCTAATTTCCAGCTTTTGCTGAGTAGTAGTGAGCAGAGTCAACATACTCATCTCCAGGCATTTTGCAGCTTAACTATTTCTAGCTGCCTTCAATAAACTACTCGCTACAAGTGTGCATGTGGTGGGAGGGTGGCACAGCTCCATTTATTTCAGCCAAAAAGCACACTCAGGCAATTGGATTCAGTCTTTTTTAATAAATTAATGTCATTCAAAATACAGTGCCAGAACATGATGCAGCTGAACATGCTAGTAAGGTTTGTCATGAAGCACCTGTGTTCATGTTAGGTTGGTGGCACCCCGCTACTGCTAGTGGTTCCTGGGATTAATGCCAGAGCAGCACTAGGCATCTGCTCTCCTGCACACACAGCACAGGATATTCCTGAAGTTTGCTTCCCCCCCCAAAGTAAAAAACCTGACAGCTAAGGGATATCTATACACAATCACACTACAGTAATGCTTGTTATTAAATTAACAGAAAATAAAGACCTGGTTAATCCACACTAAAACTTTGTTTTACAATGGAAAAATACATCAGCAGCAGGAAGTAATATACATGAGCCAATGTTACTGTAATACAGAATGTGGAGGCATTTACTGATTAAAGCCCCACATAGACCCGCACTATGAGGGCTGGCAATTCCTATTGCAAGCCCAGCAACTTAAGTCCACACCTGGTAATCTACCAGCTGCTTGGAAGACCTGTATTCTAAATAGACAGGTATAAGTTAGTGAAAATAGAATACATGCACCTCATCATACAGCTTGACTGAACCTGCAGTCATTTTGCCCAGCATGTTACCATACAATGGAAGATCTACCCTTCCTACCACAGGTAGATCCATGGGATTTGTTTCTTTTTCTTTTAATGGCATTACTATACCAACATAGATATTAGTATTTAGTAAGTGCAGCACAGTCCTTTAATTAGGCCACACTGACAATTATATAACTAGCACTTAAGTAGAATATCCAGAAGTAGTTCAAATGTAACTGGAAGATACGTTTAAAAAGAGTTGTGACATCATCCTAGAAACAATAACTACTTTTTTTCCGAAGCTAATTTTCTTGAACTGAGACTTTATAGAACTAGGAATTAATTCTTTAGACAAGTCAGATGCTCAAGCTCATGATATACATATATTTTTCTCAATTATCTGATAATAGTATTTGAGATTATGGAAGCGTATCTGCTCATTTCACTAATTCATACTGAATGGCGGCAAGTGTTAGGTAGGGCATAAAAATACAATTCATGAAAGACAGCTCTGAGATTTCCGTCCCCAGACCTGTTCTTTCACAGCCATTTATTTCTTTTATTATTTTATAACTGAGCACAGACTCAGTTGTGCAGTCTAATTTGGGAGCTATACAGGTGGTAAAGTAACCATCTCCCCATCCAGCTCAAAGTCATCAGCTCCATCTGGTGAGAAGAGATACGTTGGAGGTTTCCACGGGGACTCTTCAAGGCAAGATGGATACAGCTTTCCTACGGTGCACCGGAAGTCTTTCCCCAAGTCCCATAGCACACGTTCCGATATGTGCTGCCTCAGGAACCAGCGGTCAAGTTCCAGGTCATACTGATAGGTGGCATACTTGGCTCTCTCGTTCATGTGGGTCTCCCGTATAAAGACACACAAGGAATTGGAGATGACAACGGCCCTGACACACGGGTCAGAATAGCGCTTGGCAGGGATGTTGGCTGCCATCCTCCATTCATTTTTATTCACATCGTAGATCTCCACTGTTACAGAAGACCCATCCACAGTACTGCTGGGGAGCCTTATCCCAGAATTGCTGGCAATATGCAGTCCTCCGATATAGAATATCTTATCACCAAAAGCAGCGGCTGAGGCGAAACATCTGCTTGTTTGTCGCATGGCCATCTCCACCCAGGCGTCCGAGCGGGGGAAGTAGCAGTACATCAGGTTGTGTGCCATGACGTAGATGCAGTTGTGCACCGCCACGGCTGTGCTCCACTGCCACGCGCAGGGCAGGGGGCTGACCATGGTCCACTCGTCCTTCTCGGTGTCGTACCTCTCCACAGTCCTCCTGTTGAGCTCCCCGCCCACGCTGTCCCCCCCGATTGCATAGATGTATCCTTCACAGCACACCAGGGACGGCTTGATGCGCACAAAGAGCATCGGCGTCTTGGGGAACCAAGTGTTCTGCTGCGCATCAAACCAGTAAAAGCAATTCACAGTTCTGAAGGCAGCCTGGAGTTTGCTGCTTTTACTGTGATTGGTTTTTGTGTTCTTCAGAGGAACTTGCCCACCTGCTATATAGATGTCATTATCGGGAGTTACCAGCGTCCCAACCTTATGCAAGTCAGCGGGAGGGTTGCAGAGTTTGTAAACTTTCTCTGCCTGTGGGCTGTAACAGACAGAAGAGTAAAGACTACCAGGGTTTTCAGCAGCAGCTTCAATGAATATCATCATCTCCTCTTTTGTCATGCCAAGTCTGGGCTTGAAAAATTTGGGCATTGATTTGTACAGTCCTTGCACCACCACTGATTTATCATTTGGTGGCAAGCCTTGAAACCAGGCTCTCTGTGTTACTTCTGAAAGTGCATCAATCCGGATTTGGCTAAGAACAGAGGACAAATACTGCGAGCGTGATTCCGTGTTGTACTCCAGCCATAACATAGCAGCCTCCCGCACTGTCTCCTCCTTTTCCACATTTAAATTGTCACTGCTTAAAATATCTATCAGTAGATCATGTGACAACTGCATGAAAGCCTCCTGGTGGTACACAGCTGTGAACTTGTGCTCCACCATTCTTTTAGCACTCTGTTTTAACTCTTCACAGCTGAAGAGATCAGCAAAACTTAACAGACGCACACAATTTTCTGCATTAATTTTTTTGATTAAGTATTCTCTACATCTTTGTAACACATCATCTACCTGTAAAGCAAAGAAACACACAAGGTATTACACATACAATCTATGCTTTCATGTAGAACCAGCACATGAAGTACCTGCATCTGGTGTTGAACAACACAGTTCAGGCCTGGAATACTATACATACACAAAAACACAGCAATGACTCACTCAACTGCTTCATACAGATCAAGTACACAACGCGATTATGTCTGCTGGCAAAACTAATTTTCTAAATGTTAGAAGTGCACTGGTTTACTTCCAGCCTTCCAAAGGGACTGTCATGCAAGGAGGGATGGCTACATGAAGCAAATTTGGCAAGCAACTGCTGTCTATACTGAGCAAACAGAACAAAAGTGTTTTGAAATGACAGAAGAAAGATCTTTTAACAAGATAAAGAGTAAAGCGGTTCAGAGATTAGAAGCTGTTATTTCCTCCTTTGAACATTCCTACCTGTAAGAAGCAGGCAGTTTCATAGAGCTGCTCTACTGTGCTGTCGCTTATTGCCAGGTTACCCGTGTATGCGTAAGTGATGATGATCTGCAGAGTGGCTGCATCCACATTCCTCAGGTGTACATGTGTCTGTTTGCTCTCACTCAGCCCACTCATGAACATTGCTCTGAGGAGAAACACACATTAAGACAAGGATCAGCAGTGAGTAATCTTAAACAGTCACCTGTAAGCCTTTGGTGATTACGCTCCTAAGGTGAACAGTCATTTTGCAGGCCTGTTTACAGGTGTTAGGATTTACCTTAGGCTAACATTCACTATTTAAGATAAAACATTTGGACAGAACATGAAAAGAGTAACATCAGTGCCTTCTGCAGAAATACTTTATATTCATGCAAACCCTTCTGTGTTAATCAGCAGACAGCTCTAATGATTTTGGAGTTTTAATGACGCAATTTAAATATTTTCTGTGATAGGTGATAAGAGGGAAGAAATGTCCTCCAGAAAATACTGTTGAAACATACACAGCTAGATTTTAGATTCTCAAACAAAAGCAGCAGATTTATGTAATGGACTGAGCTAAGCCATATCAAAAAGGGTGCTCCTCTGGGAGGAGAAGAACTGGAGCAAGGACTAGCGCTCTATGAATTATTTCTTATATACCATTCATCACAACATGCAGTAAACTTCAAATGTGCAGGCAAAAATCAATAGCAGAAAAACCTATCAGTCTGGGAAAAAAAGAAGAGCGAGTATTTCCATTACATCTTCCTGAAAAAGATTAGAAAGGCAATTTAAAACATGGTTATTGTTTCCTTAATGCTTTACACACCTCTTGCTCATTCTGGTATTTTAATTGTAACACAGTTAAGAACTAACTGCAATCTGGTACTATAAGCCATGTACTTGCCAATTTTCTTAAAACAGAAGACATTGGTTTCAAGAGCTTTATATTCAGGTTCAGGTTTCGTATTTATGGTTGTACTAAAAATTCAGTTCAAGGCTCTTTATATTTATTTGGGGCTTTTTTTTTAGGAAACCAGGCATGAGAGAAGTTAGAAGGGACACTGGGTGCACGTTTTAGTCCTGCTTCTTTCTGGCTGCAGAGGTGAAGGGGACATGGAGATATACTCCCTAAGCAAAGCCATTCCAGAAAGCATCTGATATGAAGACAGTATCCCATCCCCATTGCTCTGTGTTCTTCTAAGCTCCTTAACTCAAGGCAACTTGCATTTTAGCAGGCATCACTGACTGAGTATCAACTTGCTGTGCAGCTATGTAAAGGTAAGCAAGAAAGTACAAGAGGGTACAGAGACTCCTCAGAAAGGAAGAGGAGGCTCTGGCTCTTGCTCACACACTTCTGAGCAGCCTATGCTGGAGCAGGGCTGCACATGGTTCAGACACAAAGACAGAAGGTAAGCTGGCTGCAATCACACACAATGGCTGGATCACACAGAAAGATGCTTTGCTTTTCTTCCCCCTCCTTTGGGGCTATCAATTTTTCATAATAAAACTAAATTTAGGAAGCTGAGCATCTTTTTGTAAACCAAAGTAGAGAAGAAAAACAGAACATGACAAAACCACAAGTTTGATACTTCTTTTAACCAGTGCCAAAACCTCATTCCATAAATAATAAACAAACACATATGAATAAGAGATTTGACTGCACATTCTGATGCAGCACACTGGGTGGACTCATGACAGCTTTCCAACCTTATGATTAACCACCCACATTAAATCTGGCTACATTTCCAGTGGCTGTTATTTTACAAATTGTTGGAACTATGTCATCTGCACAGGGCCAATGGTAATAATTATTATCTAGTGATCACACAATACTTGTTGCTAAAAATTGGACCAGATTCATCTGAGATGAAAAAATAAACAGAAAAGCCAGCAGGGACAAAAATTTCTGTGAAAGTAATAAATTAATCCTTACACAGTTTTCTACAAGAAATGAGACAAAGTACAGAAAACATCTTGGATGTGTTCTGTAGAGTGAGCCTGTCTCAGGGAAAGCAAATCTGTAAACTTTCCTGTGTTTAAACAGCAAAGAAAAACTATAATCCCTCCACAATGCATCAGGAAGGTAAAACATGCGTGGATGTCACCCAGACTAGTTTCAAGTTTCAAAATTCTTTCCACACAGGCAGATTAACTATACTATGTTGCTAACAAAAAATGATTAATCACTGCAGAAAATTCATGGTGCCTCATCATCCAGGTCTTACTATGAAGGCATTTGCAAAAAGTGGTAGCACTCAACGTATCTTATTAATAAAAATGTTTTAAAATATCAAAACCAGGACATTTGGAAAACGAGCTACTGAACTAAAAATTTAAACAGTATGTTGGGGGGACCATGAAACAAAAAAAAAAGAAACCAAACCATACACAGAAAAACTCCACTTGCATTGCCACAACACTCAAGCAAGGGAAGAGTTTCTTCTGGCTTTGCTGAGCAGAGAAAACCAGATGATTCAGAAAGGAAAGCCATGGGCTTGCACAGCAATCCCTGCTTTTAGCAGATGCTTCTACTAAGAAACTACAGGCTAACGTGACAATGGAATTCCTGCTGCCAAGTCTCAATAATCCCTTGTTATCCTACTTTGGGAAATAAAAAGAGATTAAGAATTTTAAAGATTAGGTATGAAGAATAAGAAATTTACTAATTATTCAGACTCAATTAACTCCCTAAAGAAAACAAGCCATAACATGTGTGATTTTTTTCCCCCCACACTCATTGTTGAAACTACAGTAAATATCTAGAATAAGTCCCATGATGCCAGAAATTTTACTTTACTCTGTGTTGGAAAGTAAGGATATTTAGGTTTTGTACTTAAGTTACTGATCTTTAAGGCTCTGTAAAGACATTGTCAATCAATTACTATTACACTCAAAACAAGGTACCACAGATTTTATAGCATTTGAATACTTACCTGAAATATGAGCTGCACGTTGCAAGAACCATCTTATGGCAGGGAAATTCAGTGCCCTCAACAATCAACACTATGTCAGTTAGCAACTGCTGTTCATAAAAGAATTTTAACTGCTCCAGCAAGGATACAGCATACTCTGTATTTATCTGCCTCTCCTCCTGGGTAGACATGACTGTATTCCATTAATATTTTCAGGACCAGAGAGAAAAGTCAAGATCTCTTCACCAAAGAAAGGTCAGTTGAGTGTTTCTGAAGTAGCCAGGAAAGAAATGGCAGGAGGTCTGTAGCCTTCAGAAGTGATACTGATAAAAAGGGCAGTGTTATCTTGAACTGCTGAATCAATGTTTGAGACTTTGACCTCCTATTAGGTCATCATGCTTTGACTTGATGTCCCAATCTGTTCAGAGACTTTCAAGAGTGTCTGCACAGCTCCCGTTGAGATCTATGATGCAGCAAATGAATGAACAAAAGTGAAGTCTGAGGTAGATTTTGTGGTAGCATCTCGTGATCAGTGGCTGCACTTGACTGACTGAAAGCAGGAAAACAAAATTAATTTACATATTAGCATGTTTTGAAAAACCTTTCATAGTTACCCCTTAGAAGTAATTGTCTAATAAACATTTCTAAATTAGTACTTCATTGCTTGCAATAAAACCCTTCTAAAAAAAATTTAAACAACAAAGGTATCAAAGAGAAATGAAAAGCAGAGGAGTTTATAAAGTAACTCTCATATGACCTAGACTCACAAATTAAAATAATTTATTTTGTCAACACAGCTCCTAAGGCTGGAGAGTTAAAGTTCAATAAGACTTCATTCCTCCTCAAAGAATTACCTGGATTTCCCACTGAGTACACCTGTGAATTTCATTCAGCCATTGATAAGATAACCACTTTTTTTCCCATTTCTACATTAAACAGCAAGTTTTTCTGCTTCTTTGCTTATATCTACTTAAAGCTTATCAATACCAGGCCACTAAAAATATAAATACAGTAATTTTAACACTCCATCACTTTCCAACTAAACTCTCAACATCATCATCAGCCTGTTTATTTCACCTTTGGCATTCTAGTAGAGATGAAGCAGAACTAGCGCTAGGGATTAAAAAAAACCCCAACAAACTCAAAAGGAAAAAAACCTAAAGGTCTACAATTCTAATGCATATTAAATTCATCTGCTCCATGCAGAAGGGCTTCACCAATTAATATTTCACATTCCCTTGTTTTTCTTTCTGAGTAATTTCCATACAGCCAGGTAAGCTTCACTGCTGCAGACAGGAGAAAAGAAAAACAAGGAAATAATAGGAGCAAAGAGATGCTGGAATAGCAGGGCTCAAAACACCTACAGTGGCTCCAAGGTCTATAATCTTGTTTGGGCATTTCTCCTCTTAAAAATGGGGTCAGGTTTTATTTCATCTTCCCTGTGAACACAAAAAACCTAATAAAGAATGGGATAGTTGTGACAGTAAAATTACCATCATAATGGCCACCATAGTACCACAGCTCCCAGATTTATTTAATCTTGCAACGTTCTTCTGCATATTCCAAAGCTGAGGAATAACCAGGACATGTTTGTCTTGTGTCTAATATATCACTACCACTACAGTTCATGATGAACAGAGAATGCAGAAACAACTTGTGTGAAATGACATTCCCTAAATTCCACACAAAAACAC
This sequence comes from Illadopsis cleaveri, assembly GCA_013399915.1. NCBI lineage: Eukaryota > Metazoa > Chordata > Aves > Passeriformes > Timaliidae > Illadopsis > Illadopsis cleaveri. The sequence goes on along the minus strand of VXBB01002172.1, from coordinate 624,375 downwards.
AAGCTTTAGTGTAAGATGAAGGCTGTAGAAATATCTGCCAGCCACACCGAAGATCTACTATTTCAACACAGCCCTGCCTGTAATACAATTCAGAAACAGCTGTCTTTCAACATTCACTCACTTGAAACAGATATGCTTAATTAATGCCACTTTAATTAGTACTAATTTAGTGTCCCTGATCTTTTTCTTTTTCAGTGATAAATATGCAAGCAGGAATCTCAAACTCTTAGTTGTCCCTGGTTGTTTAAATGGAAAACAGTCCAACTAGTCAAAACCCAATGCCCACTGCTGAGGTGAAGACAGTTAATTAAGGAAAACAGAAAAGGCTTTGATACTTGGGGGAAGGAGTAGATACCAATGTGTGCTGCAATAACAGATATTAGCACAAGTCTTGACTGAAGACCTTCAAGTTTCAGGTAACCCCTGAAGTCACTACACCATAAATACATCGAGGATATAGAAATCCTGCTCCATCTAAAGCCATGACCTTCTCCCTCAGGTCACAGCTTCTTTCCACCAAGACAGTGTGCATCCTGTCTCTGCACCACTGCCCACCCTCCCGGTGCTCTGGGAACAGCTCACCATGCAACCCAATCCATTGACAGATTTTGCACTGAACTTTAAACGGCTACAGAGATACACAGACTTCCTAAGTGTTAGGCCCACAGAAATAAATAGCTTGTGGCTCTGCTGCTATCCCGAGTCTCTCTACAGCATTGTTTTTTCTGGCTTAGGAGTAAAGTTTCAAGAACAATACAAGCCGGTGGATTAAGCTCTGTTTGGGCAGAACATCAGCAACACTAAGATTTAGCAAAGAACTCATTGATACCAAAACTTCCTCTTCTAATGTAATTGTAAAGAATATAAATATTTCTTCAGAAACAAGAAAAAAAAGAAAACTAATATGCTGGTTCAGTCATTAGGTACCAGAACAAGTCAAGGATGCCATGGAGAAATTGATATACACCTGCTAGTAAGATTAAAGACATTTTTGGCAGCTAGCTGCTGACAGTCAGTAACTGAAAAAGCAGACCTGTTCAGCAGAAGACAATTTGAAACTGTGAAAATAATTACTATAAATAACTGGAACATTTGAGTACGACCCTCAGTAGCAGAAAAGATTGAGGAGATGACAGGAATCCTGTTGCAGAACATTTATGTGCTGTGGATCACCTTTGAACCGTACATTTACAAAGCTGGAGTCTTTGGTTTACAGAAAACCATCTGTCGTGTACTCCAGGGAAGTGCACATGGTAGGAACATGCTACGTACACGATTCCTGTTTTCCACATCCATACTGTGTTTTGCTGCCAACAATAACCATTTGCTAAAGAACCAAGTTTTGTATTTGTCACAAAGTCAGGACTCACATCCCATTCCCTTGTAATGGAAATAAATACATCAAGGATCTCTGAGTTTCAGGTCTAAAATTGCCATCATTTATATTGTCATTTTCCCAAGAGAACTGAATCTGTTCAAAACATTAGGATAAGTGGTAGGAACATCATTTAGTGCCTGGAAAATCATCCAAGATTTCCTACTTCTCTCACACCTCTTTGGAGGGTTCAAGACAATTTTAAAGGAGATACTCTCCTCACTTTAGAAGCTGAAAAACTGAGGCATTGAAATAAAAAGCAGCTTGTCCAAAGCCATGTACTTCCAAAGGTGGAAAGCAAGGAGGCTTAGCTCTTCCTAGTCCCAAACCAACATCTCTGCCATTGCACTGTGCCCGGTTGGCATACAGTCATTGGATCTGAGCTAAATGAAAAACTGTGGACTTGAGAAAATGTCCACAGATGCACTACTGTCAGCTGTAGTCCCAATAACTATGCAGCACTGGACATTTCTCATTTATGGATGAAAGATCTATGGCTGAAGTTATCTTAATAGCCTGAACTGAAACTGTGATAGAATAAAAATAATCCCTGTGAATACAAGTTCTAGGAATGAGACTTTCCCCTTCAATGATGTCACTGGAGTGACCATTTTGTTCCGGGTAATTTCTTGGAAGCCAGCTATCCAAAACAGGACTGGCAGGTAGCTGCTGGAAGGCCACAGGGTGCTACACTGCAAATGAAACCAAGTAATTACTGGATGATACAAAGTACCTCCCTATCAAGCTGGAGAGCAACATTAAGTTGATAAGAGGGTTTGTTTTTAAGTAATTATTCCTTTTTGCTTAAGTAATTTTAATGAGGTGGCTTGTTAACACTTGTTCATGTACTTCAAATCTGAATGAGACCATTCAAAAAATTAGTCATCAAATGTTAATGAGTTATGGGATAGGCTATTAATTGAATCTGTTTATTTTCTGAGGTCAGGCAAAGATTGATAGAGATATATATTGCATTACATACATGGCAGTGTCAGCACTATACTTCAGTGTGTAACATGGAATAGGTATGTTGACTATTTCCAGTTTAGTAGGGAAATATATAAGATACATAGATATAACATTCTTCAACTGGACTTACTAAAAAATTAATTTCTTTCCCCCCCCCCAAATTATAGCAAGGGCAAAATATATATATAAGCATCTTTTGTTTGCGGGGTTTTTTAGAGATTCAGAAAAGTCCTTCTGAAAATCCCATTAATTAGTCTGTCAGATTAGATGCCTAACTTCCCATAAAATGGTGGGAAACATGTAAAAGATCTATGAAAGTGTCACAGGTTCCCATCTGCATCTTCAGCCATCTAAATACCTCTTGAATTCTAACTTCACTAACTACAACTCACTTTAAAAAACACACTTTATCTTCTGTATGTCTGGAAGAAAACTTAAAAAAAAACCCCCAACAACCCAAACTTATCTCCCTGGACATTCAATTTATTTAATCTAGTTTTAACTTATTTAAA
>VXBB01002172.1:527884-618857 GCA_013399915.1 Illadopsis cleaveri | reverse complement strand
CCGGGCCCGCCCCCGGTTTCCTGCCCCTTCTCCCGCCCGCGAGCGCCCCCTGCCCGCGCGCCCCGGCAGCGGCGCCTCCGGCGGGATAGAGCGGGGCCCCCCGCGCCCTCTGCTGGGAGGAGCGGTCCACAGAGTCACAGAATCCATCCGTCGGCTTGGGAACGGCCTCCAGGATCACCGAGCGCCGCCTGTGACCGGACACCACACCGTCAACAGGACCCTGGCACTGAGTGACACATCCGGTCTTCCCTTAAACATCTCCCGGGACGGTGTCTCCACCACCTCCCTGGGCAGCCCATTCCAGTGTCTAATCACTCCTTCTGTGAAGAAATTCCTCCTAATGTTCAACCTAAACCTCCCCCGGTGAAACTTGATGCCGTTTCCTCTCATCCTGTCGCTGGTAGCCTGGGAGAAGACCGACCCCCGCCTGGCTACACTCTCCTTTCAAGGACCTGTAGAGAGCGATAAAGTCCGTCCTGAGCCTCCTTTCCTCCGGGCTCACAACACCAGCTCCTCACAGGACTTGCGCTCCAGACCTGCTGCAACCCGAAGGCCTGTGGGCTTCAGGGTTAACACCCAGCTGGGTCCTCTCCCCCTGGGACCTGCCTTTGGTCCTTCAGCCGTCCTAGAATCCTGGAATATCCCTTGGCCAATTGTGGGTTTGCGGCCCTAAAAGCAAAGTTCACCTGAGGTTGGTGCGGATTGGAGCTTACTTCGGGATGGAAGGAATTGACAAGGGGCACAGGAGGCCGAAGGGAGGTACGAGGGAAAGGAAAATCCTGAGAACATACACCTTTTTAAAAGCCATCCAGTGTTATTTATTTTCTTTATTTCTCTTTGGGTCCACCCACCAAAGAAAGGCTGGGAATTTCACTTCAAAGAGGTGAAAGTATGACAGATACAGAGCAGATCTGGGGGTTTAAAACATACCAGACAAGTCATAGAGTCATAGAATGTTAAGGGTTAGAAGGGACCTTAAAGACCATTGAATTCCAACCCCTCTGACACAGGTCTGGACACATCTCACTAGGTCAGGTTGCTCAAAGCCCTGTCTAACCTGGCCTTGAACACTTCCAGGTATAAGGCATCCAACAGCCTCCTTGGGCAGCCTGTTTCAGTGCCTCACCACCCTCACAATAGAGAATTTCTTACTAATATCTAGCCTAAATTTCCTGTCTCACTTTGTACCCGTTGCTCATTGTCCTGTCACTACAAGTCATACAAACTGCTGTCAGTGGAAAGGACAAACTTCGGCTGGGAAGGTCTATAAGGAATGGATCAGTAACCCTTCCCAAACACTTTATAGTTTGTGTTTTGGTATAAAGGTACATGTTTAATCTCAACATTATAGAAAGAAAAACCACATGAATTTTGGGAACTTCCCAACACAGGAATACAAAGAGTCTCTAAGCATCCACATCCCCTTGTTTTTTCCTAATCACTCACCAGCCTGCATAGCACATGCATTGTGCTTTCGTCTCCTTCCACCTGCCCAGTACCAGTGGTCTCTTATTTGGAGATGTGCAATTCCAGAGCAGCAACTCAGACTCTCACCTCCTGTAAAGATGCAAGGTAGAGTCAAATTGCAGCTTCACATTTCATAAATTCCCATGGCACACAGTAGAGTACAGGAAGAAGTGTTTCTCCTGTTCATATGGACATAATATTTCATTTGTCAGCCCCCTCAGTCATGTCAGGATGGAAGAGCATTGCTCCCTTTACTCAGCACTGAACAACTGGTAAACCCTGAAAATAAATGTAAACTTGGCCTTGTGTCTTCTGAGGATTTTTTCCTGAGTGTTTTTAACTGTAGTTTGAATCAGAAGATTGGTAGTGTTTTCCTTTTTTTTCTTAAAAAAAAAAAGTAATTTCCAACATTATAAAAGGGAAATACAAGATTTACTTAGAGATGCAGCTTAAACATCTGCAAGATGAGACTGCCAGCTTTCTGTGCGCCAGCTGAAGGCTTTTACAACTATTCCTATCCTTGTGTTTTGATTTTCCTCCCACACAATGATGGAAAAACGTTCCCTGCATCACTGTTAAATGAGCCTCAGGTGGGGGGAGGAGGAGTGGACAAGTAGCAGCTGCCTGCCATAAAGGGGGTAAGCAGACGACTCGGTTAGTTTTTTGCTGGGCTGTAAGCAGCAGCAGCAGCATTGACATTAGTTTTGGGGGCTTTAAGGGAGTAGGACTAGATTAGTTCTTGTAGGGGGTTTTGTTTGGTGGTTTGTTTTGTTTTTGTGGGTTTTTTTCTCTTTCCTGCACCACTCTCCTTCTCAAAGGTCAAAGTAATTCTTTGGCCAGAGGCAGTCTGTAGGATTTTTGGTGCTTTCTAGAGCTGCACAGGCCACCCTAGATGGAAGCTGAAGAGAGCTCCACTGTTCCTAAAGCATTCTGAAACTCTAGGCTGAACCGTGTGCTAGTTTGTAAGAAGTCCCAACATAATTTTGGGTTTTTTGTAACTTTGAAGTGCTTGAGTCTTCTAAAGAGTTGAGCTACTGTGTTCTCTGATTTCTTATAGTCTTGCTCATAAGCTATGTGTGATGGTGTTGTATTGCTTGCAAGTATTAGTTAACTGAGGAGACGTAAGTGTGGGAGGAAGTTCTGTCTTGTGAATTTTATATGGCTCTGGATGCAAACTTACACATAAGGATTTTGGTGGGGTTGTTTTTGCTACCTATCATTTGGTTTAAGCGTGGGAAGCAGGGTGTCATTGAAATACTTGGTTTACTATGCTAGTTAGCTGTCGTTGTTCTTAAGTATGGTATAAAATACAAGTCCTGAATAAATGGAGTTCTTATTGTAATGTGTAACAACACATGCATTAGCATTAAGAAGTGTTTTCTTTGTGAAGCATAAGGTGTCTGAATGTGTGAAGCTTTTTTCTTTTTCTTCTTTTTATGTATGTGACCTCTTGCTCAAGGCTAAATCACCGAAGGCTTTTTTGTTTAATTGGCTGGGATACTACTTATAGAGACGTATGCATCTAAGACTACTGAAGTTCTGTAGCTTTAGAGCATGCTACAAGGTTGCCTTGAAGGACTAATACTGAGAGCTGTGTACAAAAGCTTGCTTAGCAAAGCCCAGCTGAAATATTTGACCTTGACAACAATGTCAGTTTTCTACCTTCTGTTTGGAAGACAGCAGCTTTGTTTTCTTTAGGCAGGGAGAGGAATGTCTGCTAAATTCTGGCAGAGCATAAAAATAATGTGGTTTTTAAAGTCATGCAGTTTTTAAAGTGGTTGGTAATGATCACTTCTCTCTTTCAGTGTTTAAAGAAAAATGAATACTGCCTCAACTTCAGAAAGTGGATCATATTCCACAAACCACCCAAGACCCTTTTTTTATGCGCAGCCATCAGCTCAACAGCCTTATCCAAATCCATGGTACCTCAGTCATGCATACAGTCCATACTGTGTACCTGCTCCAGGTAAGGTAAACAGCAGCTCTTTGTGGGGTCTTTGCTTAGTTAGTTACATACTTCTTTCCTCCACTCTTGCAGTATCTGTGTTAATGAGCCTCTTGAGAGTTTAGCTAATACTTAATAAATCAGATTTTTGACAACTGCAGCACTACATTAATTCTGCCTTAAATATGTAGCTTGTGTGGTGGAAAGCATCTGCTTCTGGAGAATGGGAGCTAAGCAAAACATTAAGTAATGGTCATCCTGCAGACACAGAACTCTAGAACATACTTAGCAATTAATATGTGTGGGTAGATATGAATTCCATATGTACATGCATGAGAGGTATGTAAATAAATGTAACCTTAAGAAAAATATTGTTAAATACACCTTGTAAGTGCTATACCTATGTGAACTTCTATCTGGTGCTGTCTTTTTCAAAGACAATGCTATCACAATAGTCTGTAAAACAGCCAACAAAAGTACAGAAAACAACTTGGGGGATGTTCCAAGGGATGAAATCAAGCTCTGGTTAAAGTGTAGATGTTGAGATAAGCTCTCTCTGAGTTTTTGCACCAGATTTGCTTCTAAGCATTGAAAGGTGGCCTGTTTTATTTACTGATGTGTCTGATCTTGTAGCTATCCCTGTCTATGCAAGTAAATATGATTCAGGATGACTTATTTCAGAAAGATTATATATTTTTCTTTTCTTTCTGTCACCGATGTCTAGGCTTCCGAAGTGGAAATCCATATTTTCCATTTTATTCTGTTGCGCTCCATGAGTACCCTGGATTTTTTGTTCCGCAGCATCCAGTGCATGCAAGAATTAACAGAAGGCCTTATTTTAATGCTGCCCCACCTTCCCCTATGTTTTATCATGCAACAAGATTTAGACATTATAGCCCTGGGAAGAAAATGGAGACAAAAGAAACACAGACTGATCCTAGACAGCCTGAAAGCAAGCAAAAAAAGCATCAAGATATCCGTACAGAAACGAAAGGTTGCGATGCAGGAAATATAGCCTGTGTTTCTCCTGGTATAGGTAGAGAGACTGAAAGTACTTCAGAGAAACAAGATTCATTTGGCTCTTCTATTGTGGTAGACAGAGAGTTTCATAATAAGAACCCTGCCAGCTCTACACAGTATAGAAATCTTCCTACTGGAAGCTATGCCTTTGAGAAGGAAGAAGTGAGGATAGAATATGGAAATGGCTCTCCAGCTATTCAGCTGTGGAAGTCCTTTAAAGAAACAATCCCCTTGTATGATGTGGCAAGTGGTAAACCAGTTCCAGAGAACTTAGTACCACATGACTTATTTTCTGTTAGCCCATGTGAAGGCATGATCTATGGCCCTCATGAAGGGGAGAATATGCTGCCAGGAGCTTCCTTAGATGAGAGAAAAGCTGTCATCAACTCCAAACAAGGTGCTGAAACTGTGCAAGAGAAAGATGTCCAAAATAATGAAGTGAAGCTGGATGCAGAAAAGCTGGCAAAATCCCCCCCAGGTGAAACCATGGCAGTGCAAATCACAGAGTTGGCAAGATCTGTTGGTGTCGATCAACCAGTGGTAATAGCTAAGAAATCTAGCACTAAAAGGTCTGCAGGATCAAAAACTTCTCAAGAAGAGCCCAGCTTTATTCAACAAGCAGGACTACTTCCATCTAATATGGAGGTAATGAGTGACTTTCAGCAGAAAAAGCTGAACTTAAGCCACGGGGCAACCAATGAAAGTCAGACAGAAAAAAGTATTTGGTGTGACAAATCAATTGAGAAGTTTGCTCCCTCTACCAGCTGGCTGGCTTGTTTGGACAGTATGGACACAAACTACGAGGTTTGTTTGCCACAAAGGAAGCATCAAAGTGTAATCAGTCTGTCTTCTGATGACATGTCCTCTAGAGAGGAAGGCTCATCAATTGATAATGCCCCAGTGTCTTATTTTGTGCCTGACTATGTGCTTCAGAAAAGCATGTATACTTTTCAGAAAAGTACAGAGGAGTTAGAGAAAGAACAAATTAAAAGTGGTGGATCCCTTAATGTAGATGAAGTGGCAGAAAAGGAACAGGTGAACAGCTTGAATGACCAAGATGTCAGCTCTTCAAACACAAAGATCAAAGAGGCTTCCAGTAAAGGCAGAAAGCTGGGAGCCCTTTCTAGGTCCTCTAGTAGGAAAGAAATTGATTCTCTCAACAAAAAAGCAACTAAGAGTTTGTCAGAAGTTGAGGACTCTGAAGAATATTCTGTGAAGGGAGAAGAGGATGATGAAGATGGAGAGGATGAGTATGAGGAAGAAGAGGATGATGACATGGATGAAATCGAGTATTTCTTTCAAGAAGCCCCCCCATATGGCCTCTTGAGGCCAGGTAAAGGAAATTTCTACCAAGTTGGCCAGAGAGTGCTTTGGAAACCACCTAAAAATGCTGTACCAGCAGAATTAATTAGCTGGCCTGCTCAAGAGAAAACAAAAACTAGGCGTGGGCTTGTTGAAAACATTGGTGTAGTTTACAAGCCAAAGAAGAGAGAACAAGATGAAGCTGCATACAGTGACTATGGGTATTATGGAAGAAAGAGGCCTATGACAAGAAGAGAAGGACTTGAACACCAGAGAATGCTACGGAAATTCTTGGGAGGTGAGCTAATTGCTGAGGACAAAGTGCTGATTAGTAGCATACACAAAGAACACCTAATTGCAGTTTCAAATTGTAGCTTAAACTAGTGAGAAGATTAGAGCATGTTTTAGCTTCAAATTTGGCCAAGAGCCAGAAGTCCTGCAGAATACTTTTTCTGAAGCAGAGGAAGTTTGCTGCAACTTTTTTACCTATTGCATAAGGACTCTGCATTTTCACAACCAGCAGAGAATAATGCAGAAACTCTCCTTTGTGTTAGATTTGATATATTTAACTCTGACATTAGCAGCAATTTATTAATTTGTAAAGCTTAAGAAAATTTGAATTATGTGTTTACTGTTGCTTAATATCTTAAAAGCCCTGCATTTAAGTTTATACAGTCTGACTCTTCTATCACAGACTAATGTTGGGTGCATTAAACAGAATTAAGTTCATTATAATCTGGTGGGCATACCTTGTGTAACTTTCCTGCAGTAGAGGAGTCTTTTTTTTTTTTTTTTAATTGTAGCTGCTGCTCTCCTTTAGCAAAACAAAGTTTTGTATTTTCAGAAAATTGGTGTGAAACTGTATTAAATTTGACCTGGAAATTATTTAATTATTTAATCAAAGGTACTTATTTAATCAAAAGATACTCTTAGCAATTGGATTAATCTAAACTGAGAATTAGAAGAGTTATCAGTTTGCAACTGGTTATGTGGTCACTTCAGCAGGTGGCTGTGGTTTAATGCAGTCTTGCATTGTGAAAAACAACCAAAACAGGGTGATTTACTTCTAATAGCAGGCTTAGTGTTCTTAAACTTTATTTTCTTTGTTCAAAATCTGTAGACTTTGTGTCTTGTAATTTTTGTTAAGTGTGGTGTCCAGAAAACTGTTTCTATTTCAACAGACTCCTACAATCAGATCCAGTAGTTGACTTTGCATTCTGGTTTGTGGATCAAACAGTACACCAGCATTAATTACCAAGACTAAATACTGACTTTGTTTTGTTTGTTTTTCAATTAGGAAGGCTGTTAAGAGAGAACATGGGGATACCACCTGAAGAGTACTGGATTAGAAGTGGTGCTAAACCCAGATTTACCAGCCAAATACATGGTAGTTTCTCACCTCCAGCAAAGAACAAAGAACAAGGTACAACTTTCCCTGTGTATTTTTGTTCTTAAGGAACATTCAAAAGGGCATGATATGAAGCAATAACAAGCATGTGATAATTGTACAAGATTTGAAAATAGTAAAACTAATCCTTGTTGCTCTGATATTGATGAAATGCCTGTCAGTCAGTATATCTTTGATGTATTTACAGCCTTCTCAAACTGAAATAGGGTAATAAGGCTGCATCAGAGCTACTTCTGGGGATTTTTTTAAAGGTATTGTAGAAAAGCAAAGCATTAAATGCTTTGATGTGGCCAAAGCAAAGCTTTTATTTGTGCAAAGTTGTTACTGCCATAAACTGTAATATTAATTCTTTATCCAGCTAATGCTCTTGATAGCATATGCAGTGGTAGCTCCTAATTTTGATCAGTAAAACATATAGGGAGTTCTATGTGGTAGCTTCATATGCCAATGCTCAGAAAAACTAGCATGGACCAACAGTTGCCCTGACACTGCTAAAGTATGACTGAGTGCAAATCATTGTGATCTAGTTAAGGAAAAGATGAAGAAATCAGTTATTTTAACAAAGTAAAAGCTTAGATAGTTTCTTAGCTCATGAAGCAGAATGTTTTGTTTTTTCTTCTTTATAGTTAGTGTTTTACTTGGAGTTCAGATCTGGTTTGGATGCCTTTCAAGGGTATTTGAGTGTAGGTGCTGTTGGAACAGCTACAGAATTTGCTGTAGTATGGGTATTGCCACTCTCCTGGGTCATGTATTTCAAATAACTCAGGATCAGTCTATCAAATGATGGGATGTGAGGCTATCTTCAGAACACACTGATTTGCTTCATTTCACTGGTAATATATATCAGTTTTCCTATATTAACAGCCAAGTAGACAGAGTGTATTCCTTAGAGCTCTTTCTCTGCATTGCTTTCCTGCTTGAGCATATTGGGATTTGGGATTACTTGCCTCTTGCATTGGAGGCTTTCTATCTGCAGACTTCAGTGTTGTAGGGTTTTGTTTTTTAATGCTAGAATGCTCTATAAAAGTTGAAAACATTTTACTTTAGCAGCATTGTTCTTGGCTCCTCTACAACAATGTATAAAAATATGGTAATAGTTTAAAATAACTGTTACCTTTAACTTTCAGCATGCTTCTTCCACATCTTTGAATTTATAGATGGTGCAGCAAACTGGGGATATTTGGTCTATTCCTTGCTTACTCTTCCTCTTTTTCCAGCCCAGGTAGTTTGAAGAAGTCATCACATTCAGTGTTAGGAAGCAGGAACTGGTGGTTTCCAAACCCTGTTTGTTCCAATGGATGCCTCAGAAGTGCCATTAAAATTACATCCTCTTTAAAAAAATGTTGCCTATATTAGTATTTGCTTTTTTAAATTAAAGTGCCCTGCAAGTAAGGAGGTTTGTCTAAAAAAAGATACATTACTGCTTTAGCAGTAATGTCATACACTAAATTTGACTTCTTGAGCCATGTACTTGTAGTGCATAACTTCACAGATCTGAAGTTTATTAAAGACAGTGGGTGAATTGGGTCACTTGGACAGCACCAACCAGTCTTGAGCACTTGAATAGTAAACTAGAGTAGAATTATCCAATGCACTAGGTTCCTTTTTTACCACATTAACACCTATCCAAATTATGACCCAAAATACAATGCGTCCAGAATTATGGTTAGACAGGAATTAAATATTGTAGATGCATAAGATGTGTAGTGTCACTTTTATCTGCTACTAAAACAGGTACAAAAAAGAGAGTGAGAAAGAAGAACACCACAAACCAGCCGGTGAAAGTCAAGGTTCAATTTGCCTTGAGACTATGCACTGGAGAAATAACACCATTTGTATCTTGTTATTTAGTGTGCCCACCTTTGGTTAAACCAAAGAAGAAAAGAATGGGCAAGCCACCTTCAAAACGCAGAGCCATGAGACATGAGGTGGAAGAAGTGGAAATGTGGGAGCTGCCTAAACACAGTGTACACAAAGGTTGGTATACAGTGACAAGCTACAAAAATGACTGTTACAAGCATTTTTTCTATCTTGGGAACTAATCTTTCTTGGTTTGAACTGCAGGGACGTTGGATAGTTTGTGAAATAATAGGAAATGCTATGTATGCAGACAAGGTGGCGGGAGGGAAGCAAGCTAAACTTTGAGCACTTAATCACCTTGCTATGAATGCCAGTGTAGCTTTGACCAGGGTAGGTTCTTTATTTGTTTAATGAGAGGATGGGGGAGGAAACCCACACCAAAATCTGCTGTTTTAGTCTAGTTGCTCTTCAGACTGCCGTACTGTCTTTTTAAAGTGCTGGGTCCTGTGTCACTTTGTAGTATATGCTTTTATTTAAGCTGCTCATCTGTCTCAGCCCAAATGATTTGTAATTTGATACAACACAAATGCATATAGGTAATTTTTAAGATCTCCAACTTTATGGAGTAGGAACTTCTGGCTATTTTGGAGGAAGACAGGGAAAAACAGTGGAGGGAAAGATCAGAATGAAGTAGTTTCTTGTACATTTGTGTAAGAGTCTGAAAAGGTTATAAATTGAAAAGGGTCAGTAGATACAAGAAACTACCTAAAAAATCTGATTTCTTTCTGGAAAAGAATAAGTTAGCAGTAAAATGAAGTCAAATATTCCATCAGCAATTACATGACTCAAAGATAATCTCTCTCTCATATCTAGACAAAGGATTAGATTTTTGTCTTGGAAGTGTAAGGAAGGTGGGAAACAAACTGTGTGTTTTACTAGTGACTACTTACTGAAGTGTCTTACTAGTGAAAATTGGTGTCAGTCCTGAAGCCAGATTGTTTGAACATTGGTCTTAAACCTTTAATTGCTGATCAGCTCTTAGTAAAAGCATCCAGGAAACTTGCATAATCCCAAAATAGTTCTTATATTTTTCCCAGAAATAGTTGACATTTCTTGGGTACATTCAACAACGTAGTTATAAGAGCACACTGAGAATGTGACATGAGTTTCATAAGGAACTCTTACCTGTTTTGCTGGGATATTCTGAAGTCCAACAGATGTGCACTCATGCACATTTAAATACTTGCTGGGAAGTAGAGTACATACTTCTAATATCAATCATTAGTGCCTGCAATAGGAAAAGGCAATCACTGATATCTAGTCTTTCTTTAGAAGCAAATTGACATAGTTTGGAAGTGGAATATATACATACCTTAACTTATTTTATTTTTTTTTTCTTTTTTACCTTTAGGGCATGGAACAAGGAAGTATCTCTCTAAGAAAAGATAATTGCAAATATTGGAGCAGAAGGGGGGGCAAATACCAAAGATTTATTTTCTATAAATCCAAGATTTGATTATTATTCTCTTGTATATTTTGTAAGTTGCTGTTCACTCTAAAAGGGCAAGAAGTGACACTGTAAAGACTGAGGACACAACTGAAATGGAATGAAGTATTTAACACCAAAGTCACCTTTTTATAACTAGCACATCCACTATTTAAATAATAAATTTCATAGAATTGCACTTTGAGACTTCTTGTGTTCCATCTTTTCACAGTAGCAAAAAACCTTAAGATGGCCATGTATGTGCACAACTGCTATTATGGCATGACAGTCATTACTGCCTTGCTCCTAAACTCTGCAGGACTGCGACGCCTGTCCATGTCATCTCATAGTGAGATACTTATGTGCATAGTGAGATACTTATGATGTGCATATAAGTACAAGATTCTTTTCTATCAGCTGGATTTGTTTTTGTCAAAATGTAAAGGAATATAGTTAACAGCTGTATCAAGTCAAGTGCTGTTTTAAAGTTTCAAGGCAGTTTCTCAGATCTTACTCTCATGATTGAGGACTAAAACTAAAGCATTGATGTGATGCTTTCCTCCTCCCCTTTTTCTCTGGAGATTTTTGAGTCCTTTATGGAGACCCTGAGCTGGAGAGATAGATCTGAAAAGTAAAACAGAAATTTTTAGTGGTGTGCCCTGTTTTCTGACTTCTTACTGATGACTTCTGTGACTTACAGTTGATACTGTCCCTGGAAGTCTTTTTATAGAACTAAGATGATAAAACTAGGTCTGTCCTGAGCTCTTATGAATAATGGTAACAGATTGATCTAGATGAGGTGGATGGCTCAAAAACATGTAATTTTTTTCCCATGTCTATGAAGGCCATTATCACTGTGTGAGAAGAATAAATATCTGTTTTGAATGACTCCCAAATAAAGTGATAGTGTCAGTGAAGAAGATAGGGAAACAAACAAACAAAAATTCCAACAAAACAAACATCTGGTTTTCCTTAAAAAAGGGTGGGGTGAATGGACAGACAGAACTTATCTTTTGCCTCCTCTCCCATGTTCTTATTCTGCCTGTGCCCTAGAGTAACCTACATGGATAAAAGCAGCATTTCCTGTGACTGTGTTAAGGTTTTGTGCCTACCTATTACTAGTTTGACCTGTAGCTGAAGTTATGTTGTTTTCCCTCTTAGTAAGGAGTATTGATGTTTCCCTACCTTATCTCTCTATCATTTTTAATACCACCTGCTTAATAGTTAAAGCTCTGCTATAGCAACAGCCTTTACCACAAGCTGTTAGGGAAAAGAAGTCACTGTGATGACAGGTTTTCAATTCCTTTTTACCTCAAGCAATGAAAGAAAATAAATGCAATAAAAATACTTATTTGGCTTCTGTGCTGCACAAAATCTCTGCATCAGAACCTCAAAGAATAAAGTGAGGAATTCAAGCATGGAGCTTTTTAATACCCATTTCTGCTGATAGCCTTAGTTATATCTTTTGCTGCTTATCTGATAAAGGAATATTCATGATCTCACAATCAGATGGCATTCTTACTTTGGGGAATGGGTAATACTTGACAGGTACTCCAAATGATCATGCTGGTCATCCTTTTACAGGTCTTGCACTACTCAGTGTGATTTCTACTCAGATGCAAGAAGCAATTTAGGGCCTGGTGAATGCTCCTGAGAGGACTTGAGGGAGTAGCAGTAGGAGAGTTTACACAGCTCTTTGAAAACAAATGCTATTTTAAACTGGTTATGTCTTGTACTATACCCATGCTATGCCCAGCACTTCAAGTAGTATGCATGAATGCTTCAGTGTTCAAGAAATAATTCTTTGATAAGGTTAGATGCAGTGTGTTCTACTCTAACGGTAGACCTTAAAACTAAATCTTCCCCTTGGCTTTTTTCCCACTCAGCACCATGGGCAATTTGTGGATTGCATCTTAACTGGTTTGCAGCTGAATCTAATGTTCTGGTGGATAAAATGGTCATGCTTCACCAAGGCTGTGAAGTACAAACTGCATTTAAAAGGCTATGAGTTCAAGCCCAGGCTCTTTTTATTCAGCCAGGTAACTAAGGCACAATGATATTTAATTTTGCAGATGCACATACGTGTCAGCTTTTGTTCTCACTGCAGCCAGACTGACTGCCCAGTGACTCACTGCAGAGCTGGCAGTGCTGCGGACTTGTAACTGTCGCAGTACTGCATTGCCTTGGAAGTCTTCACATGCTTCCTGCAGCAGCTTCTGAAAGGCAGCTGAAGAATCTATTTGCTGCTTGGCACACCAGCAACAAACCTTAGAGGCCTCTGGGATTACAATACTGAGAGCATTGTTTGGACAGACTTACTGTCTGTGGCTCAGAATTTCTAAATCATTATTTGTAGCTAACTGAAACCTCTGTTGCAAAGTGGGTGTGGTGTAACTACTGATGTGGAGCTGTGGGTTCTGCTGGCTTGCCAGGTATTAATTCTGTATTTTAATTTTCAGTTTGGTAGCACCTGGATGGCATAAATCTTTTTCCCCTTTTACAATGTCTGGTGTTCTGCCTTATACTAGAAAATATTAACTACAGGTCTATTAAAATCAAACATAGGAAGATCAGAGCCAATGGCAAAAAAATCCAAAACCCAAACCCCAAAAGCCCATAACACTCATGGCATGCTAACTGAAGGCATACCAAGGAAAAACAAATTAATTCTTTTTTTAGAGTTCGTAGTTCCTGACTTGCTGCCACTGCCTGTCTCACTCCAGAAGAGTATAAACTGCAATTAATTGAATGGTCAAAGAAATAAGGAACACATCAGTATTTCACCTGAAATGCCTTTCTGACAAAAATGGTTCAGAGTATTAAGATAAAAGACCTGGGAAGCTGTATTGCCTTTAAAATTTGTTTTAGCTGCATTTTACACTTATTTAGTTTCATGGGACTATATAATTGTTATTACTATCACTTGGGCTTCAATAGAACATTCAAATGGAAATACATGCCTACAAAGAAGGCTAGAAAAAGAAGTTTTTTGAACTAAACCATTAAATGGTTAGGATTTAAAAAATAAGGCTAGTCAGTCTTTCAAGACTATAACTTTCTATCTTGCTTTCTGGGTTTACTTCTACATGGGACTGTTTTTCATTAATCTAAAGGGGTGTTGGTATTTATCTCTAGTCTACACATTTTTAAAAGACTTATCTTAAATGACAGCTTTGGCGCTGTTTAAAATGCCAAATCATGGTTTGAATCATGCTTGTCAGCACTCTACCCTGGCTGCTAAAAGTGCTCCTATAAATCTTAGTCTACTGAAACTGTTAAATTTTGAAATGCTACTTTTATGAGTTGCAGTGAAGACCTACATGGAATATGACAGAGATTTATAAAACTGGAAATGATATAGGGAGAACAAACAGGAATCAGTTATTCACATACCTTTCAGTGTAAAACTAAAGGTATGTGAAATTAAACTAGTACAAAGCAGTGTGATAGCCAATTGCTAATTAATAAATAATGAAGATTTAATTGCTGAGGAAAATGGCAAGTTTATAAGCAGTGAGTGGATATAAAAGGAAAAATATACCCAAGGCCAGTAAATACTAAAATCTAACCCACAATTCTAAGCACCTGCACCACAGGTACTCTTCAGCAGTTGAGGCTGAGAGGACATTTCAGTGAAGTAACAGAAATAAGAGCAGAATTCGCACTGCTCTGCTGTGGAGGCATCTTCTATTAACCATGATTGGAAAGATACTGATATAGCAGACCTTTAGTCAGGCATAGAAAAGTGATTTGGCATCCCAAACATTTAAATTAGATTTGATACAAGTTAGAAATGGTCTCCTAATGTATTTTTCTTAATTGTTGAAATAATAAACCCTGATAGATACAAAGAGAGAGGTCCATTAACAAGGAAGGGGATTGCAAAGGAAAAACTGAATTTGTTTTTATTAAACTAAGCTTCAGAGCAATCTTAAATGACAAAAGCTGAAGACACTGAAGAGATCTTCAGTTAGCCCTGTTCTAGACAAGTGTGAGTAAGAGTTCTCTTGGAGTACATCAGGTGAATATCAGGCTTCCAGCATCTGTTCAGTAATCTATAAATGCATTCATCTCAGCAACAAGTGTGGCAATACAAGAATTGTAGAATGGTTTGGGTTGAAAGGGGCTGTAAAGACCATCTAGTTTCAACCCCCTGCCACACACAGGGCCACCTCCCACTAGCCCAGGCTGCTCAGAACCCTGTCTAACCTGTCCAAGAGAATCAATCCATTATAGATCTCCCCATGCTTTTTCAGCTGTTAAATCCTTTCCTGGTGAAAGAGCAAGGGCCTTAGAATTTGACGATGCTGTTGATACAGGGAAGTACCACGAGTCACCAGTAAATCCCATCAAGGGAGATTTGCTGAATACAAGTGAAAACACAACTCCACCTTCAAGGTCTGGGAATATGATACACAAACTTTTTGTAAGTAGGCCTTGCTTATCTTGTTTTTTCTCAGAACATATTGTGAATGACTGGCAAGGAATGGGGGGGTTATTTTTACTAAATCACTCTTAAGACATGTAGGAGGGAGAAAAAACATTTTAATCTATACTTTCCCATGTCCTCTCTTCCAAAGCTTTGAAGAAAATAAAAAAATATCTTATATGCATTTTAGTCTGTGGTTCCTTGACTTCACTGTTAATGTTCACTCTCCTGTGTTAGAGCTTTATCATGTGGAGTTTTTTTCAATCTTAGTATACCCATAGACTAAATTCTATAAAAGTTCTTTCAAAGCAAATCTACTTTTCTCTTTCCTTTTGCACAGTATCAATATCCATCATGTAGTTCCTCAAGTCACAGCTCTGTACTAATGTATCTTGAGGTTTTTCAAAGAGAGTTGGTTACTGTAATGGTGTTTATAGCTATCTCCATCTTCCTGGTTGAGTCTGCAAGATTATTTAAAAGAAAAGTGTAGTCAATACGTAAGGTCTACTGAGTACACAGAATTTTCTCTTCTTCTTGCTTACAAGTTCTTTACTATTGCTCTGTGGCTTCATGCATATAGTTGAAAACTATTTTGAGAGCCTTACACTCTTATATTCTTGTGGGATGATTAAAAAAAAATGTTACCTCATTAAATCTAGTAAACATAAAAAGTGGGAATTTATTACCCCCAAGCCTTTTAAAAAGGAAACGTCCCTCAACTTGTATCAGAACAACTGATATTAAAGAATATGCAGAAATTAATCTTTTTAATTTGTTATGGGAAACTCCCTCTTTTAAAATAACTAAACCCACTACCTCTTTACAGTTAAGTTGAATATCTAACATCATTACACTTGGCTCCCACTCCTATGGTTTAGACACTGTAGATGTTTCACTTTAGATGTTTCAGAACTGTGTATTAATGGCGATGATACTGAGATTTTGTTACACACACACACACAAAAATCAAGTCTTGCTGATGCTGCAATTTTGTCTTAAAGTAAATCCCCTTGATTACCTTTTTTCCCCTGCAGCAATCTTTATTTCCCTAGCTGCCAATATTAGGGTAAGTACACAATTTCAGCACGCATGAGGAGAATAAAATACAGTACAACCTGCTCATTATAAGCACTGTAAGGGAACTCTCAGTGCTCTGCATGGTACAAACTGCAGTCCTGTTACAATGAGGCTTTGTATATAATAAAATAACGTCACGGAGTAAAGACACTTCAACAGAGAGTCTGCTAATGCTGCAGGTTTGTCGGTGATCCCTTGGTGGTCGCCGCTTTCTGCTGCTGGTCACGGGCAGCAATGCAGAGGCCCCACCTGATCAAGCTGGATGACTCCCAGCATGAGTTTCATAGCACAAAGATATGGTTTAATGCAGCTTTCTTCTTTCTGACTGCAGAGGGGCAGAAGAGGATGCCAGTGTATGCATACACATGTATGTTCCAAGTTTAATAAAGCCCTTTCTGGTGTTTTCCTCCTCGTTCTTTGGATCTTTTCTCACAGTTCACAAGTAGGGAGGTCAATGACCATGCAGCAGGTGACTGCTGTCAGTCAGATTCTGACTTGTCATTAGATTTGGATGATTTATGCTTCCTCTTTTTTTTCTTCTTCTTTTCTTTCTTTTTCTTTTCCTTTTTTCTCTTTTTCTTCTTGTGTTTATGTTCTGAGGAAGTGGAGCTGCTGCCATCTTCATCATCCTCATCACTGTCATCACTGCTATCAGATTCTGAGGTAGAGTCCTCCAGGAGCTGCTTCAGTTGCTGTATCCTGAGTTTAAAATATGTGAATCAGAATCCTTTCTAGCTCTTCTCTACATCTAGTAATTTATCCTAGCTTTCATCTTTCCTTCCTGGCTTGAGGAATGGAAGCTGCATGCAAAGGGCAGGGGAATGCTTCCTCTTTTGCTTAATTACACTCTGTTACAGATAATATCATGGACTGATAAAAGCAGCTCCTTTGAGACAAGCAGATGTTCTGCTTTCAGGGACTTCCCATCCCATTGGATAGGAAAGGCAGACTAGCTTATTGGCTTATTTATCTTATATATCTATTTATATATTTATTATGCAAAATAATAAGGCAACAGCTATCACTATCCTACCTGGTGATAAGAAGTTCTATGCTTATCCCTACAGAGATATAATATTGGGATTAGGATATTATGACATTCATTGCCCTGCTGATACAGAGAGGATGTCAGCAAAGCTGACAGAATAGGCTCTACTCTGGATGCAGAAGTATTTTTGAAAGGCACTCTTCCTTTGAACTTTCAAGGCTTACTAGCAAATAGGGACAAAGTATTTGCTTTTTTTATTGTTGCCTTCTGTATCCTCTTCAAGGATTCCTCTCCAAAAGTGCTGCTCTATGGGCTACCTATAGTTTGTTCAGTTACCCCACTGAAGCAGCTCAAGCAAGCAAGCATCAAAAACTGCCACTTTATATACTAAATATAATGACCTCACAAAAGTAGCAATATCAGGTGCCTAGAGCTAGCTTTCTAAACCCTCCCCCTTCATTTCTACTGAAAGCATTCTGACAAAACAAATTTTAGAAAACATACCAGTGAAGTCAGTGAAAGAAAAGAAAAATCAAACCATTTTTTCAGGCCTAAACCAAAACCACACTTAAGTACCTGAATATTATGGCATAAATGCATACAACTGCTCTTTAAACTTTGTTTTGGGGAAAATATAGAAGCTAAACAATTAAAGTGTTTGGAAGCACTAAAGAGTGATTATTCAGAAAGCAGAAATTCATTAGTCTGTCAACATAAAGAAACTGCCATTGAAAAAATGTTCTAAGCTAAAAGTAAGGTTCTATAAAAAGGACACCTATACATTAGTGACACATTACCAAAATAAAAACTAAATTGAAAATGCAGTTTACTACAGACACACTCACCTCTTTTCTTTTTCATGACGCTTATTTTCCCTTATTATATCATACATTGGATCTTCATGTGCCTTAAAATGGAAAACAGGAAATACAATGTTATCACCAATGGTTTTATTTCCTAAAAAAATAAACCAAAGCAACCAAATGCAAGAGGCTTTTATCAAAAGATGGAATATGCTTAGCAAGCTCTTAATTCACTGTCAGACTCAGCATTGTTCACCTGAACTAGTGTATTTGCTTTAGGGAAAGGTTATCTAGCTACATCTCCAAAGAACAGGACTCTCCTTAGGTTCCCCACCACTCCAATCACAGCCAATTACGAGAATCCCATACACAATCTGTGGGAATAGCTAGACACAGATGGAATACGCGAGTTCAAAATAATGAGCTTATACCTTATAGTACACTTAAAAAATTTGGATATAAATGAACAGGAATACAGGAGCAAGGAATGTAAGACACATGGATAATGAAGTTGGAGTTGTCCTATCATGCTATGCACTACCATTACTGGTTCTTAAATCAAATTAAATGGTCATTGTAGTGAAAGATAGCTGTGAAGGAAGACAGCAAATAAACTTTGCAGATATTTAAGGTGGGTTCATGCCATGCAAGAATGCAGAAAAAAAGGTGGAGTGTTAATTTCTGTTGGAAGATTAAGCAAACAAGTCCAACAGAGAGGAGAGATGGCAGATGCTGACCAGAGGTGGGAATTGAAATGTGAGGGGCAAATGAAAGATGTTGGGAATACACCATGAAGGGCCTTGGACATAAAACAGGAGTTTGATGCAACAAAGAAGCCTGAGGGAAAATGAAGAATAGAGACAGTCTGGTCACGAGAAAGGGCTAAAAATACTCTTTGCAGTTGCACACAATCAGTATGAATCCAGAATCTGGACAGACTAACCCAAGATTACATTTTTCAAGGATAGAAATGAGGACATAAGACATGAAGTGATGACAGCTTAAAATATAGGTTAATGGTGCATAGCAACAGAAATAGTTAAAGAGATCACACAAGAAGAATCCGCAGAACTGAGATGTAGCTTCATGTAGCAAGAGATCAGATTTGTAGACAATGACTGGATTACAGACCTAGACAACAGCATTCATGATGTGGCTGTTCACAGCGAGAGCAGAAGGCTTGAAGCAGCTGTAATGTGGGCAGCTCAAGCTTGACTAAACATTTTTTGTTATGTTGACATTTTAATTTAAAAAAAAAGAACACAATGGTTGAAACAGGTTCTTGAAGATTTCCAATTTATATGTAAAAATTATTAATTTTCCTCTTGAAGAGTAGATTTTCTGCAAAGTAGTCAAACATCCAACCACATCTGTAGCTTTTTCTTTATTAGGAGATTTTCAGCATCTATATTATACTAGAGACAGAGGAAAAGTCCTTAATAAAGCATCATCTAACAGGCTCATCTTCAATTGCAAGGTTATACGTTATCAGTACTAAAAAATACAAACAGTAATACTACAATATTGGTACTCACTACTCTAAATTGTTCCAATTTCTGATTGCCTTTAATAAAGAATGGGCATTCCTTATCTCCTGTTCTGTGTCCATAACGTTTACATCTCCAACCTTTAAAAAAACAAAGCAGCAGTGAATTGCACCTCTGAGACAGAGAGAAGCATAAAAAGCCAAAACCACATTTCTGCAAAATATTCTCAATCTCTTGGAAGAAACAGAGAGATACAACTAGTATGTTGCTAAATGTAATGCCCATAAAATGCAAGGCTATTACAGCCTTCAAGATATCGGTTGCTTGTTCATCGATATGATGTCAATCTACCTGGGCTTCATCATCTGTCCACCAGACATTCTGCCCTCCCCCAGCGTAAATGGATGGATGTATGAGGGGCCAATGACATCTGGAATATTTTCAGCCTTACACTGCATAACTTTGACTTCTTTTCCCAAAGGCATCCAAAGCCCTTTTGTTGGGGCATGTGCCAGGAATTCTCGTGCGCTTTCATTGCCTGGTACATCAGGTATGCAGTCTTCTGGTTTTGTTTCATTCTCCTGCAAAAAAAAGAGGAAAGATAAGGAAAATAAAATAACTTCCTTTTTTCTTAACAGGAAACGTATTTCCCCCGTTAACTTTTTACCTTGTAACACACAAAAGATCTAAAACACTTGACCCTGTCTTTTCTTCTCTCCCTTGAATTTTACAGCCAGAACTTTGCTGCACAGGAATTTCATTCCTTCCCATCCATTTTAGTAATTTATTTAAATAAATAATGGAAATGAAAACTTAACACAAAGCAGAGACTTTGTTATCCTCTTCCTGCTAGTAAGACATAACAATTACAAGAAAGCCTTTACAATACAGAGCAGTTATTTTTTTAGGCAAAAAGCATTGCTTTATGGCTTAGGTAAATAAATTTGGCAAAAGTAACGATCACGATGAAAGAATGATTTTGGCCTAAGCAATAGAGACGAATCCTGAGAAGATAGCATTCAAACCAAAAATCTGCTTTCCACAAATGGCTCCCCTCTATCCACACTATTAAATACTGCACAAAGTGTGCTGGGAGATGATGAAAGACCTGGTCTCCTTCTATCTGATTCTGGGCATTTTACTCTGGATCACCAAGACAGTGTGGTCAGCTTGTAATGATTCTCTGAGTTTTTCCTGGGAGGCACTTACTTCTCTCTGTAATTTATATAGGTAACACAGACACTTAAACACTTAAAGAACATGTTTTGTGAAAATCCCTCATAATCCTAAAAATTTACTGCTGTTACCAACCTTAATTAGCCCAGGGGGAGGTTTCTCATAGCTGAAAAGCAACAGAAATATTGTTACTCTGCAGCTTAGCACAGACAAATAAATTGAAAAAATACAGTTTTTCAGTGGTATAGAGTTAAAACCTTCAGCTCACACTTTTCCTTAAATTTTACCCTATGACTAATAACCAAGAACTACAATAGAACATGCATACAGCAAGCTGAGAGACAGCATTTATCGTATTAGTACACATCTCTGGCAAACATCCTTCAGATTCATATTCTTGTGGGAGCACAACTATTTAACTATTTCCTGGGGATATGTGGTATATTTGATTTAGGTTCAGTTACCATACATACATAGTTCTCTCCTCTTTTTCTGCCACACCCCTCCCCAAGGTCTCCAAACTTCTTTACTCCAGCACTGGTGAATCATAAGACATAGTCAGATGAAAATATCAAGTCAGACTGTTCCTTACATCTGCTTTGCCAGCCAAACCTAATACATAGTAATTTCATCATCTTCTGTGTATTAAACCTAAAGACAGAGCCCTACTGACCAAAGTACCATATTTTCTGCAGCATTTGTTTGGGGTTAGCAGTAGATAAAACATTTGTGAAAATCCAAATAGCAAACAGGTACTACACAGAGCACACAGCAACTGAAAAAATGCATGTGTTAAGGAGTTAAATGCCAAAGCAATAAGAAACGGTCCTGGAGGTAAAGAATACACATTACTTAGAAATATGCAGGTCTGTATAACTGAATTTGTATTGAGTTTTTTCCCCCCTCAAATCTCATCTGTATTTAAACAGATACACTGTTTCCTGTAAACTGCCACCTTAGTGAAAGTGTGGAGTGATCTTAGAAGAGAATAGAGATTTTTTTTTTGTTTATCAATGGAACCAGAAGGACAGCACTGTGCAAACCTAGAGTCCCAAAATCTTCTGCTTTATGAAAGACTCCTTTCAACAGGACTTTCCAGACATTACCCACATATTAACTCAGCAGCATATGAAACATCTGTACTGGCTGTGCATCATTTTAGGCCCTAAGTTTGATGGCATAGGCGATATTTCATTAGCTTAGTTGTGCACACACACCTCCCTCCCTACATAGCTATAGGATTGCTAGGCACTATCATACCAATACAATAAGAACAGCAGGGAAAAGGTGGTTTAAGTATGGCCATTCCATCTTTATAAAAATAACTTCGGAGTGCTGTTAACACAGTGATAACAATAACAAACTGATTTTCACTTCCACGCGGAAAAGAAAAAAAACAAAATCATGTGTACCTTCTGACCTTTTTATTCCATTAAAACAGTAATTCCTTTTCAGTGAAATAACATAAACCTTTTACAGCACCTTTTTATCCCAATTTCTTTTCCTTTCTTTTTCGTTTTCTTTTTCTTTTTTTTTTTTTAGTCCATTCTAGTGGAACAACTTCTGCTGCATCTCTCAGACTCGCAGGAACCCGGGAGAGCCCCTTCTGTGCCCCAACAAGCCCCTTCTGTGCCCCAACAACTTCATAAGTCACCAAGCAACTCTGCAAGTGGCCCCGAAGCCCTTCTGCCGACTCATCCTTAAGGGGACAGGGGAAGAACAATCACCACCCCCCAAAAAACTCCAAACCCTACACTGGAANGTTTCCGGCCGAGCGCCGACTTCCTCCGCCGCCGGCTGCCCCTGGCACCCCGCCCCTCACGGAGGCGGTCGAGCTCTGGGCTGCCTGCGCCGTGGCCGCAGGACGGCCGGCAGCTTACCGGGGCTTAGGAATAACGTGTGGAGCGCTGTGCCTTCAAAACACCGATATTTAAAGTTTAAAAAAATACCATCGTCCCAGTCATTCCTCCTTTGCGGTGAGACCCCACCTGCAGTGCTGCATCCAGCTCTAGGGTCCACACCACAGGAAGGACATAAAACTGTTGGAGCAAGTTCAAAGGAGGCCACCAAGTTGATTAGAGGGATGGAGCACCTCTCCTATGAGGAATGGCTCGGAGAATTTGGGTTACTCAGCCTGGAGAAGGCTCCGGGATGACCTAACAGTGGCCTTCAGTACTCGAAGGGAGCTACAACAAAGATGAAGAGGGACTTTATACAAGGGTGTGTAGTGACAGGACAAGGGGCAGTGGATTAAAACTGAAAGAAAAGTAGGTTTAGATTAGATAGTGGGAAGAAATTCTTTGCTGTGAAGGTGGTGAGGCATTTGCACAGGTTGCCCAGACAAATTGTGTCTGCCCCATCCCTGACAGTGTTCAAGGCTGGGTTTGATGGGGCTTGGAGCAACCTTGCCTAGTGGAAGGTGTCCTTGCCCATGTAAGGAGATTGGAACAAGGTGATCTTTAAGGTCTCTCCCAACTCAAAGCCTTCTGTGATTCACACACCAGGACTGAGAGGTGTATGGATATGCATGGGGGAATGTGGCAGTGGGTTGACTGTGAGGTGTCAGAGAGCTGGTGTCTCCAGGGTGGAGGGAAGGCTGATGGGAGCTGCTTCCCTCAACAAGTTGAGTGAGGTTGGGGAAAGGGGCTGGGTATGCAAGGAGGGCCCCATCATAGTGCTCACTGGGCATTCTTTACTGTGAGGGTGGTGAGGTACTGGAACAGGTTGCCCAGTGAAATTGTGGATGTGACATTCCTAGAAGTGCCCAAAGCCAGGCCGGATGGAGCACTGAGAAACCTCGTCTGGTGAAAGGTGTCACTGCCTGTGGCAAGGCAGTTGGAACTCAGATGATCTTAAAGGTCCTGTCCAACCAAAACCATTCTATGGTTCTGTGATTCTGTGCTTGCCAGTGATGAAAATACATGTGGCTGGAGGGAGGAGAAGCTCAGCATCCAAACCAGAACCCAGAGCTGAGTTTGGTTTCTCTTCCTTTTATTTTTTTTTAAATGGGTGGGTTGCTGCCTCGGAAGGTACATGTTGGTTATGGGGCAAGGTTCTAACGCCAAAAAGTCTGTAAATGGAGACTTTATTTTGGAAGCAAACCCAGCAAGGTCTGGCTAGGGCCATGCTGCTGTGGTGGGACCTAGCTGACAAGCAAGGGCAACCTCCTCTTCAGTGTATAAGCATCACTGGAGAGGCAAATCTACCCCCAGCCTTTGCAGTTTTCTGCCTCGGCTGTGATCTCTCTATGGGAGCATGAGCAGTAGCAGTAGATCAGTATTGGGAAGGCAAAGTTTATATTTCTACTTTCGTTTCATGCTGAAATTCAAGGGCACATGAGATTCTGGGAATTGCTTAAGAGCTGAGTGAAATGCGGAAAATATATCTTAGAAGTCCAGGAATTGAAGGTGTTTTTAACTGTGATCATTGTGACGCTTCAAAAGTGCACATCAAAGACAAAAGTTGGTAATTGCTCTTACAGCACCCTGTGATTCTGAAGTGCAGCAAGACAAAAATGGTCCTGAGAATGCCTATCCTTTACAAGGTAAAAAGCAATCTTGCACATTATTTAACAATGTAATAGTGTTAATCAAGCACTACTTTAATATTGCTTTCTCTTCCTTTTAGTAAAACCTTTACTTGGTAAAACCTTCATCTTTCTTGGGACGAACATTCACGTGTCACATTTCTCACTTGCATTCAGCTAAGTGGCTGCCATTGTAACTTCAGATCCCAGGAAACTATATTTGTCCAATTAATTGTAACAGTCCTTTTCACGGCAGAAGGTGCTTGTTTTAATGTTTAAACAAAATAATCTAGTTTTTGCATGTCATGACACTAATGTACAGTATTGATGAAGATTTCTATTTCATGCACCAAATTTTGTAGGTTTTCTGGCCCTGAAAAGAATGCAGTGGCCATTCTTCCAGAGAACAACACTCAGCAGCAAAGCAACATAACCTTGCAGATACACTTGTCAGAAGAACCCAACTCCTGCTCTACATAAACTAATTCCAACCTATCCATCTGGCTGAGATGTCATGAGATTGTGCATAAGTTGTGATTAAACCATTTTCATTAATTCCATGGGTTTGTAGACAGCTTGTGTATTTTCCTTAGCAGTGGGCCTTTGGGGAGTAGCCTTTTCTTGGGCCTAAACTCAACAGCCTGAATTGCTGGCATGTCTTAAAAAGGCAGATCACAGCAGCTGACTCGAGGTGCAAAACTCCATTAAGACCTCTTGTCTAAAGGCTTAGAGGCAAAATCAGTTTATTTGCTAATCTGAGTTAAATATCTGTGTATGAGGCAAATGCAAGGTGATGTGGTTAAATATAATCCACTGTGAAGTAGATGACTTGATGCTTGCTGGAGGCTAAGAGATTTGCTGCTGTGACACTCCTAGCATGTGGGAACATGTCAAATTGCAGTCACTCCCTTACATGGTCACGTATTTTCAAGCAACAAGTGAAACAACAACAAGCAACAAGTAGGAGAAATATTTTTAGGTGTTGCAATTACATTTAAAATGTCTGAAATATTTTTAGGTGTTGCAATTACATTTAAAATGTCTCTCTAGATGAGACACATTATCAATTTTTCACTCTATTTAGAGAAATGGCAATAGTTACTAACTATTACCAATACTTAAGGACAAGCTGGACTGATGCCTACTAAATAGAGACTTTATGTTGGAAACAAACTGAAGTGATATAATAGAGTTTTTTGGCCCCCCTTTCAGGCCGGTGCTGTTATTTTCAAATGCCTTTTTGCTTCACTTTTTCAAACCAACAGAGTAGTCAGACTCTGAAACAGCTTTCCAGCGTGATAGGACAGTGACAGAAAACTGAATATGATTCCAAGATGGAGTGTTTCCAGTTCATGAATGGTATTCTGTGGGAGAGATGTGTGCAATAGCAAAAGAGACAGGAGTTCTCCAGAAACCCTGCCAGTCTCGCTTTCATACGCTCTTGACTGGCCTAACTTGGCTGAACTGCCAGTTTGGAGAAGGTAAGGGCCTGGCTTAGATGACCTCAGATTCAATGACTTCAGCCTTGACTGAATAATTGGCACAAATTCAGGAACTAAGTGCATGGTCTCAACAAAAATGTGGGGTTCCAGTGGAGGCAGAAGGACGATCATAGTATATACAGTATATATAACCCCCTTCTTACAGTTAAGTCAATGGGATCTTGGCTGTGTTCTTTGCATCCCAGTGGCTTGGACATCCAGGCTATAATTTCTGATCAGATCAGAACATTTGGATGTCATCTTTACTGCAATAACTTAATGGGGCACACTGGAGGTAAAATTCAATAGATACATATATCCACCCAGACACAATGGTTTAAATGTGTTCTTCAGTTTGATACAAATAATTTTCAGTGCATTTTCTCATCTGTCTTGGAAATGAACTTTATCACTTTATTACCCATCTTAGAAGTACCAAGGTAAGGCTTTTTTAGTGAGAGGAAATTATTTAAAGCTGTAGATAGCTCCAAAGTTTCTTTATTTCCTCCTTTGCTGAGAAGAAACCCTGGGTAAGTTGCACACTTACCCAAGAAAGCAATTGCTTTCATATCAGTCCTTAGGAAAGATCAAAACAAAATGAATTGTGAAAAGGAGGGAGGAGAAAAAAACTCGTTACTTTCATTTCTATTTATTCTGAAGCGAAGGTGCTCAGTATCTGTAAATTGTTTAAATCCATTCTATTTAAAGAGTTTATGTTAACTGAGGGTCTGGTTTCTGGTACTTAGAAGGGTATTTATTTGAAATTGTGGGGTGGAGTTTTTCTCCTTTATATGAATGTAGTGCTTCAGCCATTTCAAGAAGTTAATTTTTTGGAGAAATGCTGTCCTACAACTGGTGTCATGGCACTGTAATTCCAGCTTCATCCAAACACCTAAGCAGAAACATTAATTGCTGTTGCAATATGAAGTATCCGAAAAGCCATTATTTTTCATGGTATCCACTACAACTTTATAATGTTTCAGCTAGAAGTGATAATACTGGCACCAAATTAATTACATCTATATCATCCCATGGGCATCAGTATTCCTGAGAGTGTAGCCCTGGCAGAATGTCAGCCAGTCTGTTTTTCTCCATTTTTGGCTGGCTAGAGCTTTGGGCCAGGATCTGTTTCTGATTATGTGTCAGATATTACGCATGAGAGAGGAATCCAGAACCCGTGTTAGGCTTCATGGGAAGTTAAGCACCTCCTAATGGGATCCAGAAGAAGCTGATCTGAGCAGGCTGAGCAGAGCACAGTCTAAATCCAGCATGGCCAGCCCATGGCTGCCTGAAGCTGGATGGAGACATTCCGAACAGAGCAAGTGTAAGCTCTGGGCCACTTCTGACCACAGGGAAGGCAGCCTCAGAACAGCAGTGGCCCTCTAACCACTTGGGTACCTCAGCTTTTAGGAGAGGTGCTGACATCCTTTCTTGCAGAGAAAAGTTTTGTCTGAACTGGAAATGCTGGCAGTTTCTTTTGATACTAGTTTAACAATTAGAAAATTTGGTTCCCTACTTGTTCCCTTCCTCCAGGTTCTTCCCTCCTGGGTATTCAATGCTGGGAGGTTCTGTGTCACTGGGATAAAATACCCGCTAAGTGTCAGGCTAACACCGACATCAGTGGGGGCCATCCACCTTTTATGTTGAACTCTTCGGAAGCAGTAGAGAAAAGCATTTGAGATTCACGGGGC
Organism: Illadopsis cleaveri; assembly: GCA_013399915.1. Lineage (NCBI taxonomy): Eukaryota > Metazoa > Chordata > Aves > Passeriformes > Timaliidae > Illadopsis > Illadopsis cleaveri. The sequence goes on along the minus strand of VXBB01002172.1, from coordinate 591,771 downwards.
CAGAAAGACAAGTGTGTTTGAATTTGGCTGTGAGTACACTAAGAGGAGTGCCCATCCAACAATGGAAACTGTACTTCTTTCTGTGAGATACAAAATCAATACTCTAAGGAGGAACCAGAGCCCTGTTCTTCCCTGTTTAGCACCATTGCACCAGATGACAATGTTGTGCTCTTAGTTGCTGCTTCTCAGATTAATCTTGCATTTACAACAATAACTGCTCAGCAGTGAAGTGTTCCTACACACCTGAACCTTTACTGTGACGTTTGCTGCCATATGTCATCACATAAAAGGAATGAGTGAGTGGTATGATCCAGTTATTGACAGGTGCCTCACCAGAATGTACTAACCAGCCTTACCTCCATTAGGCTTGGAATTAGTACCTTCCTGTTCTTCTCTTCTGTGCTTATCTCAAGTTCCTGATGTGGTGGTTTATCTTGTACCAAGTTCCTTCTGAGGCCTTGACAGTGTTTGAGACAGGCGGTTGTGATCTTGAAGCCTCTTTCAGGCAGCAAATGTCTGAAGGAACATGATGGCCACAGCTGCATTTTTGCTATTTGATACTATCTGTACATGTCCACAGGGATAAGCCTTTTAGGAAAATTGGGCAGAAGAACATCAAACTTCTGTCAAAGCTGGATTCAAACCAAGCACAGGTGTGAACTAAGCATTGAATTGTTTATTTCTATGAAGACTAGGTTACTATGTAGTTTATTCAAAAATGTACACTTGCAGTGAAGTTTTATAGCTAAGCAAGGAAGCATCTCTGGAAATTAGTTAAGCAAAATGGTTTGAACTGCAGTTTTAGTTTGAAGTCCCTTGAGCAGCTACATCCCATTTTATTTTAAGCGTCAAGTATTTTTATTGGATCTATCCCAAAGTCTGATAAGCTGAAACTTAAAAGAAGAATGTTTGTCTTTCTTTTGGTAAATTCTGTCCTCCAAAGCTTTGGTAGGTAATTGCATCAATGAACTCCATCCTTCTGTGGAGATACTGTCTTATTTATCACTTGCAGTTTGTAAAGTCACCTGCTCCATCAGAAGTGTAATGCATACAGTCTTTTCAAGCCACCACTCAGTGAAAATAACCTTTCTTTAATTCTTCTTCACCATTTTAATTTAAGACATGGAGTTTTAATTCAAGACATGGAATCATTGAATAACTTGTATTTTCCATTGGTTTTTGGCTTTTTACCCCTGGTCTTTATAAATAAATACAAATAATTGTATATAGTCCCAGACATTTTGCATTGTGCCATTTGCTTTTTTTTTTTCAGGAAGAAAAGAATTGTCATATTTGATAAGTGTATATTTATTTGTATGGTACACTCTTAATACAGCATTGCACCTCTGTGTATATGCTGACATTGAATCATGGATTCATTAAGGTTGGAAAGACCTCCAGGATTATTGAGTCCAACCTTAGACTGATCATGGCCTTGTCAGCTAGACCAGAGAACCAAGTGCCATGTCCAGTCGTTTCTTTTACACCTCCTGGGATGATGACTCCACCACCTCCCTGGGCAGCCCATTCCAATGCCTGACTTCCCTTCCAGTGAAGAAATTCTTCCTCATGTCCAAGTGGAAACTCCCCCGGCACAGCTTGTTGCTGTGTTCTCTCATTCTATCACTCATTGCCTGGGAGAAGAGACCAATCCCTACCTTGCTACAACCTTCTTTCAGGTACTTCTAGAGAGCAACATGTTGTCTCTTCTGCTAATGGAGAGCCCCAAGTACATCATTACGGAGGCAAAGTTTTACTTACCTTCAAGGGACTTTATCTGAGTAAGGACTGATCCCATTTGGGAACTGTGCGAGCAATAGGAGCACTCGGACACTAATGGCATGTTATATAACAGTAGGGAAGGGAGATTTTGGCTGACAACCCTTGGACAGTCTCCCATCTTCTTACAAAACATACCATCCTTTGTGGGATCACTTGTGCCCAAGCTGAGTGGCCAGGACTTTGGTTTCACAAGGAACAGCCAAATGCAATGAAATCCATAATTCTTTATCTTTTTTTTTGCAGATGAGAGTTTCAGTCGGGATCGCTGTAATTTGAACCTCTTATTAGGGGGATGATAATTATTCCAGATTGAATGTTTCTCTTGTATTAAATATATATATGTATACACACACATATATATATATATACTGCTTCTTGACCCCTAATGGTTGCAGTCTTACTGTCATCAAAGTTGGCAGGAGTTTTGCTACTGACTAAGTAAGAATCAAGGCTAGATTCCTTGCCTGGTAGCCAGTTGGTTTTTGGGCTTTTTTCACAGCTGCAGGAAATTCCTCTTTCTGAGCTTTGGCTATATTCTCAAATCAGTGATTGGTTTACAAGAGCTTTTTCCTTGCAAAAGCAGATTCCTTTCCTGAATTTTGTCTCTATAATATAGTGACTGATAAAACAGTTCCTGTTTAAACGATGCCCAGCATATCAAGTAAAATAGGCATCTTCAGAGCCAGCATCTGTCCTTGGTATGTCCCCTCTGAGCTGCCAACTTTCCAGTGGACCCTAAAAAGGCTCCAGTGCTTACTAATGGGTTACAGAAACTGCAGCAATAAAGTCATGAAAAATACAATCTAAAAAGTTGAAGGCAAAGATTCTTTGTTCTGCTTGCCACCTCTATTAAATGGGAAGATGACTTTCTCTTGTTAAAGTAGCTGATCTGTTAGTTCCATGCAAAGCAGCTGTTCCCACTTAGCAGTAGTTTTTTTCAAAAGTATCCAAAATTCACGGCTCTTTAGCTTAACATACTTCCCATATGTCCACTCACCAACAGCTTTCTAGGTAACTGAAATGAAAGGAATGGAAACTCACAGTTCTAGACCTTCTTCTTTTCCTGCACATCTCAAGAGTAATATTGAGAGAGTAATGTAGCACTGGCAATGACGCAAGGATTAGTTAAGCAAGTGGACCTACTAGAGTGTCTCTGACAGGAATGAGAAAGGAATTCTCCTATGGGATAGTTGAAACTCATGCCAAAGAAACAGAAATAATGTTTTCCAATGATGGGCTAGGAATCTTTATGTTTCTATCCCATTATGTTGTTTTGCTATGAATGACATCCAGGAACACTCCCACATAGTTACTTTTGCTTGAAAGCTATTGTCATCTGTAGTTATATAGATACAGAAATGGATGGATAAATATATCATTATAGATAGAGAAAAATGCAGTCTTTCCTAGTCCATTCTGTATCTAGGCAGATTTGTGCATGGTCTGCACTTCTATTTGTCATTTTTGGAGTGTGCAAAAAAAAAATCAATTTAGGATCCTCTAACACGGCTTTCTCCTGGCAGCCTTTCATGATGCTTTTTTTGGTCATGCTCGAATAAACTAGAAATGAGAGGTGTTCTGCCCAGTTATAAAGTAATTTTAATAAAGTACCAGTGTTCTTGCCAAAACATATAGATGTTGGCTACAGGTGGTTAGGCTGTGTTCATAAAACATTACTTAAGCTATCGGGAAACCACAGCTTGAAGCCTGTAGATTAAAAAAACCAGGGTGTTTTGGGTCTCCCAAATGCAAGTAGAAGATAAGAAAATTCAAGCACAGGATGGTAACAGAGGCCTCAGGACCACGACACAAACCACAGACTGTCAACCACGGACCGCTAAAGAAATGAAGCCTTAGAAGTTGAGTCAATAGATTTTGTAGTTTGCCTCCATTATAGGTAAAACCTATAACCTGCAGTAAAGTGAGATGTAACACTGAACTGTGAGCCAACAAGAAAGGGGCAAAATTGACAGACTGGTAGCAAACATGAAAAATGATCCCAAGCAGACCTTGAGTGAGGAGGGGAAAACCTCACAACATCATTTTCCTGGCAAAGAGGAAGAAGAAATCATAAATATTAGCACTGTAATCAAGTCAAGGAACAGGATGCTGACAACTTACTACAGCCAGCCCTCGCTTTTCCTAATGCCTGATTTTATTGACTTTTAAACCCAATGGAAAGGGGAGCATGAGACCAGAGAAAAGCAGAGGTAATATGAGCTTTGTGCATAGTAGTTCTAATTATATCATTATTGAATTAGTCTCAATTATTAGCTGATTTGGACAACAAATCTTAGCATGATTGTAGCCAGACTAATAAAAACAACTCTTTCATTTGGTAAGGCTTTAATTCTTGGCTTTATGTTTATGGAGTGTTTCTTTAGTCCACTTAGATTGCATGAGATGTTTGGTCTGAACCATAAGGACATACAGATAAAACTTGGCTGGAACAATTAGTGGAGAAAGCAGGCAACAAAGCCTGTGACCTGTGCTGCAACAGCCCAGGGAACCAGGAATGGGTTCAGAACGTGCCCAGCACTCAGAATGATCTTACCAGCTCTAAGCAAAAACCTAAGGATCATTGTGTAATGTAAAAACTCCCAATTTTGTGAGCCTGGGCCTAAAACTGTTCTTTAGTACACAGATCAGATGGCTGGAAAAGTTATTGAAATACCCCTCTGAAGTTGCTCTACAGATGGACTCTTCTGTTAAAAACTCACAGGTGCAGTAAATGTCCAACAAATCTGTGTGAATCTGCTTCCAAAAGAATGCTGACATTTCTAGTAAAAGTGAAGTGTTAGGAGTTGATGTCTGAATACATGATTCTTTCTCTCCTGAGATGCAGGATGTTAATAAAAATTCACACAAGAATCACAAAATGCTTACTAATTAGGAGAGAAGATTGCTGCAATCTTCTTGCACTGGACTCCTGGTAAGCACCTGCTTTAATGCTTACACACACACACACTAATAAGAACTAATAAGAATAGTGCTCACTAGCACTATTTTGTAAAACCTAAGAACTTCAGGCAGTTCCCAGGGGTTTCACACGTGAATATTAATGAAGGAGGGGAAAAATAACAAGGTGTTCTGTTTCAAGTTTGTTTAAGCAGTGGCCTCTGGCAGCTACAGCCCTGGTATGCAGAGAAGTGACTGACCTTACTTGCCTCTTTTCCAATCACTTCTGCAAATAATCCTTTTACCCAAGACATGCAAAGTGAGCCTTGTGGTGTGCTGATTTCAAAATGCAAGCAGGCTGTATCCCTGGTAGAACAGATAGCTTTACTTTTCAGGAAAGTTTGCATAGTTTGTTTTGTGCCAAGTTGTTTGCAGATGAACCATTTTCTCTTCTCCTCCCAACACATACAGCTTTCAGAAGGCATTTCATATGGAAAATGCTATAGGAAGGGGATGGGTGGATGTGGGGGTGGGGGTTAGACTGGAGCTTGGATAAAAGGGTTCTGTCTTTCTGAGCAGGAGTCATAGTCCACACCTAATTTGCAAACCGACTTTATTAAGGCAGCTTTGTTTAAAAGAACGCTGGAACAAAACATTATTATTTTTTAATTATAGAGCCATAGCAGTTCTAGCAGACAGAGTACAGATCAGGCATGGTAAAACTTAGGCATGATAAGTTACTTATCCAATTGTGACCATTTGCTTTTCAGACTTTAGTGACTATCATACTTCTTGAAAAGAGTTTTAGTCTTCAAATAAGTACACAATGCTTCTGCCCTCCCTTTTGACTGAGTGAAGACCCTTTATAATAGGCAAACTATCAGTCATTGTTTAATTGTTTTTAATGCATTTAAGGAAATCACCGTGACCTTTGTTGCAGGAACCACCTCTTTCTGCACAGTTTGAGCAACACAATTCTGAGATTGTTAATGTTGCATATGAAGGTTCAGTGAGACTCACCGTTTTGCATTTTGTTTGGCAGAAGGCTGCAGTTAAGCTTTGTGGGGGTTTTTTTGTTGGTTTTTTGTTTGTTTGTTTGTTTGTTTGTTTGTTTTGGTTTTGGGGTTTTTTTGTTGTTTTTTGGTGTGCAGTCTCCTAGATCCTTTCCACTGCAGATGCAAACCCCCATTCATTGGGAATTTAGGCCAGTGGACAGCAGGCTTCCTTGCCACTTCTGCACTGTAGCAATCCACAGACCAAAAGCCTGTTGTTTAACAACATGTATAGGAATAGGAGTCTGTTGTATCTGTTAGGAATATCCAAGTCTGTCTGCAGTTTAGTATAAGCCGTCCATTGTTTCAAAACCATTCTCTAACTTTGTGGGTACCTGCAATATATTTAGAATATGCTTTAGTTTAGGTGAGTTTTAATAATTTGTTATCCAACACACTTCTCATTTTGTCATCAGCTACTCATGTTACATTTGGTATGTTCCTTATAACCAGATTTTTTAAATTTTGGCTCCTCCATAGATTAAGTTTTCTGAAAATCTGGTGACTGATTTTCATACTTAATTTGAAATGGTGAGTTTTAACCTCTGTGGTCTCTACTTTCAAGGGTATTTAGTTGTGAAAACCGTTTTCTTTTTTGTGAGATGAGGGTGAAGGCATTTTGTTGCAAATACACACATATATATATCTTGCCTGATAAATGCATGAAGATTGAATGGAAATCGGTAACTTTTAAATAGATATAGTTGTGAGAAATGGTAGGAAAAGCTGGATGCATAGGGTAGTTTTTCTGCAGTTTTACACTGGCACGTCCACACTGAGGCCAACACCAGTGCTCTAGGGTAATTAGGAAATACTTTTGCCCAGAGTTGGCGTGCTACAGTTATTTTTTTGTTTCTAGCAGAGCACAAACTACAAGAGTTGCAGTGCAAACACAAAAGAAGGCATGACTGATGCCTCGGAAGTGTTCGATCCGGGCCTATGCTTTGGACAGCCGTTTGCCTTAGAAACAATAGCAGTGTTGGTGGAAGACAACAGTCAAGTGTAATTTTTCCTGGTGTTTGCCTGTTGGGAGCCACTGCCTGATCTCTGGAGGCAGCAGCCTTTTGTAAGGGCTGTCTAACTGGTTTCCACCAAAGAGAGCCAGGCTTGCTAAATCACTTGGATACTAATTTAGCGTGGCACATTTGGAATGATGGGCTGTTCATAAGCACTAATTAAGACAGCTCTTTTGGTGTATCTCATTATGCTGTGATGTCCAGCAAAGGAATTGCTGAGTACCTAGGGCAAGTGAGACCCTCCTGGCAGGGCAGGGTCTGCAGGAGAGCACTGGTTCACAGAGCTACCCTCTGTTTGACTTTCCTTAGAACATCCATAGTAGGTGGAGTAGAGATAAACTCAAGATGGTTTGGAGCAAGTGAAGTGTATCTCAGTATCAGAAATTTAAAGTATATCCACTTCTCTGATGCTCAGGATAAAAGCTGAGTGTTAAATAGCCTGTGGAGTGGCTGAATTGTCCAGCATGACTCTCTGTGAAGACTGAAGAGCTCCATGTCACAGTATTTCTCATGACTCACCAAGGAAGGAAGAAGCCCAAGTCACCTGGATCATGTTGGTCACCAAAGGCATTTAGGGTCATGTCAGTCCCTTGTGACTCACACCATTGACATAAATTACATGCAATTAAATAATTTGTGACTGAATTTATATTACAATACTTTGAGTGCAAAGAGGTATTTCAGGTTTCAGATGCTCCGAAATAATCATGTAGCTGTATAAAATAGAAATAGTATTTCTTTAAAATCCTGTTTACTAGAACCAGTACTTACTGAGAATGTTTTGTAGTTATAGTTTAGCCATATAGTTATAGTTTCATATATAGTTTCACAGTTAAAACCAGTGTTTCTACAGTTGTTTCAAAATATCTGAAAAACTGTACAACCTTTACAGATCTTTGGAAGCAGAAGCTTTTAAATAACAATTAGCATTTTTTTCCTTTCTTGAAATACAGTTCAGCAGTGAGAGCACAATGTTTTTTTCACATTAGTTGTAACCCAAAACTATTCTCTAGGAACTCCTTAGGATTTTGAAAGAGAGTACATACTGAGGTAAACAGCTGTGGAAAACTGCAGAAGATAAAAATTATTCAGAGTCCCTTGTCACAATCCCCCAGTAGATTATACACCCAAACCCAGCAGTATATCTTGATCTTTATGAATATTACCTATCTGTTAAAAGCAGATAGATGTTTTTTAAAACTGGATTTTATATCCGTTCAAGCTGTGATCTCAATTGTTGTCACTTTTTTCTACTTCTAGTATCTTAATTATCTCTAAATTTGCCTGCCATAATTTCAAGGTATTTGCATGCTGCAGCATTTGACATACTCTTTCTAAGAAAAAAAGGATTACCTCTGTTTTCCTTGATCTATTTAGAAAACGTTGCAAATCCTCTCTGTGTTTTTCCGTCTCAGTGTGTTATTTTTTTAGAAAACCTCTGGATCAAAGCACAATGCATACATACTTGAGGGCATCCAGGGACTGAATCTTTGGGCCTGTAATCTTAGCTGTGAGAGGGCTAATTGACAACAGTCAGTGGTTAAGTAGTGAGTAAGTCCAACAGCTACTCAGCAGAATGTTTCACTAGTCACAACTCCTCCTATGTTTATGTGACCAAATGTGTTGCAAACATTTTCATTTACATTAGACCCACCATCTCATGACTGCCTGGTGCTTGGCTTCAAGCACATTCCAAGAAGTAGGGCAGCATCTCAAGTTACAAACCAGTGGGACCTTGCCTACCTCAGACTCAAGCAGAGGCTTTATTTCTTTTTCCCAAGTTACCATAAATTAATCTTTAATTGAAGTGACTCATCAACATGCTCCTCAGCTTTTTTCAGTCCTTCTGAGACCTAATTTGAATCAAGTAGTGTATGAAGGAATTTTCTTATCTACCTTCTTGGAATTTGAGCTTTTGGATTTCTCCTCTGTGTGATGCACTTAATGGTAATGCTGGTGTGATACAAGGGGAAACAATGAGAGATGACATTTTACTTCCTTGCCCTTGCAAAAGATTTGGGAACAGCATCAAATCTATTTTAGATTGATAAAACATAGCTCAAAGCTAGGAGAGCTGCAGCCCTTTAGACATTACATATGGCACATTGTGTACTCCAAAGGCATGAATCCCAGCTCCTTAATCCTCATTTAATATCTGACCTGTGACATTCCTGTAAGCTAACTTTTCAGAGAGAGGCTGAAAAGTTACCTCAGCTGTACTGTGTTTTAGAGTTTGGAAAGTATGATCCTCCTTCCAGGACCAGGTTCTCTAGGAGGTTTAGGCATGTCTGTGCTTTTCTCTCACCCTTCTCACACTGTGTTAGCCATTGCTGTGTGTCAGGCTCACTGAAGAACAGGTCTGATAGAGATCAGCATCCCCAAAATGCTTCCAGGGAAGCTGGGTTACTGTTCAAACAAACTGACACATAAATAAGAATTCGTGTGTGCTTGCCTGTGTAGGTGCTTTGAAAAGACAGCAAAATGATTAAATTGACATTTCTAAGGAAAACACCATTTGCACATTTGCTACCTCTGTGAACAAATCTAGGGGGACAAAAGGACATGCACCTTCCTGGCACATTACCCATGGGGCAAATGGAGCTGAGGCATGAAGTGAGCAGGTTTGGTAGCACGGAAGGGACATTTGGCTCTTTTAGGAGTTAATAAAACTGGAAACACTTAGAGCAGTGTTGAGGCAATGGTAATTACATCAGAAGGGGAGAACTGTTATTGACACAGGTGAAGAGTAATGAGTACAAATCTGCATAAATACTAAGAGTCCAAGGAATTATTTTGAAAACATAGACCTTCTTAAATAAACATGCAAAAATAAAAATTGTGTCACTGCCTGGCAATAAGAAGTACCAAATTCAGGGTAAGTTTTATCTTTATGTTGGTTGTATCAACATACTCCAATGGTGAACTATGAGTTCTCCTTGAAAAAATAAATTGTGTCCACATAAACCAACATCAAAATAAGCTATTTAATTCCAGGCAACTGCCAGACAATTTACATTGCTTGTTTAAAAGACCAATTTGGAATGTGCAGTGTGACTGTTTTTGGAAGGAGGATGTGATTTGTAATCTCAAATCTTGTTATCTTTAAATAACTGTCCAATTTGCTAACTTTTTTGACTGGTTAGGTCATCGAGCAGCACCCATTTCTTAGCAATACATCAATATTATACAAGAGCATTTTTGAATGCACTTAAAAAACCTTTGATTAGCCTGGATCCCTTCTGTTGCTGGATTGGTACAGCTGGGTGGCAGATGCACAAAAAGAGGGGAACTGGGCCTGTGAGCTGTTGTCTCCTCAGCTGCAATGCTCAGGCACCCCCTCTTTCCTGGTTTTTATGGATTTGCAACCACCTAGGAGTACCCTATGCTTGTTTAATAATTTGTCAGTGACAAAATCTTATCATTGATGTTTCTTACATGATATTCCTAGGGTGCCTGCCTTTCTAACTGGTTGCCACAATCCTGCTATCATAAATGTCTCTGCTTTTCAGAAATACAGTATCATTTTACTTACTCTTGCTTGAGGTTGGTGCTTCACATGCAGATGCTTACCTTTCGCATCCTTGTTCACTGAAACTGCTTAGAATAACAGAGAAAAAACATAAGTTCCTCCTCATCAATGTGTTCAAGATCAAAGACAGAGGGGAAGGGGATTGCTGGCACACTGGGATGGTGATTCCTTTCAGATGCTGTGTCTTACTGAGTGCTTGTCAGGTCAGGTTCATGACCACATGAAGAACCTGGACATACATCAGTCCGTGGGGCCTGATGAGATGCATCCCAGAGTCCTGAGGGAATTGCCTGATGTAGTTGCCAAACCCCTCTCCAGGATATTTGAAAAGTCATGGCAGGCCATGAAGTCTGAAGTGACATCTTTAAAAAATAATAAAATAGAAGACTCTGAGAACTACAGACCTGTCAGCCACCTGTGTGCCTGGGAAGAACATGGAACAGATCCTCCTAGAAGCTGCACTATGGCGTGTGGAAGACAGGGAGGTGATTCAGGACAGCCAGCATTGCCTCACCAAGGGCAAGCCTTGCCTGACCAACCCAGTGGCCTCCTGTGATAGAATGACTGCAAGAGTGGGCAAGGGAAGGGTTATGGGTGTTATCTGGACTTCTGTAAAGCCTTTGACAAGATCCCTCACAACATCATTCTCTCTAAATTGGACAGAGATGGATTTGATGTGTGGACTGTTAGATAGATTAGTAAGTAGTTGGATGATCCCATCTGGTCAATGGCTTAAGAGTCCTGATGGACATCAGTGACAAGTGGTGTCCCTCTGAGGTCTGTCCTGGGACCAAGTGCTATTTACTGTCTTCATAAAGGACATTGGATCAAGTGCACGTTCAGCAAATTTGCAGATGACACCAAGGTGAGTGGTGTGCTTGACACACTCAAAGGACAGNAGAATTTGGTTTGTTCAGCCTGGAAAAGAGAAAGCTTCAGGGTGACCTAATTGCAGCCTTCCAGTACCTGGAGGGAACCTACAAGAAAGATGGTGAAGAAATATTTACAAGGGGTAATGGATTAAAACTGAAAGAGAGTAGGTTTAGATTAGATATTAGGAAGGAATTCTTTACTGTGAAGGTGATGAGGCTCTGGAACAGGATGCTCAGAGAAGTTGTGGATGCCTCATCCCTGAAAATGTTCAAGGCCAGGTTTGATGGCGCTCAAAGTAGCCTGGTTTAGTGAAATATATCCCTCCCATGTCAGCGGGTTGAAACTAGATGATCTATAAAATCCCTTCCAACCCAAATCACTTTGTGATTCTGTCTTTTCTCTGTGTTGTTTTGGAAAGGTCCCCTGCCAGGAGTTGCAAATCCCTGTGACAGCACTGGTGTGCTTCAATACGCATTTGCCAACAGCCTCGTATCTTTGGGGGTTTGATTTAAAATCAACATTTGCGATCGGACTTTAAGCTTGCACATACTCGAAGTCGTGCACGGAGTACGTGTGCAGGTAGAGTGACAAAACCCCCTTATGGCGGGGGTCAGTTGCCGTCTTTTCGGTCCCTCCCAGGGCGTCCAGCAGCTCCGCTCCCAAGAGCTGCGGAAAACCTGCGGGAAATGGCGGGGTTGTGTCAGCATGTTTACGACTCTCGGGGTCCGCCCGTCTCCCGTGCTACCTTCGGGAGCGGAGCAGAGCCAGGAAGGCAGCGGGGGGCAGCGCCACGTCGCACCTCCGGCCCGGGGAGGGAAGNGCTGCTGCTGCTGCTGCCGGCGCTGCTGGAGAGCTGGGCGGCCTGCCAGGCGCCGCCGGTGCCCGCCACCGAAATCCCTCCAGACGGCACGGAGATCGGCGTCGAGCGGCGCTTCGTGCCCGAGAGCTGCCCGCGGGCCGTGCGCCCCGGGGACTTCGTGCGCTACCACTACCTCGGCGCCTTCCCCGACGGCACCCGCTTCGACTCCAGGTCTGGCACAAGCCGCGGGGGCAGCCCCGCGGGGTTTGGTTGGGCGCTGTGAGGGAGAGAGGAGGGAAGCGAAAGGTGCCGTCCTCCACGAGGGGGTTTTTTTTGTGGATGTGCAGAGATTGTGGCGGTGGGTGAAGGTCCTGACCCCCTGTTTTTCCCAGCAGTGCCCCGTGGGCGCTTTTGGGGTGACCAGTTGGAAACAGGTCAGCGGCAGGATGGACAGAGTGGTACATGCGGGACATAGAGACCACTATGGGAAGATGTCTTTGAAGTATGAAGGGCAGAGAGCTGGGGTGTCACCGCTGGGGACGTGGGGCAAGACCTCTGTAGTGCCTGGGTCCGGTCCGCAGTAGTTTGCTTGTCCTTATGGATCCCTACCACGTTCTTTCAGCTGCTTCTCCCAGGCACTGAATGGGAGTTTTGTGCTCCAAGAGTGAAGACCATGAGGGTTATTCAGCTAGCCTTAGCTCGGTAAACAGGAGTGTATATGGTATCACAGTCTCTCACAGTAGTGATTTCTTGCCCGTTTCATTTCCTATGTCTTCTCCAGGCGCAAACCTACTCGAATGCAATTGTTTCTAAATCATTATCCTTGCTGAAAACATAGGAATTATCAGGCTGTACTTACATAGAATTTTTTGGATACTTTATCCTTGAATAAATGTGACCTATGCACAGTGAAGTGCCCGGCTGGTTTCCTGCTGTTATTGTGGGATCAGGAAGCCTAAATAGTGGGATCAGGAGATTGTGAAGGATGCTGCTGCTGCTGACAGCTTATTTGTTTTTTCTTACTTCATTCATTGCCACTGATCAAAGTATTATTTAGAAAGATAAAGGAAAATGTATTTTCAGTAATCCTGGTAATCTCCCTTGTGCTTCAAGGAAAATCTACAGCCTTAGGGAAAAAACTGTCCTTCAGAGCTCAGCTCTCCTTCTGGAGCTGACAGTAGTTAGTATGCCAGTAGTGCCATATCACCAGCATTTCCCTGACTAAAACGTGGGATGTGATGCCTGGCACTTCAGCTGGTGTTGGTGCAGTTTCAGTGAAAAGGCACAGCACAGACAGTGAATCCATTGGCAATTGATGGGCTTGGAACATAAGTCTCAGTTGCGGATGTGAAGACACATAAAGGCAGCATCCTCGTGGCTTATTTTATAAATATGTGACAATTGGAAAACTGGCCACGTGTTCAGCAGTGTGTTTCTGATTGCTACTTGTGCATTGAGACAGGGCGCCTGGAGGGGCTGCCCAGGTGCTGGCTCTCATTTCAGTTCCAAGTTCTTTGTCATTTTGTTCTGAATTACTTGGGGCAGGAACAGACTGCGCAGAACTGTACAGCATTTATCTCTTTGGATCCTTTAAATGTTAGTAAATAAGTAGTAATGGTGATAGTCTAGTCCAGCTTGAGTATTTTTGTGGCTGTCTTCATTTCAAAAGGGTGCAAAATATCAGGTTTGTTCAGCTTGTTTTTTTTTCTAGATGGCAGCTCACGTTGATTGTACACTTTTGTTATTCACTATGATCTTTTTAAAGACTGATGACAGTGTTTAATCATGTTAAGACATGGAAAAATAGGAGGATTTTGTCTTCTATAGGTTAGTGTTTTGGCGTGTTTGTTCTAAAATCTTTGGTGTTCCCTGCCAATGAGTTAGAGATTCAGTCAATTTATACAAAAATAGGTCCATCTTCTTACCTGTTTTTTGTTTGTTTGCTTTTCTTTTTTAAGTTTATGAGCATGCTTACCAGCATCAGTTTAGTTGAACACTACTATGAAATCAGTCTAGAAAATACTCCAGATGTTGCGCTAAGGGCAGTTTTGCTTTGTTCCTTCTTCAGCTCTTGAAAATGCTCTTGAATTTTAAAATTAATTTTCTGTATTTCCAAGTGGCAGGTAGCTATACTGCTCCTCACATTATCAGGCTGTTGACAAAGTCTTAGTAATCCCAACTGTGTCACATAAATTTTCATATTATTATCATTAGCTGTTTTTTTTTTTAAATCAGCATTTGCATTTTTTATTTCAATGGCCATAAAAATGATTTGCATTTAAAAGTCTGAATTTAATTGCCTAGTCGTCTACTATTAATTTGGTCAATTCCACTAATAGAAACAAATTTGGCTTTGTTTTAAGGAATCCGCAAAGTCAGTCCTGTAAAGCTGCATGGTCTGATCAGTGCTTTGTTCAGTTCTCTGCTTTGCATCAATGTTCTCTTAACTGTACCTTTGTTTTACTAAAAAGAAAGCTCTTCTGTTCTAAGTTTGTCCCAGATGTATTGCCGAGCTTTGTCAATTGCTACAAAATACCATTTTGGAGAGTTTCTTAGAACTTATTATGTTACTAGTCTTAACATCTTAATTATGGGTTTGTGTGTATAATAGAATTTGTCAGTGCATAATTTAAATATTTTCCATCCTTTGCTGGGAGTGGGAATATTACTGCAACTGAAAGTGAATGCTCAGTAATAGAGGGTTTTCTACTTTAAGAGAAGAAGAAAAAAAAAAAAAGATGGAGCAAACAGAGAGATCACTCAGTAAACTATTTGAGAGATTCAAGGCTGTTGGGACTGTTAGGAGGCTCAGTATGTTGTGGAAGTGATGTGTACAGTCTTGGAAGGAAAGTTTGACATCATTTCCCTAGGGATGTCTAGCTACTGGCTGCTTTCCAGAATTTTAGCGTGCAAAAGGCACAAGTGCCTTTTTTTTCCCCCCCTCTCTCCCCAGGTCTGACTTTTATATCTGTCTGTCTGTCTGTCTGTCTATCTATGTATCTATCTATCTATCTATCTATCTATCTATCTTTTTTTTAAAAAAAATCTTGAAATTATAGAGGGGATTTGGGAAAATGGAAGCAGTAAAAATTTAAAAATAGGCATGAAGCTTTTGAGATGCTTCTTGACATGTGTTTATATATTGCTTCAAAAAGTCCAATACCAGTAATTCAGGCACATCAAAGTGGGGTCATTGTGCAGATTTAAGGTATCCAAATGAAACATGTAAGATAGTGTTCTGTGGTAACACAGCTGTTCTCCATCCTCTCTGGAAAACTGAGTAATTTAAGCATCATTTCTTTGTCATGTATTGTCACAGAGGAGGATCATTTGTTTCTTGATTCTTGGTCTGTCAAACCTGCTGTTTCCAACATGTTTCTGTGCTTTAAATGAGAGCTGTGAAAGTGGAGGAGAAAATAAATAACCTGTTGGCAAACTTCACAGCTACTGCTTAAAAAGGCATCTTTTTCCCTTTCCCCTTCTCCCACAGAGACTGGCAGTGTAATGTCTCACATTGTAAAGCTTATAGGTCTTATATAATATTTTGTGATGTCACTGACTGAAATCAATATGCCGAGATCCTACTGTGGGAGCAGTTATCCTTTCATAGCTCATTACAGTGTTTAATATTTCCTTCTCTTCCTTACTTTTCCAGTGCTGCTTTTAGTATTAGTGTGTTAGTTAGCTGTTTGTAGTTCTGGCCTTCAGGTGCCTGTAACACACATTGCAGTCTGCTAGAATGTGTTTCAGACAGGTGATGAGCAGTGACCAGAAGGAGAACTATGTTGGAGTCTCAGGATCACCTTGGATTTGCCCCTCCTTTTAGGAGCTGTCTTGTTATAAAGTTATGCTAATGGGGAAGAGGGAGGCAAGGTGCAGTTAACTGTCTTTCAGAAAGAAAAAAACAGAACAGTGGAAGGGGGTGTAAGTGAACCACTAACATTTTTGCCTGTTTTTCCCCCTTCAGCTATGACAGGGGATCCACATTCAACGTGTTTGTGGGCAAAGGGCAGCTTATTGCTGGGATGGACCAAGCCCTGGTGGGCATGTGTGTGAACGAGCGTCGGTTTGTGAAGATTCCCCCTAAGCTTGCCTATGGAAGTGAAGGCGTCCGTAAGTACAGCACTGGGCCAGCTGCTTGTGAGAGGGATTCAACAGAGCAGATAGGAAACGGAGCCATGGAAGAGAAAGGTAGAAACTGCAAGTAGTGAATTTTGGGGAGGTCATTCCCTGTTCCGCAGAGGTGTTTGTTAAGCCTATAGCCTAAAGTAATCTCTCCAGATTCCCTCTGCATGCTGAAGGAAGAGCAGTTCACCTCCGAAGACCTTCAGGAAGTGAACCTTGCTATGAAAGTTAATTATTTATTTATATCTACTATGGATTTGACCCATACTTCTGAGGGCCAGCCTGGCAGAAAAGTGGCTGTAATTAATTTGAGCGAGACTGCTCCTGAAAGGTGTTTTGTAACTCAAAATGTTTAATAAGTAAAAATATCAAAATAACAAACGTTACAGAAAACAAATGAAAAGCCGCACACAGGTGTCTAAGAAATCTCAGACACCCTGCTACAAATACCCCAAAAAGCCTTTACTTCCTTTTGTGCTCTTTCTTCAATACTGAATGTTTTAGGAAGGATAACCTAGCTTGCAGCCAATAAGATCACCAAGGGGTTTTGAGTTACATTCTCAGAGCCCGATCCATGCCCCTGTGCTGGCACTGAGTCAATCCTTGTCAGGAGGGTATGGAAGAATCTAGGTAAACTTCCTAATGTATCTAAAGGTAAGCTGAACCTCTTTCCCTATTTGGAAGCAGCTGCTGGGAATGTAGGAGATGCTTTATTACAATCTGCCTCCCTGTTAAATACTAAATTAAACCAAAATTGTGGTTTGGCATTGCAGTGCTGTGCAAGGTCTTGTGAGTTCCCAAAGTATCTTTGTTCTGCAGCCTCAGAGAGGCAATAAATGCCAACTCAAGATAGTTTGCCTGATGGACAGCTGTGATAAGAGTTCATCTTGCCAGATTTCCCCCCAAAAATAGCTGCAGCAACGGCAAGGGGCCATGGAGTTGTAAGCACAACAGGAAATAAGGTGTGCATTGTGCAGGTTTTTTTAGGGTAGGCATGGATTGGTTCCTTTTCACAGATACCTTGTGTAAAAAGGGAAAGAAAACTGTGTGTGTTGTTTTGCTTTTGCAGCTGGTGTGATCCCCCCCAATGCTGTGCTCCATTTTGACGTGCTCCTGATCGATCTGTGGAACTCTGAGGACGAAGTGCAGGTTCAGACTTACTTCAAACCTGAGAAGTGTCCTCGGACAGTCCAGGTGTCTGACTTTGTACGATACCATTACAATGGAACATTTTTAGATGGGACCCTGTTTGATTCAAGGTATGCTGCTGGGTTGTGTGTCTTTGTGGAGTTTAATAGGTATCTCACCATTATGTGCACCCCTTTGACCTGTGTAACAGTTAATGCTAATTGCCCAGAAACACAGGAAATGAAATCTGGAGTCAGATGTATGTTAGTAATTTATTCAGGGATTATAGGTTAGCAGTACTGACTCAAACCAATAAAACTGTGCATTATTTCTTCATGGGCATTAACAATCCAGATGCTTTTTTTAATTTTAAATTTTGTTCCCTGTATTTATATTACTATTTATTGCAGTCAGTTAAAAGTCTCTATAACCAGTACAGCCATTCAGCTTAGATACTAGTTTTGTAAACTTAGCAGGGCTTGTGAGGAAAGTGAGCCACTAACACTTTCTTACTGAGATTTAAGTGTACAGCACGTGTGCTTCATTAGAGCCCAGTGGAAAATGATGCTTTAGTAACGGGTGCCTGAGAGCCACTTTTCAAAGCCTTTGTGAGGTTCCTGACATAGCTAAGCACTCTGGAAAACTTCCCAGCCAGCCCTTGGTAAATGAAGGACTGATACTTTTGGACTAGCAAGTTGTGAGTTACACCGTGCACAGTCTGTGGATTTAAAGGTTAATATTGTTCTTTCCTGTGCCAGTCTGACGCAGGAAAGAATTGTGATTTGTTGTGATTATTTTTTTCTTTCTCATGTTTAGCCATAATCGGATGCGAACTTATGATACCTATGTGGGAATTGGGTGGCTGATTCCTGGCATGGACCAGGGTCTCTTGGGAATGTGCGTAGGAGAGAAGCGCATTATCACAATACCACCTTTCCTGGCATATGGAGAAGATGGAGATGGTAAAAGTTATTCCTTTAGTTGTTCCTCTTTTTTTTTTTTTCAATCCCAAGTTGTACATGTTTTAAAACAATCTTTCTGTATTTTAAATTTATGGGCAGCATTATTACCCTGTTCAGAGAGACACTGCTAAACAGACATATTGTTGATACAATTGTAGTATTTATATACTGAAATTGTATTTCAATCAGGGAATATAATCTGTGATTAATGTCTTGTGGCACCAAAAACTTGAAGACAGGTGACTACGTAATTCTTTCAGACTGCCACAGAAAGCAGAAAACTTTTAAGAAAAAATATGTTAAATGTATTTTTAATTCCACATGGGTTTTGTTGATTTTTTTTTAACAAATGGTCTAGTGATAACTACAAAATGGATTGTCTTGGGAGACTATGCAACCTGCAGATCATACATAGACATCCCCATGTTAAATAATGGGGCAGTTAGGTGTAGTTTGTGACTTTCCCTTATATTCTTTCTCTGCTCTGATGTTTAAGCATGTGTCTGGTGTACAAGATTTCATATCCCTTCTGTGGCTTCATTGCCATTAACTGATGAGGCTGAAGAGACCTTTGTTTTCAATGAGGCAGTGCCATCACTGTGGGAATAGAAGGAAATGATTAAGTTGGAGAATTCAGTGAAAAATCCCCTGAACCAAAAAATGACTGACTAGAAGCAAATTTGCAGAGGGACCTGGAATAAATTAGAGGGCTGGGCAATCACCAGCCATATGAAATTAAACAAACTTGATTCTGCTCCTGGGATGGGGCAAACCTGGTGGTGTGCACAGACTAGGGGATGAGAGGCTGGAGAGCAGCAATATAGGAAGGGCTCTGGGGGTCCTTGTCAATGGCAAGTTGAACATGAGTCAGCAGTGCCCTGGCAGCCAGGAGGGCCAACCCTGTCCTGGGGTGTATCAGGCCCGGCATTGCCAGCTGGGGAAGGGAGAGGATTGTCCTGCTCTGCTCTGGGGTGGCCTCACTTGATGTGCTGGGAGCAGTTTTGGGTACCACAATGTAAGAAAGACATTAAACTATTATAAAGTGTCCAAAGGAGGGCAATGAAGATGGTGAAGGGCCTTGAGGGGAAGCCGTGTGAGAAGTAGCTGAGATCACTTGGTCTGTTCAGCCTGGAGAAGACTGAGGGGAGACCTCACTGAAGTCTGCAAATTCCTCATGAGGGGAAGAGAAGGGTTAGGCACTGATCTCTGGTGACAAGTGACAGGACCTCTGAAGTTGTGTCAGAGTAGGTTTAGACTGGATATTAGGAGGAGGTTCCTCACTCAGAGGATGGCTGGGCGCTGGAACAGGCTCCCCAGGGCAATGGTCACAGCACTGAGGCTACAGAATTCAATAAGTGTTTGGACAATGCTCTCAGGCAGACAGTGTGACTCTTGGGGTGCCCTGTGCAGGACCAGGAGTTGGACTGATGATCATAGTGAGTCCCTTCCAACTCAAATAATCTATGATTCTAATTTATTTTGGAAGGGCACATTAGCTTTCTTCAACAAGCATGTTTAAGCTTCTGCTAGAACACCTGCTGTTTCTTACCAATTTTCTGCTCTAACACTTTTGTAGGTAAAGAGATCCCTGGCCAAGCTTCCCTTGTCTTTGATGTGGTTTTGCTGGATCTACATAACCCCAAGGATGGTATTGCTATTGAGAACCAGCTCGTGCCCGAATCTTGTGAGCGGAGAAGCCAGGCAGGAGACTTTCTCCGGTACCATTACAATGGCACACTTTTGGATGGCACATTATTTGATTCCAGGTAACCAAACCATTCAACTCTACAGGCTGCATTGCCAGTTTGACTCCTCTCTCATCTCCATAGTATGCTCAAACACAGTTCTTTGCTTTTCCTTCCTTTTTGAAAATTTTGAATGGACTTGGAGACTTTTTAAAAGACTCATAGGAAACTTTTCCATATGGGAAGAAGAAGAGCTGTTTTGTACCGTGGCTTTGTCACAGACGCCATCTAGGGGTAGTGACCCAGTGAAGCCAAGTGCTTTAGGCACACAAGCCTGAAGACTCTTTGCCCCATAGAGTTCACCTGCTAAATAGGTAATACCACTGAAGAGAGAGAAAATAGATGTGATTCCATTTTATGTCCTGAGAATTGTGAGTCAGTGTGCTAATGCCTAAAGTGAGATTACTCAGATTTATACTTGAAAACTGTTTGCATTTTGAAGGCTGATGTCTTTCAAGACTGAATTATGGCATTGCAGTATTCAATAAGAGGGCTTTTCTGTGGTAAAGGAAGAGGGATTACTGTGACAGTAAATTCAAAACTCTATGGGAACATGAGCCTTGTGTACAGAATCAGATGAATAATACCCTTGTTGCTTTCTGTGACTTTGGTTGCTTTTAGTGGAGCAGTGATTTACTGTCCCACTCCAGCTTTCGGAGCAGCTGGCAGAAGTAGCTAAAAGGAGGTGAAAATGAGCCAATGTAAAATGTTTTATGAAATAAGCTCAGAGAAAAATATTTAGTACTACTGCAGCAGCCATTTCTGTAGACCTTGATTTACAATTTGTGAAAGCTTATAAGTTAAGAACTCAAAACTTATCCGCATTGTACCTATTTATTTTTCTTTTTTGAGATACGAGTATTTTCTGTAGTAATTAACTTTTGAAAATAGCTCGAGTATTTATATGCGGGTTGCTGTCAAGAAATACTAGTAAATGCTTTGTAGACAGCAGCCTCTACGTCATTCTGAAGTGCTGACAGTTGTTAGAGGGGTTGTTCATTAAAACATTGTATCCTGACCTCCTGCAGAATTCATAAGTGAAGAAACAGAGCAGCTAACAGTAGGGATTGAAAACCCTGGAGCTATCCAAGACAAAGTTTCTCACTCGTACAGGGAGCATGCCAAAAGCTCTGTGAATGGCTGGGGTTGAGAGCTCTAATAATATTTTCCTTTGCCTTTTTACTCTGAAATATTCGGCTGCACATGTGTCCTGGGCAGCTCAACCAAGGTTGTCTGGACTTAGAGCAGTTGAATAAACCTCTGAATTACATCAGGGTCTTGTACTGGTTTAGTTCTTTCCCAGAGCTACCTTGTAAAGATGAATTAAAACCTTTCTGCCTTCTCTTTCTTGGGCTGTGCCTTTGTGTAACATGCCTTGAAGAATGGCAGAAGACAGTCATGTCCATGTAAGAAACATCATTTGTTGTTGTAGCCTCGTTTTATTGTATCATGAGCAGGTCCTTCAACCTGTGTCTAAGTGGTTGACTTGGTTTGGAAGGGAGGGATGGTGTTGATTTGTCATGACTCATTTGCATGTTGTGCATCCCAGGAGGACCCATTTATCCCACCTGCTCCTTCTAGTAGTTGAACTACATAGTTGTGGTTGCAAAATGAGGTAGTCTGCAGGGCGTCTCCTGATAATGAAGCGCTTATCAGCCTTAGCTAGGTGATAAGTGCTTATTAAAGTGGTGACAGGGCAGAGGAAATGTTAAAGGAGTAAATGATTTTTTTCAGTTACTTGTCAAAACTTGTTTTCTGTTTAGTTAAAAATACATAAATAAGTGTGATTTTTCTTTCAAGATACAGTAGAAGTGAATTTACAAATTTGCTGGCTGTTCACTATCCAGTGTCTCACTGCTGGGTAATCAGTGGTTCATGTCACTGACTGATGGAACCTGGTGGCCTGGATTCATGGCACAGAGTTCCCTAGTGCTGGTTAATGACTGTGTGTTTGACCTGAACTGGTTTAAGAATTGTGTTACAGAGCTATTGCAAGAGCCCATGTTTTCTTGAGTACGCCTGACACTGCTAAAATGCAAATATTTTCCGTAGTTATTCCCGAAACCATACGTATGACACCTATGTTGGGAAAGGTTATGTGATTGCTGGAATGGATGAAGGTTTGCTAGGTGTATGCACTGGTGAAAAGAGAAGAATAATAATCCCCCCTCATCTTGGATATGGAGAAGAAGGGAGAGGTGAGCTTGGTTTTGCATTCAAGTCTTCTGTAGTTAAACCTTTATTGTTTAGTTAATCTGTGTGTATTTTCATTTTTCTGGCATTTGAAAGGTTTATGAATTAGTTCATTATTTTGTGGACATCAAACTGACAAGACCACGTCCAGAATTTGCAGGACTGTTTTGATTAGCTAAATAGGTAGGACAATATAATACAGAACACAATCTCACGTGTAACTGGTAGCCTGACCTCATTTGGGCAGTTGGTGTTTCAGGCAGACTGATACTTGGATGCCAGGAGCTCTGCAGTGTGAAATCTTCCTTCCTGTGTGTCTTAAATTCTCTGTCCTGAAGGTGTTCATCATGCAAAGTTCTCTTCCCCATTCCTTCCATAGCCACAGGTTTTGTGGACTTCTAAGTCACCTCTGTAAATGGCGGATGCGTTTAACGGTGAAGTAACCCTGTATATGTAACATACAATTAACATTTCCTTGGGAAGACTCATTGCTATCTAAACAGATTGTTGTGAGAGGCTAAATATGATAACCCTTCTAGCTGATAACAGCATGGTGGCTGGTGTTTCAAAAAGTGCCTCCTGGGATGTAACTTGGATAAGTGATTTAGAAAAAAAGCCTTTCTTCTGGGAATGCAGATTTTGTGCTGTTGATTTGGAATTAGACTCCTTTACTGACAAACCTCAACCCTAGGCCTGGATGTGTCTTGTTAGTCCTGGTAATGCACATAATCGTGGGAAGAGGGGGAAGAAGTTGTCTGGTTTTAGGATATTTTAAGGAAATGCAACCTCTTGTGTATAATGACATTCCTTGAAGCATGAGAAGTTCTTGAGAATTTTGATGATCAACATTGAATTGATACATGAAACACAAATGAGTTATTTAGGATAGTTACAGGAAATACATGGTTATTGCTTCATTTCTGCATAATTTTAAAATTCAGGATAACAAAATGTTTCCTTTACCACTGAACTGAGTGCATGCTTAGTGCTTTCCCACTGGTTGTCTTTCCTATGTTGGATGCAGCTTCCATCTGTCACATCCTTTAATTCTCAATGAGAAGAGCAAAATAACTCAGTAGCAGACACAGCAGGAATACATATTCCTAAGGGGCATTCCTACCTGGACATCATCTGCCTCTTTGGGTACCATTTCTTTCTCTATTTGTCTAATTTGCTTCCTATTTAGGAAAGATTCCAGGATCTGCAGTGCTGGTCTTTGACATCCACGTGGTGGACTTCCACAACCCCGCAGATTCAGTCAGCATTACTGTTCACTACAAACCTTCCAACTGCACTGTACTGAGCAAGAAGGGAGATTACCTGAAATACCACTACAATGCTTCCCTCTTGGATGGAACCCTGCTAGACTCCACGTAGGTATTTGAATGACCTGGTAAGGAAAATACTCCCAGCAGCAGTGAAGGTGGAATGAATTCCCTGTAAAGCAAGGTGGCAGGGAATAAAGAAATTTTTTTTTTTTTTAAACTGAGTGTTTATGTAGAATGTATTTTTCTCTTTATGGCTGCCTGCCAAAGGTACATAGGAGGAGGAGAATTTAAAGACAATCCGTCACAGCATAATGAGAGAACCAAGAACAAAAAAATGTAGGAATGTGTTGGAGAAGAATGTAAACAGTGTATGTGGAGTGATGAAACTTGTTGCATGGCATTCTGTTTAAATGGGCCAGTTCATGCCATGACAACACAGGTCTCATCATGAATGAATTGTCCAGGTTTACTCAGTTTCTTGGGTAGGATTTGTGCTCTGTACTGATTCAGTGCTCCTGAGAGAGGTCTCGTAGGGCTACTTGTTGTGGTCTTGTTAAAGATACCTGGGGTGTGGTTTATAGTAAATGGTCACTTGTCATGTCTGTAGCACACATTGCTGCTCCTATATTGTAGGGTGGCTTTAAATGTCAGCATGGAGAAACTATCAGAGGGCTTGATTGTGACTGTGAGGATAACAGGCCTCTTCCTCCTCTCTCTTGGCAGTAGATTTATGAGGGAAGCAAAAGATTGCTCCAGTCTGTCTCCTGTAGCAATGAAGAGATCCTGGCAACAGCTACAAGAGTATTTCTGTTAGCTTCCTTTTTTTTGCGGTAATCTTTTGAATAGTGCAAGTCATCCAAACAATATTTTATTTTTTGGAAGGGAAGTTGGAAAAGCTATTTTTAACCAGGTTATAATTAACTCAGGAAGCAGCTCCTAGGCTTCACAGTGTACACAATAGCTTGCAGAGCTGAAAAGCTGCCTTAATTTGGAGCACATGGTGCAATGCTGTAGGCAAGGATGTATACAAGTAACCTGTTTGGAGTCAAAACGCTGTTTATATGTCAGGAAAGCTCAATTTCCATTTTTGTAGCAGGAACCAAGGGATTCCGTGACCATCTTACTCAAAGCAGTTTTTAGAGAATCAAAGAGCATGAATCATGTGCTCGTAATTTTAAGGCTGACCTCTTAGCCACTGAATTGTTTTCCTTCCAAATAATACTCTGTTGTACAAGCATGTCCTGCAGAGGCACAGCCAAGCCAAATAACCAAAGAAAGGCAACCAATAGAATAAAGAGCCTTAATGCTGCACACTCTGCCTTTAGAATCACAGTATATATTTGACTTTCAGGCTTTTAACTGGTGATATTTTCTAATTTTAGAAATGAGCCATGGGCAGCAAGGTATAATTCAAAATTTAATATGGTTAAATAGCAGTAGTAATAGTAGCTATTTACGTTAATAACTACTATATTATGGTGACTGATTTCATTAAAGAGATGGCTGATCCATGAGAATGCACTCAGATCCCTATATGGAGTTTGTGGTCCTGGGATAAATGGACATCTGGAATTTTTACCTCTGCTGAAAAGTCCAATTACAACAGTTAGAAATATGTGAAAGGCAAAAGCCCTTATTTCAAGATAAAATACCTTGGGGTTGTAATTGGCATGATTAATGATTTTAATTGGATTTAATTCAAGAAGCCTATAATTGTAGTGCCAGAGGACGTGTCAGCAGCAGAGACTTGTCTGTTTGGTGCTGGCTGTAACCTGAGAAAAACTTCAGGTAACTGTTTGGTAGAACAAAGCATTGGGTATCAAGTTAATTTTTGGCAATGACAGGATACTACTAGAAACTGCTACTTCTGTGGTAATTTTGAACAACAGAAATTTTCTATTTTATGTTGATTTTTTTTTTTTCTCATTTTTCCCTTCCTTTCCAGACACAGCCTTGGCAAGACCTACAACATAGTTCTGGGATCTGGTCAGGTGGTGTTGGGGATGGACATGGGTCTTCAGGACATGTGTGTTGGGGAACGACGGACAGTTGTTATCCCACCTCACCTTGGTTATGGAGAAGATGGAGTTGGTGAGTGCATGTCCACTTAGCATCTCTAGAGTGACTGAAACACAGGCATGCATGTTTTATTAGCTGGTTGAATGGGATTTTTTTAGAGGTTTTTTGTGACATTATTTTAGACAGTCCCCCTCCTCCCTGTTCCCCGGTGGAATGAACATGCTCTCTGTGTGTGTGTTGCATTTCAAGTGATGCTGTTGTTGTGGCCAATAGAAAGACCATCACAGTACAAAAGGGAACACGTGCCCCCAGTAATGTTGCTTTGTCAGAACAGAAAACTCCAGGCAGTCTGGTGTTGCAGAGGGATGCAAACACTGTTTTCCATGACAGGGAGTTAGGGTGTGTTTGGACATGGGATATGCTATTCAGGAAACAGAGCTGTAGGGGACTGGTCAGCACTAATATGGTAGGAAATTCAGAAGATACATAAACTGAGTGTAAGATATGAAACAGTGTATTGATGCTGTTAAAACTCCAACACAAATACATTTTAAGGCAGCTTTATGGCATTAAGGCTTATCAAGTTTTAATGACATGGACAGCAGTAATAAAAAGAAGGATACAGAAGTGACAACTTTCATGTACAGGTACTTGTTTCTGGTCTTCCTGGTTAAAAGATTTGAGGGAAAGGAGTCATCATGAGATCACCAAATTCTGATGTGTATGGAAACAGTTGCATAAGTTGCTGTGTTTTTTGAATAGCTCCAGAACAGTTTGTAGTTTACAGTTTGTAGTTTATCAAGACTGTCAGGCATCACGTGCAGAGCTTAATGGAGAATTAATTTGCTTTAAGAGATAAGAATGCATTCTGTAAAAAATTAGGAGTATTTTATATATATGCAATGTTTTATATGTGATTTTATCTATTACACATTATATGTAATTTCATAGCTCTATGTAATAAATTGAAAATTTCCTTATAACATGAAAATTCTGCTGTGTAAAATACCTGTCTTAAATATTTTCCGTTGTTCAGTTTACATTTGATACATGTTCTGAAACATGTATCAATTGCATGATTTGTTAGTGTGTTGGTAGTGTTAGTGTGTTGGTATATACCCAGCTATCTGAAGAAATTGCTTTTTTGCAGTCTCTTGCAAACAGATTAGAGATGAGCTTGATTTTTCTTTTTCAAGACTAAGTTAAACTCCTTCCATGGTATCCTTGAGGTAATATCCCAAGCTGTTGCGACACTATTTAGTCTCACAGAAGTACACTGATACACAGTGTATCGGCAAGATAAAAGAAAATGGATTATTCCCACAAGTTTAGTTTTTAAAAGTAAAAAAAATGGATGCAGTTAGAATCACAGAATTATAGAATAGTTTGGATTGGAAGGGACCTTAAAGATCAGCTAGTTCCAACCCGCCTGCCATCTTCCACTAGAACAGGTTGCTCAGGGCCCCATCCCAACCTGGCCTTGAACATCCTTGGAACTGGGGCATCTACAACTTCTGTGGGCAATCTGTTCCAGTGCCTCAAGTTTTATTATGAGAGGTTCCTTTTATGATCACCCTTGGCGAAGTGATCAGGAAGATTTGATGGGCTAGGGATCACACTAGAGAAGTGCCTTTTGGAGCAGGAAGATAAATTTAATTGTGGATTAAAAGGAAATATCCCCTTCAGTGTAAGTGAGGATAAATATGAGTGATGGATAAATCCCTCTATGTAAGTGAGGATTAATACCCCTCTTTGCCATTTGTTGTGACAGAAGGAGAAGTGCCTGGTAGTGCTGTATTAGTTTTCGACATCGAACTGCTGGAATTGGTGTCTGGCTTGCCTGAAGGATACATGTTTGTATGGAATGGGGAAGTCTCTCCCAACCTTTTTGAAGAAATAGATCAGAATCATGATGGAGAGGTTCTTTTGGAGGAGGTAAGCTGAGATGATGAAAACACCTGCAGTGGTTTTCTTCTACCACCATCAATGCCAACGTTGAAGGATGGAGTCTTTCCTCATTTTCTTCTCTTCTTCTTTTCAAATGGTGTTTGTCATCAAGAGAACAGGAAGGCAGGGTGCCAGCTAAAACATGGCTATTCAGCTCTAGAGTTAAAAAAAAAAGAAAAAAGGACTGTAAGAATGGCCACACTGCATAAGATCATTTACTGTTGTGGTTTCCTTGGTCAGCAGCAAATCCTTTGGACGTAAGTGTAAGAGGCAGAGTTGGTATCCAACATTCCTTTGCTGTGTCAATCTTCTTGGTGTCTGTCTCAGTGTTAATTGGCAGTTTGTGGTAAATTCTTGAGCCAAAGCTGAGCCTGCAGCAGTGCGTCCAGCAACTGTCTAATCTCTTCTAGAGCCTGGCAATGCTAGTGGCTACTCCTGACACATGTGAGTTGTGTGCTGTGCAGTCAAGTCCTTCCTCTTGCTTGCTTTTAAAATCCGCATTGTGAGAATGTCATTGGGTGCCCCAGTTGAAAGCCACTTCCTTTTGCCACCATCTCTGATGACATAAACCTCTGCGAGATTTTCCTCTGCCTTTACTTTTAACTCAAATTCTATTTTTTTATTCTCTTTTGAAGTCTTCTTTCTCACCTTTCTCTATTCTTCTGTTTTGTCCTTTCTTCTTTGTCCCTTCTTTTCTCCCTGGAGTGGTGCTGCCTGCAGTGCTCACAGGGCAAGCTGTGGCCCTGTGGAACAGCATGAAATGCCTTTGAGGATTTAAAAACCTAATATGGTGAAATCGAATTCTTGTTTTCCCTTTTCCTAGCACTCTCTTCCACCTCTTTGATCTCCTTCTATCTCCATCTTCTCTCTTATGTTTACCTCCATGTCTGTCCTTGCAGACAAGAAAAAAGCTTTTACTGGTTTAGAGAAGGAGGTAGGGTGAGGCTGTTGCTGTCCACATCAGCAATCATTTTTGTGTGTTGCTCCCTCTAAGATGTAGATGGGTTTCTGTTTTACAGTGTGAGGTTCATGTATCACCATGCAAAATTACTGCCCTGCATCTGTACAGAGCTGTTCTTATGTCCAGCTGTCCAACCCATCTTCCTCCTAAATTATGAAAAAGAAGTTTTCTTGTTTTGTGTCCAAAACCCACTGGAATGAGTGAGGAAATCCCTGCTGAGCTCCACAAAGAGTGATTTAACCTCATGTGTCTGCTCTAATTAGTCCAGTTTGGATGGTAAACTTTATAGGGTAGTAACAATGTACACTTAATAAGTAGTAAAATGCTGGATTCTCTTCATTTTCAAATGTCCTTTTCACTGTGACCTGTTTTCTTCTCCTTTCCCCCCTCTTAGTTTTCAGAGTACATTCAAACTCAGGTGGATACTGGCAAAGGAAAATTAGCTCCTGGCTTTGATTTTGAAATGATTGTTAAAAATATGTTCACCAATCAAGACCGGGATGGAAATGGTAAAGTTACTGCTGAAGAATTCAAGTTGAAAGATCAGGAGGCCAAAGAGGAGCACGATGAACTGTAAAGATAAGAAAGAAACCCAAGAATCCTGAGCTGACCTACTGTTCAAACACGTGTACCAGAAGGAGTTTTGGCAAGCATGGTTCTGGAAGGATCGCCCTCGGATAGTCTGTGTCTGCCTCTGCCTGGGTGTGGGTAGACTGTTAAAACAGGATGAGATTTTCAGTTGGAATTGTTAGGTATATCTGAAAAAAGTGTTAAGTGCCTCAAGGTGGGATGTATAGACAGGTAAGGAGTGTCCTGCTGTATGTGGTGCCATGAACCACATGTGTGTGTGGGGTCTGCTTCCGTGCTAAAGATCCAAAGGTCTCATTGAACAATACACGGTCAGTTGGGTGGATGGTAGAGAGAAAACCTATCAAGTGCTTTTAAAAGAGTTTTAGAAAAACCTTCTGTATCAGAAATATTTGTGTAGGAAAATGAACCAAAATATTCCCCATAACAATAACCTGTTAAAGTTGTTAGCTGTTGATCCCAGTTCCTTTCAGAAGGCATGAGCAGTCTTCCCAGTAACTGAACAAACTCACATGGATTTTTGCCAGCAGAAACTGATTTGCAAATTGCAGAACATGGCTGTGCCATTGCAAAATTTACATAAGCTGTGATTTAAACTAAACAGACCTAGAATTGATACTGTATATGTGTTGGGTTTTTACCTCACGGAAGAAAAGTTTCCTACCATCTGTGCTGTGCTGAATTAGTAATCTTGACTCTTGCTGGCCAGTGTTCCCATCAGTCATTCCAAAACCTTTCTAGTTACAACCTTATTTATAGTTTTGTTAGACATTAAATATTAACATAAAGGGTCCAAGTGCTGTCATAAATACTGGACATGGTTGATTTTGTGTTGGGCTTCTATCTCCTATTTTGGGAATTGATAGATTAAGCAATAAGTACTTAGACTTTAAGCAGCAGAGCAGTCTGCAGTGGCAAACAAACAGACAGTGACAGAATCAAGAAACAGACCCATCTGTTTGTGTGTGCTAACATTCTGGCCCAGCCCTCAACACAAAGTCAGCCCTGGGAGTGCTGCTCAGATTCTGTGACTTGAGACAGTCACCCGTTAGCTCGACAAGTGCAGCAGAGCTGCTCAGTGCTAAACACACGGAACAGACCCATCCTCTGGAAGGCCGTGGGATCCCCCTCAGTACACAGCATGCAAAGAGCACAAACACATAGAGCGAGACACTGTCAAAGAGGAGTGGGAAGGGAGTTGTGCTTCCATTATAGGCTTTGTGTCTAGTTTCTTGCTTTCCTTGATCTGTACATGTGGCATGTAAGCTCCCTGAGATGCTCTTTCTAAAAATTGGTATTTCAGTTGGATGAAAACATTCTGTGTCGGTTTTTAATGCAGTTCTTACAAAAAGTGCAGTGAAATATTTTTTGAATTTGATACCATTAAATGTTGGATAACTGATCTTTTTGTTAAATAAAATGTTGATTGACTATTACTTTTAAAGTTTCTTTTTTTTTTTTTTTTTTCCCCCCTGGAGTTTTGGTGGGTTGGGACCATGCGTTGAAGCAAATACCCCTCCTGCAGCTCTCTTCTCTTACACACAGCAGGCTTACCCTGAATATGTTCAATACTGCCATTAATGTCCAGAAAAAATATTTTAAACTACGATAATGGATGATTTTATACCAGATGTAGAAATTGTGGATATCCAGGGACAGGCACTTCCATTCCAAAGTTTGGGTTCAGAATGGCTCCTTACCATCTTGTGAAAGCAGCTCTCTCAGCAGAGACTGTTTTTCCCTTTTGCTTTACTTGGAAGCAGGTTGCTCACTTTTTGCTGTGGTTCAGATGCAGTTCCTTCTGTGTGCTGACAAAGCTGAGAGAAGGAGTGGGAGGCAAGTTGTGATTGGAGTACTGCCAGAAGCAGAATTCAGTGTGGAAACAGCTCCTTACTCTGTTCTCATACGTATCTTCCAAAAACTAAGTCTGTCTTGTGGATATCGCCCCTCCTTTTGAGGGGATGGAACTTAATGACCTTTAAGGTCCCTTTCAACCCCAAACCATTCCGTAATATCCTGAATTGTTTTGTCTGAGAAAACTTTAGTGAATGAACCCAATGTTTCTGCATGGAAGAACATTCCAGGTGGATCCCAGGAGGTGGGCTGAAGAATTCCTGGTAAACCAGGATAACAGAGTTGTCCTCCAGGGCAGATGCAGGAGGAAGAGCAGCACTGAACTGCCGTCAATTGGTGATCCCAAAAATTGCTGTGCTGGATTTTTTTGGAAGTGCTTGTCACTGATGTGATAGCAGGGATGACTTTACCAGTGCCTCTGGCTAGGGTAATTACGTCTGAAATTCTCATGCCATTGCCCCTTAGGACTTGGCAAACATGGCTCATGATCCATCTAAAGATGTTTTTCCTTCAAAAGAAAGTTTTTGTTGCCCTCTCATCTCATCCCTCGAAGCCTGCAGGTTGCCATTTTGGAAATAAGAATGCAGCTTTGGGGAAAATCAGAGAATATATGGAAAAACTTGCTGTAAAATAATGGTGTTATACAGGGCATTGCCCAGACAAAGGCAACAGAGGCCAGGTCTGTCTGGCTGTATTAGGCTAAACTGCTTAAAATCCAGAATTTCTGATCACTAACATAGACCCAGTCCTTTTCCTTTCTTTTGCCAGCTATTGGCTTCTCCCTTGAAGGAACGCTTGGGGCCACCTTCCTCATCAAAGAGTTGCACTTAGGTTGAGTCCTCCACCTGTTGCTTCTCAGGGTGTGTGGCAGCCCCTAAAAGTGAGGGCAGTTTGCCTTGCCCGTTCACCAAGCCAGAGCCTGGGGGCAGGGGGAGCTGGCTGGGAAGTGAAATTGTGCTGGCGTGGGCTGGGAGAGCTCAGCACAGCCTCTGCAACCCAGCTCCAGTGATAAATAAATCCTTTCAAGTCACCATCCTGTTAGAGAAGATGGCCTGTGAGGAATATGGATATAAGGGAGATATTTTCTACATCAAAATGTAAAATAATTTTTTTAAGGAGAAAGTAGCTATTTAGAATTAATCGAGCTATCTGTTTAGAATTCATCAATTTTTTAGCATTTTATTGTTAGTATTTAGAATTTGCCTATGTAGAATTTATCTCTTGGTGTCTACTATCTCCTGGTATTTAGAACTTAGCTATTTAGAATTATCTATAAAATCTATTTTAGATTTATTTATTTATAGAATTAGTATCTAGATAGTTTTTTACCATACTTAACTGAGATTACTTTATAAAAATAGATGAGAACTCTCAAGGGTCATTAAAAACCAGATGTAACCAGACTTCGCTAACGAGGGGCTCTCCAGAACTCAGGCTCTTTCTACTCTAATGAAACAGGCAGGTGCTATTCTCAGAGCTGGCAGCTGACTGCTGTTAGGAAAGGAAGTTGCTGGCAGCCAAGGTTGGCAATTGGTGACTGAATTGTCAGGGGCTCAGTGGAAAAGGAACATGGGTGCATACCCAGAAAACCCCAGGTATTTATGAATATTCTTTTTTCTGTGTGATTTTTGTGTCCTAATTTGATAGCAATACTTTCTGCTGTGTAACTCCATCTGGTCCAACTGTGACATTATACTTAAATCAGAATTTGCAGTTGTTGAACTTGAATATTATGTTTTTCTTAGTGAAAAAAAAACTTTGGATTTTCCTTTAAAATTAAAAATGACATATTTAGCTAGTATGGGGTGCAAGTTTTTAGCTCAGTTCAGCACTATCAATGTTCGTTTGACAGTGAGAGGACATCTGAGCTGGCTGCAACACCCGCTAAGAGGAGGATTCATTTTCAGCTAAATAAAGGTTACAAATACTTGACCTTGGACATGTACCACAGACAGAACAGATCTTGTGAGTAGAGGAAGAAAAAAGAGTAACAAATTCACCTAATTTTGTTTATTCCTTTCTTTTAACTTTAGATATACTGTTTTGGCTATGGGAAAATGGTCTGGGAAATGCACATCTCTCTTTCTAAAGCAAATAATAAATTAAATAAATTTTTAGAGTTGTAAAATGCTTCTGGCTAGAAATTTTATTTAGAAAGTCATACTACTCACAGTATTTCTTTCTTAAAACTGAAAGGAGAATCTTGATAGCAGATACAAGAATTAGACTGGCTGGAGAAGGATGACTTAACCTGTAGCTGTAGAGTTAATTTTCTTTGCAGTTAATTTTGTTCATGGTTGTGGAGAGGCAACTGATAATACAAACTCTGATTTCTAGTCAACAGTCTAGTGATAAAACAATGGGATTTTGATAAAGTGGAGGAGGATATTTAAAAATGCATCTTGTGTTTTCCTTTAAGTATTACATAAGCAAGAGTTACGGTTGGCAGTGGGATGTGAGAAACTGAACAGACGATGATAATCTGTACACCATAACATAGATTTTTAAAATCTGACCTCCTGGTTCAGGTTGATTGCATAAGTACCTGTTTTGTCTATAAAGTTGTATGAATGGCATTTCCAGAAGTAAATTATTTGGCATGGAGATACCCCTTGTACAGCAATGGGGTTTTATCAAGTAACTGCAACATGGCTTAATTGCTTTCAAATCCTAGCAAAGGTTTACTGCTCTAGCAGATCCTTAACACAGCTTCTGAAACTAAGAGGATTTAATGATAGGAGAAAAGTGGGCTGGGCATTTTAACTTACCTGCATCTTCGTGGAAGGGCAAGAATCCTTTTCTTTAAGTGATTGTCATTGTGGACTGAACATTTGGTAACTGAACATTCATTGTCCACCTGCTTGGAGGTGAGATTGGAAAATCTTCCTTACATAGTGCTTGAAAGATGGTGGTTTCATCTGAAATCCTCTACCAGGTCTACTGTCCATGTAGTTGGAAAACCATCTCGTTTCTTTCTGGTATGGGTGAGTTCTAGGGAGGCTGAATAATTATTTCTGTAACTCAGATTAAGATGAAGTTGGAGATCTGTTTTGGTAACTGTTTTTAAAGATGCTTCCTAGTCCTTTTCTATATTGCTCTGCATGTGCTCTTCTGTATGTTTATTTATTTGTTGGGGGTTTTTTTTAATTGTGGGTTGAACAAGATCTTAATCATGCTGAAGGAGTGGTGGCTTCCTCACCTGCTGAGTGAGGCTGAGGAAAACTTCTGGAGAGAGGATCAATGAGTTTATGTGTATCCTGAGGCAAGTTTGATGAAAACATGGGACACTCTTCCCTTCTCAGAAACATGACACAAAGAGACCAGAACTTCCCCCCTCCTTTTCACCAGTGCTGGGATAATCAAGGACATCCATTACACCTGTAGTTAGAATGCCAGAGAGTGTTGCTGACACATCTCGTGCTGTGAAGCTGTGACTATCAGCTACACTTCATTCTCTAAATTTAAGCTGTTATCTGTATTCCAAAGATAAACTGCCTGCAAATGGAAAACATTGTCCCAGTGTAAACTTTGGGAGTAATGCCTGGTAATTACACTCTTGCAACTAGAGGCTGGTTGAGTAAGCAGTGCATCCAAACACCTTGACGTTTTTCAGAAGGCCTTTGCCTTTTGGACTTTTGTTTGACAACTATGACCAAAGAGCCAGCATGATTGCACATTTTAAAAAGCTCTAAACCCAAGACTCACTAGCCCTACTCTCCCTCTCCCATAACTGTAACATTAGCCCAGCTGATGTAAGTTCTGAAGGTGCCTAAAACCCCAAATGTAAACTGTTATAGAAATTGTGTCTGCTGAGCTCCCCTGGAAATGCTGCAACATTCCCCAAGTCCTTGCTGTGCCTGGGTGGTGCAGACCAAGTCACTGGGTGGGCAGCTCAAGCTGATGCCCATGAGGACTCACATGTAGCATAACCCTGCTTGTCCTGCCCATGGTGCTGAAGCTGCAGTGCAGGCACAAGGGAGGCTGCTCCCTCTCTCTTGGTTTTGCCATGACCATCCTGCCCTCCTTCCTGCCCCAGGAAAATGGAGGAGATGGGGAGAGAGGCCACAGGGACTGGGCCAAACTTCACACCCAGTCCCTGTCACCGCTGACTCAGCAGATGCCACTGCTGCCTCTAAGCTCTCCCCATCTTTTGGCTTTGGCTGACAGGCTCTCAGCAGCTGTTGCTCCCATCTCCTCCTGTCCCTGGCACTGCCAGGGTGCTTTCAGCTCTTCCAGTTTGCTGCTGCTGCTGCCTGAGTCATGCCTCTGAAATGGAAAGCAGCCAAGGCACTATCCTCAAGATCCTCACCTTGGTTTTTCTACTGGTTTTCTTCTCAAGACCCCCACCTCTGGCCTCCTGACTGCCCCTGTGTTAGGCCAAGGGAATTGCAGGGCCATAGGTTTTGTACAAGGAGAACATCATCCCTCAAACACTCTGCCTGTTCAGATGCAGGCTAGAATTTCTAAAAGGTTCCTGTGCTCAGCAGTTCCCTGATGGCACCATGTGCCATGTGATTTGTGAAAGGATGCTCACACTACCTCAGATTGTGCATTGAGCCTCTGCCCTGCATTCAAAATAAAGAGATGATTAATTTCATTTTACTGCAGAGGATGCAGAGGTGGAGTATGGAAACTATCCTCTCCCTTTCTTGGAAAAGTTCTAGCAGGGTTGTAATAACAGATGTAAAGCTGCTGATTCGGAAAAAAAGTGTCTGGTCACAAGTCACAATTTTAATAACAGACCACAGGCTGTAAGGAAAGAGGCCGTTTCTTGAGATGTGTATTAATTCTCGTGGAAGAAAATGCAGATCTAAGCTCTCCTACATTTTCATTACAGTTCCTCAGGGAATGGAAGATGGCACAGTTTCTGCTCTGTATAAAAGAAAGCAAAGGGGAACAATGATTATATTGCACATTAGGGCAGTTGTATGATTTGCTCTCTTTTATTAATGAATAGATTTAGTACAGCTGAGACCTCACAAGAGCAGGGTCACAACATCATCTTTAATTTATGCTGCAACATATCCGAGCAAGCTTCTGAAATTGTGGCTGTATTAAGCTGTATCACTGTACAAAATGCTGAGAGGTGCTGTTGTGCTCAGTACAGGGGAAATATTTTCTGAAGATTTTTTTTGTGGTGAGGGTGGTGAAACTGGCACAGGTTGCCCAGAGAGTGGTAGATACCCCATCCCTGGAAATATCCAAGGTCAGGTTGCATGGGGCTCTGAGCAGCCTGGTCTAGTTGAGGATGACCCTGCTCATTGCAGGTAGGCTGTGGACTATCAGCTTGTGAAATTATCTGTTGTTACAAAGATGAGAAATTTTATCTCAGACACACTAACTTAAAACATTCTTCCCATTTCACAGAGGATAAAGAAACAGTAAGGATAGAGAATGTTTTGCAATGATGCAAAAATATGAAGAATAAACACTTTGCCTGAATTGGGTGAATAAAAGCATTTTTACTGAAGAAAAATATATGTATGAAAAACTTGTGTGAAACTATGTAGTATATGAGTAAGATCCTTCAAAGTACAGCGGGGACTGAAATGTCTTTGAAAAGGCAACAAACGCACACTCTCTTTACAGAGCATTTACACCTTCAATTGTACAAAATAGCCACGTTTTATAAAATGCTCCTCTGAAATGCCTGATTAAAAAGGACTGAACCACAGTATCCCATCAGCAGCAGTTTATCACATCTATAAATCCAATTTAGATCTCGTTATAACCGGAGTGTGAGACAATAAAGAACAGTGTAACAGCAGTAAAAGGAACTTGTAGTTGACAACTGATACCATATATATTCCATAATACCAAAATGAAGATAAAAGTTTTAAATTAAATCAAACAGTTCCATAAATGAGTAATAAACACATCTAAGATAGCACATGTGTGCTCTTCTGTCCAGTTGCCTCCTGGAAGGAATGGAGTGACTTGAGACTGCGATTTACAGGATTTTCTGTAGAATGGAGTTGGCAACTTCCAGGGATTCATCTTTCACCAAGACAATATCATAAGAGTCCATGTATTTTTCCAAAAGCTCATCTACCTAATTGCAGAAGGGATGAAAAGAAAGACCCCCTTAGTTATAGAATTAATTATTGAAAGCATTTTTGTCATTAAAACATGGCCCAATCTTTCCACCAAGTTCTGGGAATAAGCCATGCAAATAATGTATCACTCCTACAAGTGAATTCCACAGGAGGACACAGTAGGAGTGGCCTGACCTAAAGTGCATTTCAGGATGTAATACCTCATGTTTATTCCAGGATCTCACACATAGAGATACTGAAAGAACAACTACTTCTGGAAGGGCAGGGAGAAATATAAAACTGTAGTTTTCTCCCTCCTCAATGCAAATGGATGTTCGTTATAACTTAGCAAATAATCAGTTAAGTGTCACTTAAAACCTCAAAAACTAAAAAGAAAAGAGGAGAGACTGCCTGGATTTATTACTTGTGAGATTATAATTTTTCTCAATTATCAATTCAGTACTGAAAGGAGGAGGAGACACAGCAATTTAAGAGAATTAATTTTTATAGCCCCTGAATTTTACTTCTCCAGAAGACACCTGTTTGGAAGTAGTTCTGTACAAAACCCAAGGCAATATATACTTGTGGCTGTGAGCTTATGGCTTAGAAAAAAATCCATGAAAAATGTTAGAAATTTCAACCCAAATATAGGCTAAACACTTGGTTTGATATCTGAACCATATTATAATGAATGTGTTTCTAACTCCCAGTGTTCCATTCAAAACTTACAGGGTTATGTTAAGGCTACTTACTTTATCATTGAGATAGCCAATCTTAAGAATGTGCTCAACATTTGCTACTCCATCTGCCATACTCAAATCTCCTTGAGAATCACCCAGCAGTATGATATTGCTGTTGTCTTTCAGCTGTTTGAAATACTCTGTGTTTTTCAAGGCACCATCATGTTTGTTGTAAACGTGAATCAATTCTCCTTTAAATCCTTTTAATATTCCCTATCGAAAAAAGCAACACTGAAGTTATTTCTGGTACCATTCAGGCAGGACAGAAACTAGAGTGAAAGAGGTAATGTTACTGTAGGGCCAAGATTAAACTACATAATCTGTGATGAAGAACAAGATAAATTAGTTTAGAGTAATGTCACGGTTGTGACACCACAGTTAAGACCAGGCAGAGAGTGATTCTTCCTGCCTGGAGGAGTGTATATATCTATATTTATATCTATATATCACTATATATGTCTATATACACCTATCTTGTAGTGTGTAAAAAAAGCTACTAAATACCATGAACAATGTGGTATTTATCAAACATATTTGATAAGAACGTGTTATCTCATACGTACATTTTCATCAAAATCCATGAAGTTGGAAACCACTTTGACATTAGAATGGTAGACCCCAGCCTGGTGAATTACTTCCTCAAGAATGTCACCAATCCCAGCAGAAAATATGAACACAGGAATATTATGTTCACTGAGCTTATCAAAGAAGTTCTCATACCCTTCTCTGCAACACAGAATGCAAATACAAATCAAATCTCAAATAAAGAAAGCCATGAAAAGTCTGAGTTTTTAGGAGACAATCACATCATCTTTGGAAAAGAATTAAAAATATTTCCTGTGCACTTTACTGCATTTCTTTTACTTCACCTTCTCAGGTCAGCAAGAACCACCAACCTAACACAAGGCATGTTGGCAAGAAAACTGCTGCATCAACCTGTTTAGTTTTGATCTTTATAATTTCCCCCCCCAAAACATCTAATCATTTTTTAAATATTTAAAAACACTTCCCCCTCCCTAAGTACTCCAGAACAAGTAAGCAGCTAGCAGAACTCACTCTAGCTACTGTCAGGCTGTACATCTCCTTTCAATCTTCCTTGCTTAAATATGTGACTTTATGTGACAAATTTTGTTTTTAAATCTTGAAAACATTTATTGTTGCTCTCTCCTGAAAGTTATTTAGTATTCAGTACTCTATGTATAGTATTCCAGGAACAAATAATATTAGCTCTATATGCTTTCTCCATACAGACATAGATTGGTAGAGTTTTACATTTTAGAAAAGTATTGTGAAATTTCTGGAAAGAATTTTAGCTTGTGAATGAAGATTCAATCAACATGGACTTAGGTTTTCAGACAGGCAGAGACTGGGTGCTTGTCTGTTATACAAAAAATAAAGATTCAGTCAGTGTTATAAACAAATACTTCCACAATTTAAGTTCTAACATTCTGTTTCAGTATTCCAAAATTTACAGACAGTTTTAGAGGGCTTTCAAAGAGATGGAAGCCACAGCACATTTTGAACAAGGATTTTGCTGTCTTTTACACTTGCCTTCAGCCACAGAGGAAGAATAATATTTAATACAACATTTGAAACATGTTCCTCAAGTGTTTCTCAAAGGAATTAAGTTTAACTTCACATTGCTCTTAAAAAAAAAAGGATTACCAGTGCAATTTAAA
Organism: Illadopsis cleaveri; assembly: GCA_013399915.1. Classification (NCBI taxonomy): domain Eukaryota; kingdom Metazoa; phylum Chordata; class Aves; order Passeriformes; family Timaliidae; genus Illadopsis; species Illadopsis cleaveri. The sequence continues at coordinate 552,578 of VXBB01002172.1, read as the reverse complement.
GAGGATGAAAGTCTACAGAAAATTAAGCTTGTAGAGAAGGGACTAAAAATAGCTCCAGATTTCTGCTTTATTGAGAGAGACAGTGAGATTATTGTCTGCATTTAGATACAATGCACCAATTAAGTGGGAGCATGGAGAGCTCAATGTGGTCCAAGGATAAGTTGTCACATTCTCAGGAACATGTGTGGGTTTTTTAAATTTCCCTTTCCTTTTTTTCTCCTCCCTCCAACACTCAGGAAGAATCTAAGAAAATACTCTGAAACAGATTGATATAACTCAAATCAAAAGGAACTTACTTCAGCATAACATCAGATTCCCTTACAATTTCTGCAAACTTGTCCTTCTGTAAGCCTTGTTCAATGAGTAGTGCATGAGACTTATGGTACCTAGCACATAAACAAAAAATGGGTTGAATGTTGCTTACTAAGGTTCACCTTTCATTAAGTTTCATGATGAAAAGCATCCTGTATGGTTAATTCTTGCTTATTCAGGTTAAGAGCAAAACAAAACCAGTTGTACAAAGCTTTAAGAGATTAATTCAGTTAATATGATAGCTAAGAACTAAGTACTGCCATTAATTTGCTTTTAAAAACGTACTAAGTCTAATCTTAATACAATCTGAAAACAGGAACTGTCTCTTACCATTCTACCATATATGGGTATTTCTCTTCAATGGTGAGAGCTGGATCAATTTCAATGGCATAATAGGTTTCTTTCAGCTGCAATAACTGAAAGGAAAAAAACCATAAGATGTTTAATGTATTTCATTAAATACATTGGTCTAAGCAGTCAAAATAACATTCTTGTCAGGGAATAATGACAGATACCTGTATAACAAACCAAATGCTTGTAGGTTTTTTGTTTACCTTTTTTCGACATTCATCTGTGATGATCTTGGAGTTATCAATGATGTCTGGGAAAGGGGTGAAAAAAAAGAGAGTTAAACAAGATGGTACATTTCTTTACTTTGCTCTACAACACTGTAAATGGCACAGATGACAATGTCTGGTGACATACCAATATGCTTCCTCAGAACTCTTCTTACCAGCATCCAGCAAAAAGCACATTTTTCTTCATAAATGTAGAGATGCCCTTCCCTTCATCTCTGAATTACAAGGTCAGTTACAAGATTTTGAATCTGTTTCTTGAGATTTAATTGTTTCCAAAATCATCCTGAGGCATCCTATATGTTTTAGATCTCCCACTTCTTGTTTGTTCCAAAAGACTACAGCATAAGGATAAAATTGCCAAGAATTCTAAGGAGTTTACTATCTGGTTCTTGCAGATGTCAGAACTATGATGGGCTCTTGAAAAACAAAAGTCAGTCATACCATATTTAGCCACTAACATCTGAGAGTTCAAAGCTTAAAGCTTTAATTGTGAATGGCAACTCATCTGCTTTAATTAAAACAGATTTTGATTAATATATATATATATATACACACATAAAAACACAGTCACTAGAATACTTTGTCAGTAGAATGTACAGATTAGGTAACAAGTCAATATAAAATCTCATTAGGAAATAAATTGAATAGAAAATTAAAATACAGGAAAAACTAAAAGGAGAGAACAAATCAATCTGTATTTAAAAAAAAAAGTACTCACTATGACAAGTTGGACATCTTTTTCCATTGTAGGAAAATCTACTTAATGTCATATCAAAATCTGTAATAATCTATTTAAGGAAAGAAAAAGCAAAACTGTCTTACAACATGGAGGAACAAAATAAAGAATGGCTAGAAATTCTGAACGATCAACAATAGCTGCAGCTGAGTAGCATGTGTGGCACAGAAGCCTCCCTGTTCTATTGAGCCATTGTCATGGAAGCTAGCATATCCCAGAAGAGTAACGTTTTTTCTAACAAAACTGTTTTTCTCATTCCTTTGCTGAGAATATTTCCTGAAATTACTAAGCTTCTATGCTTATGTTATTTACTTAAACTAGTGTCTGGCTGAGTTACAGTTGAATCAACAAAGACTATTAAAAGAGTTAACATGCCTAAGTTTTGGAGATTTCTTGAAGGTTGAATTCTATTACATATATATAGATATACTTAATTTTTTTTGGCATAGAGTAACAATCCCACAGTTACTTTTATTCCAAACTGGTTACACCTTTACCTGAAGTTTGGCAGCTCCACCTTTGATGAGGCCACAAATAATCTCCTCTACTCTTGCTGGGTCCTTAATATGGACAGTCTTCTTCTGAAATTCTGGCATCTGTGAAGAGTAGGAACAAAGACATAAATACACTTGCAAAGGAAAACTTACTAGGCAATAGCTGTTATCCGTCAGATTGGAAGCTCTGCATCTACAAACAGCTTCATATGACATCAGGACATGGTTAGGACAGAAAGACAAAAGTAAGAAGAAACAGAAAATACTCTGGATGTATTAATTAATGACCGTATACTGTTCTGTTTGCTTACAACATCTGTTTTCATTTCCTTTCCTAATATCATATTATTCAATAAATTGACTCACAGAAAAGGTCATTATGTTTGTAGGAATAAAGGGAGATATGCAGGAACAAGACATATGGGATCATCCTGTGATTCAGATATGTCACTAGGAGATGGTAAATCTTAAAACTAACTCTTTTTGCAATTAATATGCCCTTAAAGTATCAGCAGAGATAAAGAAGACATCCACTGTTTCCTTGAGAATGCTGAATGAATGTCAACTGAGTACTTCAATACAACAAGGCTGTGCAGTAATCCCTCCTCCCTAGCCAGTCCATCAGTTGCTACTATTACCTATTTCACTGCACACTTTTGAAATAACACATGATATCACACTATATATTCTCTTCAGATAAAGTATATTTCTTGAATGTTATGATAAACGCTGAATTTGGTGTAAAACAAGAAAAAAAACCCCAAACCCACAAAACCCCATCCTTCCCCAAACAATTCCTCAGGCCTTAGTTTACTCTAAGAGTTCATCTTCAAACTTGCAGAAGGGTAAAAGAACTATTTATTTACAGGAATTTCCTAATGTAGCATGTATTTATTTCCTTTATAATCATGTATGGACCCATTCTATAAAAAAGACATTGGACATTTACAATCTGTCTAAATGGGCACTTATGAGTAGTAAGCTTTATTTTCTGTTTATAAAACTTCAGAGATGATAAAGTGTTAGGAATTACATTTTTAACATTCTGATCCTTCAGCCTTCCTTTTCTTATAGCTAGCACGCAATCTTTGCTGCAATGAGCTGATTTAAAAAAAAAAAAAAAAAGGTGGGGAGGAGCTTCTCTTTCAGGACATTTCTGGATCCAGAGTTCTTGTATCACCAATTGTCAGTAAGTCATGCAGAACTCTTTCTTCCACCTCTTGATGCTAGCAGGTCTTTTCTTCATTAGTAATAGCCAACTTGCAGTCAAATTGCAATTTGCTTATCACATAAGAAAAAGGCGGCATTTTAAAGTATTGCAAACATATGTTTTTGTAAGGGAAAAAAACACTTGTGTGCCAGACACAAGAAGGATCTGGACATAACTTGAAATATCAGCTCTAGTCCACTCTGTTCTCAGATGGGAGCAAAACACTGCAGCTACATCCTTACCAGATGAGTAGAGGCTCATCTAACTCATTCTTCAAAACCCCCACTCACATATTCCGCATTTTCCTCAACTACCTTTATGTTTAGAAAAGTTTGCTTAATGTCTAATCTTCCTTACTGTAATTTTAAGTCATTCAACTTGGAGAAAAGTGTACTTTTTCTCAGATGCTCTCTGGATAAATATTTCCCTTCTGTCTGAACGTAAAACCCCAGTGTTCTTCAACCTTCTTTTGCAGAACGCAGTTTTCTAAATCTCTGATAATTCTTGATGTTGTCTTGGCCCACCCACTTATTGTTTTTCCAACACAGCGTCCATGACTGTGGGTAAAACCTTTCTGCTCTGCTCTGACAAGGCAGAGACAAAGTGCAGGGCCACTTTGGCCCTTGTCTTCAGGTAGCATCTTTGCATGTACATTAAAATACATGCCCTGTGTTAGCAGTAACATGGTGAGAACGATTAAAATCCAGTTGGTAATGACCAAATATTCTTCAAAATGACTCCTAGAAAGAAACATGTATCTGTGCAAAGTGTTAAATTTTACATTTACTCTTTCTGGATTGTATATTTTCTTCCATGTCAGTGCTCCTACCTTTCAGTATAACAAATAATTCTAATCCCCACTGTGCTTACTGCTACTTTCTGGCTGATATTCTCAAAGACACTGCTAAAAACAGAAAACAGAAATCCTTCTAGAACCCTAATCATGAGTCTTTGATAAATTTCCAAGTTTTTCTAACCATTCAAAAGTTTCACCTATACCACAGTATCTTGTCAAAAGTTCTGTCCTGAACAGGGTATTCACTACTTCTTTCCTTCAAAAATCTCATAAAGAAACAAACTGTATTAATTTCATTTCAACTAGAAAAATTAAGGTTTTCCTTTCCAATCCTTTGGTAAAGACATTTTCTGTAAAAGTGGTATCTCCTAAGCCAGTATCCCTGAGTTCCTTGTGTTGTTGCAGTGCCTTGCTCTTTTAGCACAGCAAAGTCACAAAAAGTACATTAGGATTGACTTCCAGCTCTCAGTTACTTCCCAGGCTGGGAGTCATTGAAAAAGCTAATAAGTGTTGACAAGAAATAGAATTCCTGAAAAATATGCATTAACAAATTCACTAATCTTTTGAGATCCACCTTTACAAAGCATTTCTTTATTCATGATTAGCAGTACATCTAGCTTCACAAAATATAACATTAATAATCTGTAACTCTTTAAAGGTGCTTGATGGTATTTCTTTTGTATGTTATATGATGCTGGTAAACAAAAGTAAGTTTTCCACTTTTTTTCTGCATATACAATATTCTTTATAATGGAACACAAAGCACTTTTACTTTGAACATTTACCAAAGCACTTTGACTGGGTTTGGTGATTTTTTTACTGTAAATTGACTAATTTAATTCCTTTAACTTCCAGCAAGTTATATATGTATTTTTAGATGTGGAATGCAAAACTTAAACAGTGAAATATAAGTGCATGCTTTTCTAAGAAGTAGTTCAAGCATTATTTGGTTTACTTAGATACCAAGCAACAGATTTCCTAATATAACTAATTTAAACAGATGTTGGGGTAGATAGAGAGATCACAGGAAGGGACTGGATGAGGGAAATTGGATTGTTTGGTACTGTTTGATTTCAGACTGAGCCCTTTCGTAAGTTTCTGAAACAACCTGAGGAACAGATCTTGGTAAACACTTTAGTAGATCATGTTAAACAAGACATTGCTTAAGATTTTAAGGATGGCGAAAGCTTCCTGCTTTGATGTTGTAAACTCCTACTCAAGATCAGTTTATAAGATTAATTTACTCCTAACACGCTTTTTATTTTTGCACATGAATTGGTTGAAGAGTATTTTAATTTAGGGGTAGGGGAAAGTCTTCTGCAGCAAGTATAACCCAGACATTTTCAGTCTCACAGGCACTTTCAGAGGAAAAAACAAGTCTATATTACGGATGCGACAGCTGATAAAGCCTCAGACAAATACAGTTAGGCAAAATAGCCACTTTTCCCATCACTAGTTCCTTGTATTAATATTTGCAACTGAACATTAAATAGCAATCATTTTATTTAGTCTTTATCATTATTATAGTAGAAGTAAACGAAACTGACTAAGGAATGTGTAAATGAAACTGAAACTGCAGCCACCAAATTTCTAGGAAACTATCTTCTCTAAAGTTTTACATTTCTGCCCAGTTTAGATGTTGTTTCATTGTTGCATATCTGCCATTCTCCACAGTTGAAAGAGAAAAGCAGATTCTAGTTGGAAAGAACTGATTAGACAGATGAGAGAGCAAAGGGTTAAAAGTTCAGTCAATTTGATAAAATTTATGTTTCTATTTACTGTTTAAGAATATTCTAGCAGTCAACTCAGTGTGCACATAAATCTCCCAAAATTCTGGTGCACCAGTTGACTGGGATGAGCACAGATAGAGAAGCAGCCAACCAAAAATCTCCACAGCACTTAACCAAGTCAAGAAAGCCTTTCAGAACCAGGAGCTTCTACATACAGAACTAAAACTTTATAAGCACAGGATAAGGAACTCATAATTCATTGTGACATCTGAAACACATAATGTTAAATCACTTAAATGCCCCTATTTATTCTGTCATATTATAAAAGTGTGAGAAGAGTTTTGCTTTCTTACCAAGAGTATCTAGATGCTACTGAATAGCTCAGAGGCTGGTGTGTCTTAAAACATAGGTATGACAACTCCCAAAGGTAATTTGTGGTTGGCATATACACTGGCCACAAATACATTTTACTTTCCAGTCTGACATTTTTAAGGAGCCTTTGAGAGAATGAAGAACAAAACTGAAAAAGATTATTTTAAAGGCTGAGCTTAGCTGGATTTATAAAAAGGAAAAAAATTATCTGCTTGTTTGTGATAGCAGGTACCTGGAATAAGGATGTAGGAAATTATTTTGTAACTAAGAATGTTATGGTCATACCTTGAGGAATGAACAGTAATGGATTCACGCAGGTTTGGAAATCCCGCAGTCCTACAAACCACAGAATGGGTCATTTACAACAAGGATAGTTCTGAAAATTACAAATCTATTTAGTACATAAGACATGCATCTGTGTAGCTGGGTTAAATAAAGAGAAGTATTTGCCATAAGGACAGTACTGAATTCTAATTTTGAAATGGAGTTTCTTATATACCACTGGATAACAGAAGTGCAAACAGAACGGTTGTTATGTATCCAGGTGCTGCTATATACATAAGTTGTCTTCTTAGTCTGTGAGGCAGCGTGTATCTAAGTGCATGCTGTGTCAATTTGCTTATAAAACAGGAGCTAGGGATAAAACCTGTCATTCATTTTAGTGATCTAAGTGAATTTCCAGCTGCCATTGTAGGCATTTCCAATTAGGTATCTCAGGAAATGAATAACTGATTGTGTCCACAAGGAGTAATGTCATGTTCTGGAGCTAGGATTATACTGAATTTTTCAATCTATTAAGTGTTAGAGGTAGAGCAGTTACTTTTCTCCTCCTAAACAGTAAAACAAGTCCTGATGATTAAAACAAAAATTAAAAAATGTCAAAAAACCCCCTCCATATAAAGGACAACTGAGTGACCTTTTGTTTTCACTGTCAGTAATTTTAAGTAGGGAAGGAGGAGTTGATGAATTACTTGCTATCTTAACTACAAAGAGATATGGCTCATTTCACAATCAACTCTAAACACAGAGCCTGAAATATTACTAATAACCCAAACTGTAGGAGGCTGTCATCATAAGTCTGCTAAGCAATGCTCTGACGAAGGACATAAAAAACTGGTGCCGAGTATTTTTATACTGATACCCTGTAAGCCTACACTACTTGGCAAATACCAAGTTTTCTTATTTTATAAAGACTCATCTAGTATGGAAGCCTCCCAAAAACCAAATCATTGCTAAGAAAACACCCTGGATTATGGGCGGACAAAATTTTACGAGAATTTCTCTATAAATCTCAGTGATTGACAGAATACTTTGTTAGATGTCAGTAATTCTGAATCACAGTAAGAACTGTTCTCACACTTGTAAATGTATTAAAAATATTCCACAAAATTTCAGACTACCATGTCATAAAAGGGATAGGGCAATAAATAAGATGTAAATAAAGATCTAGCTCTAATGCTATTGACAGTATGTGAATTTCAAGTATAACACAATTTCTATTTTCCTACTTGGTTGGTAAACATGCCTTAGTTTAGACTAGGTTTCAAACCCGTTATCTTTCGATGGAGAGAAAACACAAGGGTGGGCTGGCAGGGAGAGAGCATTATCCATGTTATTTCTGAGCAAGGCAAATGGAAATCAAAGTGATAAATTGGATAGGGGCAAATTATTTGTAGATTTTATTCTAATCTATGGTGACAGCTTCCAGGTAAGAAAGTATAAACCAAGACTAAATGACATTTATTTTGGGAACTGCAGATGCCCAATTTCAAGGTCTTAGACTAGCTATCACATATATTCACTTACGGACATGTACCAAAAAAGGCAGGGCATGGTAGCAGTGATAGCTGTGAAAGTTGATACCCAGAAGCTACAGAAAACTGGTTTTGGTGTTCTTGGTGGAAGAAAGTAACAGTTTGGTGAAAATATAAAGAAATGGGACACATTCCTTAATTTACATGTTATTTTCCAATCTTTTTTTTTCCTATTATTACAGAACGTTCCTTGCTCTAGAAAACAAAACTTACAAAACACTTCTGAAAAGCATGCAAGCTTCTCCATGTAACTTCTGCTACTTGCAACATTTGAGTTGCAAGAAGCAGGGGAGCCATAACAAAATCCACAGAAGGACACTGTGGGGATCTTTTCCTCCATATGTTTATGCTCGCATATGTATAAAGCAAGACTGTCTATAATTCAGACAATTTGAATTCTGGCCCATGAGGGCAACAGAGGTTTCTCTTAGCTGCCCCAGCTGTTAGTAGGCTTATATTTTAGACAGGAACATCAAAAGGTACTGGACATGAGTGTAATCCCATTAGTTACTCCATTATGTGCAGGTTGTCAGGAGAACTTCACTAATTATTGGGCACTCTGCTACCATAATCTGAGCTCAGGACAGAGACTCACTAATTTATAATTCCCAAAACCATAATATATTTTATATTCAGATGATGCAAGCTCAAATATGGTAAGAAATCCTTAGTAACTAGTAATTATCAAATTACTATTTTAGTAGTTCTGCCAAGAAATAGCCTTAGGACTACTTAGCTAAAAAGTAGATACTATGGGAATGAAACAACAAAACACTAAGTATCTTCACAGTAGCTTGATAACATGCTGTAAAACTAGATACCCAGCACCCATTATATGAAATAACTGAAAATGGGTTCACCGCCTAAGCTATTTTAAGACACGGACTAGGATGCACACTAAAAAAAAATTTCCTGGTGTACTTTGTTTATTTATTTTCATCTTTTTATACTTGATGTGCTGGGTTCTGATACTTAAATTAGAAAAAAAAAAACCCTTATAAAAATCTGGAGAGAGCGCTTTCACAGAAAACATGACAACAGTGTTTCCTCTTGTGTTTTTAAAGGAGAGTACCTGTGCGTTGAGCTTAGGGCACTCCTGATTCTTCTGTCCTTGATTTTGTCCTACTGCAACAGCATAGGTGGCAAGCAGAGTCCAGAGATGCAGGGCTTGCATGCAGGCTGCCAACAAAAACCAACCAAATCCCTTTAAGAATTGGTTTGCTATATTATATGATCTTTCTATTCCTGCTGTATAAAATAAAAGCCAACATGCATGGTACATAGCGACATCACTGTGAAAATACCAATGCTTCAGAATAGTCTTAAAAGTAGAGGAACATTTAAGTTGAATTAACCTATTCAATGAAAACCACTAAGTATACTTATTCCTTTGATGCCGTTGCTTATTCTATGCAATCAAATTTTTAATTTAAAAATACAGGTTTTTAAGTTTTTTCCACAGTCACAATTAACAACTGTAAGTAAGCCCTGAGCTCATAACCTTGGCCTAAAAACACAGGCAAGAAGACAGAGTCGATACCGCTGACAGAGCTGCGCACACTTACCAGAGGGTTTTACAGGAGCAGCTGCAGAAGCAAAAGAAAATTCCTCTTGCTTGAGACACACTAATATAGCAGCACAGGGTGCAGTTGAGGGCGTTTCCAAATACAGCCTGACTAATCCCCGTGCAAAACCCCAGGGTCCTGTGACGCACGTCAGCAATGCACAGCAGTTTGTTATGATCAGCAGTACAGCCCGACGGGCTTGCAGATCATCAGCTGGCTCACCAACAACAAAACCTTTGACCTTCACTGAATGAACAGCTTTCATGGATGCAACAGGCAAATTTGGGCTGCTCTAACAAAGGAAAGCACTTGTTTTTCAAAACAGAAGTTTACTACTTTGTTACTTTTTAACCTTTTTACAAAATCTTTCCAAATATTTTAGGATTTCCTGTTGCATAGTGCTAGAAATTTCTTAGAGCTTCACTGACATGGTTTCATTAAGGTTTACTAGGTAGCACACATTTATTCATGTAGAAGGAGCAAATGAATTAATTAATCTTTGTTTTGGCTGTAATTATCTGTGTGATACTGAAACAGGAAATGAAGGAGCCTTGTTTGTCAGGATTTTTGAGAGACAAGGCAACTCCACATAGTTTTAGATGTTTGTCATTAGGCATGCTGCCTGATCAAAGACCATAACTAGGTGACATAGAAGATGGATTAAAAATAAATATTTTTTAGAGTGAGGGGATGAAGGAAGTATTGTCTAATCGTGCATTACATTTTGAAGTTGTGTAAATGCTTGTAAGTGTCACGCAAAGCTATGGCTACAGCAGCTGTGCAAGCTTCTCTATACTACCCCATAACTCATGTTCAACCTCAGGTTTATGATCCCTGTTTCAGCATGCCAGGACTAACCACCAACATCAGGCCAATTCATACATGGCCACCAATGTGACCAGTGCAATTCTCAGAGCTGAAGCAAGGACAGGTTACAAGTGTAGCATGTACAAAACCTGTAACACTACAAAACTCCCCCACAATAGCAGGATTCTAGAAATTCATTAGTTATGAAAATTTCCTTCAAAGGAAGGTGTGCTTTCTACATAAAAAAAAACCCCACAAACACCAACAGACTTTCTGAATGGTCCAGTAGATCCATATGTTTGTGTCTACATTTCAACTGTAGGCTACCATGTAGTCTATCAGGATTCCTCGGTGTATCTGACTTACATCTGTACTTTCATTTTGTTTTCAGAGGTGTTCTCTGTTTTGAGCCAACAAAACAACTGAAGTGAATATTTCAGCTAATACAAAACATGCAACTTTAATCAACACTTATCCTCTTAGAACTGACCAAGATCCCCTTAAATATACACTAAGGTCTGCAGTATCCTGAAGCAACAAAAGAGTTTGACAGATACGTTCAACATATAACATAATCCCTGTAAAGACTGTATACAGTAAATTGAACTTACCTGGCATTAGTATTGCCAGGATTCATAGCTACCACTAAACTACTTGTTATGGCATTTGTACACTGCCGTAATAGGTAACATTCAGAGAATATTACCCTTCATAGTATTTTAATATAGGCAGCATGCTTTTCATTAATATTTTTATAATAATGTTTGGGAAACATAAGGATAGCACAGTGTCTTGAATAAATATGAATTATTTGCGCAACAAAAAGCTGCAGCTTGTGTCCCTGCTAGACTTGCAGTGTTAAAAAAATCTTATAAACAATGAAGTAAAATACACTTGCTAGATGAATCATGTAGCTCAGGTAAGACATCACTTGATACATTCAGTTTGCAAAGAACCTGCCTTTGAGCTTTTATGCATTTCAAAGGTGACAGTGATACTGATACATAAATGAGTCTTATGAACCTCATAGATGAGGTTGGGATTTGGTGGATTGTTGCTATTCTGGCCTGTTGCTATTCTGGTGCTTCTCAGCTACGATTCAGTGAGAAAATAAACTCCAGTGCTGTCAAGAATCTAAAGAAAGTTAGTTTCCCTTTCAGAAAGCTGGGGAAACAAAAACAAGATTTTTTTTTTTACAACTTTATTAATTTTTTTTAAGATTAAAAGAAAAAGTTACAGAAATTTTTTTTTTACAGAGATTACAGAAAGTTACAGACTGTTTTTTTGGTACACCAGACTAATTGGAAAGCATTCTAAATGAAGGATTACAGTCTTAGTGAAAGTCCAAGAAAATGTCGTGAGCAAAATTTCTGTAAACATTGATACAGCCAACACCTAATTCTTAGAAAAACATCAACTCTATCAACAGTGTACTTTCACTTTAATGAAAATGCTGTACAAGAAACTTCTCATCTACAAAACAAGACTGTCTTTGCAACTCCAAGAAATCTTTGTATACAACACTTGAATTACAACAGCTCCTACTAACCACATTCTATTACTGCATATTTGAGTCTGTTGAGCATTTTGTTTACAGTGTTTAATGTCTGGTAAAAGAGGAGTTAAAATGACCACTGATTTTTCTAAAGAGAGAAATAAACTCCAGGATGACATTTCTACTCTTGAAATATGGAAGGTCATTTAAATATATTTTAAGAACCACAAACTGGAGAGGTGTAGTTATTTCAACAGACAGAACCTATTTTAACATTTTCTCCTTGGCTGACGGCCATATCTTGACTACAGAATATTCTATGCAGAAAGAGAGAAGAAAAAAAGAACAACACTGAAAACACTAGAAGATTTATAATTTATGTAAGAAAAGGTTCAATTTTATATGCTCACGTGTTAGGTGAACTTGCTTTGTAGACAATGCTCTTGAATATGAAGCACTGCAAGTTTTAGTCTAAAGCAAATAAAAGCTGGTTCTACCAGTCCTTTCCCACCCGTGACCTAAGTTGTATCCATTTGTGGAAAGAATTAGCACAGGTATATTGCCTCAGCAAGTGAGCTGCGCTTTTTCTTTAATAAATGGAATACTTCAGCTAAACTGACATTAACTTTTAAAGTTCAAGAAAGAGGTCATAGCTTTTTAGACTATTTCCTACAAAATTTAGAGGTGATTGAATCCTGTCTGCAGTGTAAACATTAGCTAGTGTCTTTTTATGAGCTCACTAGCTTTTATTCCCGTTTAGTGACCCTACCACAACTGAACAACTTTTGAATATATTCCCATATATTATGTTGGTCAACTTTACTTGAGCAATACCTTGCTTAACTGTAGGGATCAATTTTAAACATTAAAGAACTGTATTTGTTGTCTAATTTTGCTTTTGTAATAAGTTTACTTAGTACATATTTTCCAAAACAGCCTACTTGATATAACCTTATGAGACAAAGAAAGGCACCCGAACCTTGGGACTCAAGTACCAAGACCAAGCAGAAGAAAGGAATCAATACAACCCAACTGTACTCAAACATGATTATTATTCATGCCCTAGTGAACTGAGTTAATGAACAGCATAATGATTCCAGGAATAGCTTTTTATATCTGTGACAATTACAAGGAAAGTAAGATCAATGGTCAGTTTGATGAAGCTAGGGTACATAAAGGTTTAGAAGGTTGCCTTGCAGGAATTTTAGACACTACTTATCTTTGCAGTACAGGTTTGGTGTAAAAACCCATGCTAGCCATATTTACAGTTGCTATGATGTGATACAGAACTATGATTTGTACATGAATGTGTGTGTCATAGAGATCACTTGTGGGGAATGCAAACAATTTTAAGAACAAAGAGCTTGAACAACACTTCTTATGAAAAAGTGCTAAGAACATATTAGAGACTGAATTCAACAAATTGTGATAGATCCAGAGATGACGCATGCTAAGAAGGTGAGTATCTTAAACTGAATGGTATCACAAGACAAATTCAACACCTTTCTTAAGAGTTTCTTGATCTGATCAGAGATCCAGCTTTCTTTACAGTTCATGAGAAAGCTGGTGATCATCTAATTGCCTGATCATTTACGGCTGTTCTGAACACAAAGCTTAATGCCACCACACACACTAAAACAACTCTTTAAGCATTTCTTCTTATGTTTAATACATCTTTCTGATGAGAGAATAAAAGATATTGCAGCATCATTGTCCCTTATGCAGGTTCTCCTTGCACTTACAAAATCATACTAAAAGAAGAGATTTCTGCTGGTGATAGATCAACAGACATTTTGAATCTTACAAGAAGATGAAGACTTAATAGTAGCTAGGGTCTACATTCCCAGTATTTCATGTGATCCTGTCAATTACAAGTTTGGACAAGAATTTAGTCTGAGAGAATATTGGAGGTACAAAACATACAGAACAGTTCTGTACGTTCTGGGGTGAATGAATACAGCTCAGGATGGGCATTTTTTTCTCTGATTGTGTGTTAGGGGAATCACCTCATCTCTGTGCTTAGTTCCCATTCTCTCACTGTGGAGAGAATTAACCTTTATAACTGGTAGGCTAAAAGAAAAGGTATGTATTATTTAGTTATCAGTGAGTATCTGGAAATGATGGAGAGATACTCATTTCTAATGAGTATCTAGGAAATACCACACCCACCTGGCCAAATTTAAACTGATGGGGTTTTTATCTTCATTGTTTCTCCCCTGCCCTTGGGGAAAAAAAAAAAAAAAAGAAAAAAAAAAGAAAAAAAAAGCAAGAATATACAGATATTCTAAATGTAAACAAGTTCAGATCAATAGAATACATTTCACTGATGCCTATGCTTACCAGGACTTTCTGGATAAAATCTTTATAACTCTATTATGAACTAGAAGCTTAAAGACCAAAACCAGTTCTGGTTTCTTTGCCTTACAGGGAACAGACTAGAACTAGAAAAGGTGCTGAGAAGGGCAGTAAGAATGAGCCATGAGAAAAGATTCATGCAATGAACAATTGAATATTGCTAGAATTCTTTAACCTGGAAATTACAAGGTGGCTTAGAAAGGGTTAATAGGGAAAGATCGTTCACTATCTGGGAATACCGCTTCCAGTATAAGAAGTAGAGATCATCAACTAAAATTAAGAGGAGGCAGGCTCAAAACAAAGGAGTCAGCTACAAGTCACACAATTAGGTAAAGTAGTAAAATGTGGAATTCCTTTTTGTTGATACTGTGAATTTACACAGCCTTAAAATGTTTTTTTTTTAAGAAAAAAAGCTCATCCTAAGTTACAGACACTGTCTCTGAAATACAAGCTGCTGAAGGAGAGAAATCACTCTAGAAAAAACATTCATGACAAATCACCCCTTTCCTATGCTTTCTTTGGGCCTCTGTTACGGACCATTGTGAGACAGATCATTCTATCAGTATGAGCTAAGGCTTCATAGAAGGCAAAGCAGCACTCCCTGTTGGTAACATGTAATGACAGGGAGAAAAATTTGCTTTTCATGATAATGTTTCAGTTTGATCACAAGTATCTTAGTTTTAACCCCATCCTTCCTTTTTCTTGCCAGTTCTTCTTCTGAGAACACAGATGTAGAAAATTAATTTTTGACAAATAAGATTTTTTTTATTTGAGTGGAATTCTCATTTTCCTTTAATACTGCTATGGAGTATGTTGGAGTCTGCCTGCCTGAAAGATCCATTTCCCTCTCACATTACACAGAATCTAATGCTTTCTTAAAGAATGCTTACAGGTGAAGCTACTAGTACAAATAATATTTCTTCAAAATACCTAGGCAAACAGTGTAGAATTCTAAGAACTGGCAGTATGTAAATATATTGTGGTACATTTAAAAATTCTTATTTCTTAATTGGTTATCAGGTATGCAAAAGCTCACCTTGCATAATAAGGCAATTTTGATAAGCTATACTATTTTCCCTGTAAACTGTACACTTGCATGTATACCTTCTATGATTGAATATCCTGTATATGCATTGAAAGAACTTAAACAAATGCTTGTTTCCCTAGAAGCTTCCCACGTAACACTATCTAGAATAGAATTTGCATTAAGGCCAAGGCTTGGACTGAAGCAGTTGCTGCTGATTCTCTTCTTCTCTTATCTAGTTCTAAGAAAAAAAAAATCTGCTTAGATTTTTTCACTAAGCCTAAGAATGCTGTATCTAGATCAAATAAACTCTGACCCTTGAATAGTGGAGTTGTGGGACTCAGTTTGAAAGCAAAGTCAGCAGGACAAAGTTTAATCTACAATACCTTACCAGACACTACATGTAAGAATGTAGTGCTAATATAATATTCCAATTAAATTACACTTTGAGACTAATGAAGCTTTTAACTGTTAGGTTCTCTTTGATTACAAACCCTTTTTCAAAGTCCTTGAAAAAAAAAATCCATTAAATATAAAGATGAAATACAGCTACCAAAACCTCCTTTTAATAGTAACAGGCAGAAGCATCATGACTTGCGGCATGAAGGATTGTTTTGACTCCATGTCTCGTTTTATGAGTGTTTCTCACTGCTGAATCCATTCAAAGATGCACTTGAATGCCTTATTTCTTGTATCCCTGTGTACTTGTCTTCTGGAAGTGTTCAAAACCAGCAGGTAATAATACTACCACTGCTATTCTTTGCACTCTACTACTGCTAAACTATCAATACTACTACTACTTTGTGCTAATTCCTACCCTTCAGTTTCATGTACGATTTTTCCATGGCAACATGCAGACCAAACTGAGGCTTACCCATCACTGCAAAGGCAGATGCAGCTGATAATAGTAAGTGTTGTGATAATAGCTGCTGAGTGAAAAAATCACATTTTTGGTCTCATAACTAGTAAGTTTCTGACAAAGAGGGAAAGCTTTAAGGGAACAAGATTAATGGAATATTTCAGTGGTAGAATCTGTTAATCTGTTAGATTAAGGTGGAGCAAAACAACTCCTAGGTAAAAAAAACCTAAACCACAAATAAACTTGGATTATTTCAGTGATCCAATTTGCAGAGCAGACAAACAAATCTTTCTAGGTGCAGAAAGGAAATGACAGTTATCGAGTGGGAAACACATAAGAACATGCACATTTGAACAGGAATTTTCTTGGTGGCAAACCCAGCTCAGGAAGTTTTCAAGTCCGTATTCAGACACTTAACGAATCTTCAGTGTCCAAGCCTGGGCTTTGCCCAAGCCCTTTAAAAATAAAGTATAATAAAATAACAAATTACATAGATAAATTTATTTTTAAAAGATTGAGATATATGAAAGTGGAAGCCACATTTCCTTTTAGCAACAGGTAGTATTGCTATAATTTAGAGAATTGTTATTTACACTTATTTTTGTAATTATTTTCTTAGGTAAGTCAGTGCAATTCTCTATTCTTTTGAAGTATTAGTGAATGAAAATAATATAGTTATTTTTAGTATTTAAACATGGTGTCTTCTTGACCTGTGTGCTGCAACCTTAAACATATATCCACTAGTACTAAAAAACGCCTTATCTTTTTTTTTGGCATTCATATAAAACACTTTTGATGATTAGCCAAATTGAAACAATTCTGTGGACTTTTAATGGGCACTGATTTTAGTTTTCTTGAACCATCAGAAGCTCCACACAAAAAGCCTTAGAAAGAGCTGACTAACAAAACAGCCACAGATTCCAATTTAATGGCACACTGCCCATCAAGCTGCTGCATGATAGACATTGGACTAAAATTTTGCCCACTGCAATCATAAGTTCTCTGACATTTTACAGCAGCTGATCCCTGGTGATTGATGACTTCTGGATGGGAGAAAGAGACTGACATCCAGCAACTGGTCATGATAAGAGCTGTATGAAGACTGTGCCCCAGGAAATCGCAGTTGCTGCAGATCAGCTGCTGCACAGTGCCATGACTGCAAGAAGGCCAGGCAGACTTCACATCCTAACTTTTCTTTTATACACTCTCCCTGACAATATAATCGACTCTCTTCCCCAGTCTTATCTGGCCTTCTATCCCTGTTAGGAAAGGAAGCCAGGAAGAAGAGCCGTGAGGTGTTCCTGCCTCTCAGCTGTGCTCAGCCTGATTTCAGCCCTGAGCATCTGGCAGGCAGCAGAGACGTGGCTGCTGCTGTGGGCCCGGTGCAGCAGGAGCAGTTCAGCTGAACGTGTCTGAGCGCAGTGGGGCAGTGGCCGAGAAAAGCCATCGCTGTGGGCCAGGATTCCCTGAGGGACACGTTCCTTCCAACGCAGCGGCCGCCGCCTCAGACACGGCTCGCGCCAGCGCCACCTGCTGCTCGGAGCCGTCTGCTGCAGCTCAGCCAGCCCGGACTTCCATCGGGAAAATTAATGACTGACAAACGCACCAAAACACAGCAATAAAAGCTAACAGTCTGCTTCTCTTCTAGGATTTTTCCTTAAGCTCTCTCCAATAATAACCCTTCGTAGGAGGTGAAAAGTACGCTGTAGTTCACTTGTACAAAATACGCTTGCGTACGCACACATGGAGGCAGGAGGAGTGGTGGCTAATGGTTTGAAGGTATTACTGCGAATTGGAGCTAGCCAACACAGAATAGAATATGTACTTTGCATGTATGATGTATTTCATGCAAGTGAAAATAACAGGTAAAAGGCAGCTGTGGTGGGGGTTTTGTATGATTTTTGTTTGGTTGGTTTTTTTTTTTTTTTTTTTAAGAAAGAACTTCAAAAGTTCAGGCATTTTGCAAGTTTCCAGTACAGACTTACACAAACTGTGATCTTTTAACATTTACAGGTACACTGCTGTTGAATTCACTGCTAGTGTTCTCCTACTTATAAATGCACAGATCCATACCCTGGGTCTCTTCAGTGCTTACATTGATCAGTTTAGATACTTTCTATAAAAGCTGGTAGTTCTTGTTAACTCAAGACTGAATGGTATAATTGGAATGCTATGTAACTTTAATTCATAATATGAACAGATTTGCAATGATATGCGTATTCAGACTAAAAACTGAAAAATCCCTTATTACTGCTTATATTGTTTGACTGTTAAAGGTAACATTTAAGACTTGCAGTATTTGCTATTGATTTTAAGCTGTAAAAAGAGTTTAACAGGATAGATGCCATTATAGCTCAACTGGTAAAAACAAATTATCACAAGCAGGAGAAAAATCACTTAAAAATATGACTTAATACATACCAAGCATTTATTAAAAGGTAAATATATTTCAGAGCAGAATGAGTAATTGGAAGATTGCTTTTCTGTCTTGGAGAAAGACTATACGAAAGATAAAAAAAAGCAGTAAACAAGTTCTTCTGAGCCTATACCTACAATCCATATTGTATCCTGACATGTCTGCACTGACTGCATGGAACTCAGCTTTCAGGTACAGATCATCAGTACGTTTTTGATAACTGCTATAACTTGCATAAATGAGTTCTAAAGAAGCTAGTGCAGAATTATAGATTTAATCAATCTTTCCATATCCATCCCTTGTAAGAATGTAGGTTTCAAGACCTACTGAATTTAAAAAAAAAACCAAAAACAAACAAAAAAACCCTACAGAAGCAGCAGCAATTTCAGAAAATTAAAACCTACTTCTGAAATAGATAGGTGCATTGTAGGATCAGCTCACTATACTAAATGAAGTAAAATATTAGTATGTACATAATTTTGACAGTGAGAAGAGAAAACAGTGGAATTTAGTCAATTTTTTATTCTTCTGGGATACAAATTTCTTAAATTTCCAACTGAATTATTTTACAGTAAGAATGAAAACTGTTACTACTATCCAAGTTGTATCAACATGCATTGTCCTTAGGGTTTTTCATGCTCTGTGAAAACTTGCTTTATAAGCCACATGTTAGGTGACTTATACGATGCACAGCGGTTTACATTAGGCAGCCTGATATGCATTATCTAGGTATATATTATGATTATCTCTGCAAACAGCGTGTGGGCAAAACAACCTTGTTTTAGTAACTGGTGTCTATCACCGTCAATTGATTTTTCTACTGAGGAATACAGTCTAAACAAACCCCAAGGTTTATAGAAATAGTTATATAGCATCTCCAGTACCCATGTCAAATTTAACTTGGTTTTAAAATGTTAACAATAATCTAAAAACAATTCCAGTAATGTAAGGGCTCTCAGTGACATGTCAATAGGTAGCAGTGGTATTAGGCCTCAGCAGTTCTTTCACTTTTCACTACTTAGGTTCACATATCACAGCACCCTTCTTTTTGAACAACGTTATTCCCAAATGGATCATATCACTGCACAGCTGTCAAGCACATCCAGACAGTGACAATGTCCGGCAAAGGCATCCTTAGAGGGAGTCCATCTTCCTTCCATTCCCCTTTTAGTGATTCCAGCTTACTCAGACTCAAACCCTTTTTCAGCTCTGTATACGAATAAAGTACATATGAAGGAGTTGCAAATACCAACTGCTTGGATTCCTGAATATGTATGTTACACAGTACATACTCCTCTGCATTTTACTCTACTGGGAGGTCAACCTGCCAGAGTAACGTCATAGTTACTATAACAACTAGTTACCAGCAACAAGACAAGAATAAAGAAGTGGTGTGTGATTGCTGCCAGTTGTATCATCATCTGTGGCACAAATGCTCTTACGCCCTATGAAACAAGAACACAGTCTCACCAGAGACTGCCAGGTAAAAGAAAATAATAATTAAAAAAATACCCCCTCCCCACAACCCCTCTAACAGTCATACTCACAGATAATGGTCCTTTATTTCTTAGGCAAGTAGATAAATAGCAGTTATTAATTAAATATCTGCTTATAAATAACTGGGTTATTTATTAATTCCTTGCTTCTTATTAATTTCCTTATTTCCCTCCAGGTAAACTTTAATACTGCAAAAATCTCTGCTTTTCTTTCCTTCTTTAAAAGAGAAAGTGCACTATTCAGAGACAGTTGAGCAGTTGAAATGTTTCCTGTAAACTGAGAAACTGTTTGAAGTTGATTTTGTTGTTGATGAACTTTGATACAAAGTCTCTTTTTAATGTAATTATGCCTCACTCCAGGGGCAGATTGGAGAAATAGACAAATGTAACTACACATTTGCCCAGTTTTTTGGATAACAAACCTGAGGGAAGAAGTCTCAGTTTAAGGTATCCTGCTATTCTGTTTTCAACAAGCTCTATTATGTTTCTTATTCTAATTATAAAAAAAATACAATAAAAAGCTCCAAAACCAAAGAGTGAGGAACAAGCTGCTGAAAAAAACCCCAAGATTTTAACAACTTGGTGTATGAAACAGACAAGAAGAAATACTGTTACTCCTCTAAGAAGGTTTTTCTTACGTTAACTCCATATTTTAATTAGTTTGGGCTACTGCTTACATGTGAATGTTTTCAAAAGATTTAAGCAATGTTTTTCACTCTAGTTTGTGAACACCTGTTTTCTGCTGAACTGATAAAAGGCTCGGCAAAGAGTAATCGAAAATTGAAGTATATTGGCAGTACAACTATTTGCTGTATCGGAATCAACAACTTAATTGCGAACTTGTCTGTGGCTTGAAAAATCCAAAAGATTTAATGTTACTGTAAGGTTTAATCTCTTTCTAAAATAGCTGGGAAACATTTTCTAAAAAGTTACTCTGAAAAACTAATTAATTGTTAACCATCCCTTTAAATTAAAGTTAGCAACCGTGCGGCTAACTTTTACTTTCACCTGGCTTTGGAAACACTTATACAGTTTCACAGAATTGGCAATATGGCTGTGCAAATAACAGAAGGCTTGGAGAGGTGGTTGTTTCTTACCACACAGTGAGCCTGCATGTGACCATTACTATTAATGCCTCTGTTACCTCAGAAGTGGAGCTGAAGTAACTCTGTCCACATTCATGAGTGCCTAAGGGAAACTCCCTGTTTGCAAACTACACACCTTGGATGAAGACACAACATTAACATTTCACTTATAAATTTAAACCTTTTCTATCAAATAAGATGAAGTAATTTTCAGGTGTCTCCATTATGCTTGAATATTTGTACCAGGCTAATTGGTGTGCTTAAGGAATTCATCTACTGAAATGTGAGCTAGATATTTAAGAATGACTTGATTTCATTATTCAGCAAGGAAAGAGGGTTACCCTTTCCCACAATGCTTGTGAATCCTTTTCACTTTTCTTCAGAATACACATTCTTGGCTTCATAATCCTCAATATTAACTTGTCTTATAGATGTTCTATTTGATTTGTAAAAGTCCCTGTCTTTTTAGCCCTTAAAGACAGCTGTATTTTTTTTTTACTTACACTTGGGTTTTATATTCAGCTACCTTTATTTTGACTCAGAAAATTTGACTTTAAAATTTGCTGTAGTTAATTATAATGAAATAATATTTCATTCACATAGCTAAGGTATAAATAGGTCCGCTCCCTACTGCTTTTGATAAAAGTTATACATCACGGTAATTCTGAGTCTAATGTGGTTATAAAACTGAAGTGTAATGTTCCCCAAAGAAAATTTGAACCAAAAAAATCTGCTGAAAATACAAGAATGATGTCATAATTTTAATCTAACACAGAAGACCAGCCTGGTATTGGAAGAAAATACATTTCAATAAGGCAGTATTGTTTCTTACCACCATCCTAAATTACACTTAGTTACGGACTGGAAAACAGCATCTTCTCCTCCACAGCTCAAAGAAAGATCTCTCTTGTCATAAGATAAAACTGATACAGTGTCTTGTAAATGACAAACACTGAATCAAATCTGCATTGGTGGATAAAAGAAAGTTCTTCAGAATGCAGCATATTCAAGTAAAATGCACGTACACATTTTTGCCCATACTTGACAAACTCAACTCCTTGGTATGAAGTTTACATAACTATTTCACTTATTTCAAAGAAATTGCACAGCCTGAATACGCGTCCACTGAAAATACTACTCAAGAAAGAAGACTTGCGTCTTAGAACTAAGGATGTTTCCTAGCTGAGGAAGCTGCCAACCTGAATATCAGCTGAAATGCTCACTCTGAGTGTGAATGTGTTGCATCCAACTGATAAAATGTTTCTGCATGAGAAATCGGATATGCTTTCAACAAGCTTAATTTTTCCTTTGCAATTTAAAGCTGAGAAAAGGTCTAACCATAGAAGTGGAATTTTGGAAATGTCTACTTAGGATCATAGGTTTGAGTCCAAAAACATAGCTCTGAAAAGGTTATCTGAAGTACACACTCAAGAAAATCACTTACCAGAAATTGATTTAGCATAGGCATGATGATTTTTTTCCCTTACCAAAGGCAAAGTCTTGGCAAAGTTCAAGTCTTCCCAGACAAAACACCACTTAAATATTGGACAGAAAGTTAATATAAATACGTTTTAGCAATTATTAGGTATTTTCTGAAGTACAGCTCAGATCAGGTATTATGAACATGAGTGTGGTGAAATTATTGCATTTGCCTTTTGAGCACTCATATGATCAAGCTTTTAGATGCTGTTATTTTATTGTCCACATAACTCACAAGTAAATTCCAGTATTATAGTACTAGAACTAAAAAAATAAAATAAAATTTATAGTTAACCAGTGTTATGCCACTGTAAGTTTTCAAATGAGTTTTGTAAAATCCTACTATAGAGTCCAAAGCCTTTTCACAGCAATAGGTCTAAAACCTCTCTAAAGCGGCAATCCAAACTTTCTGCTCTCCCACAAGCAGTTGGAAGAGGGCTTGGAGAAACTAGAAAGTAAGGTATCCCCCTCCAAACTCTCAGATGACATGACTGATAACTAGAAACAGTATTTTTTCAACAGTAAATGATGTCTCCACAATTAGCAAAAACTCAAAGCAGAATTCTTCTTTGGACCCACGTTATCACGAACTGCACCGCATGAATTCCACTGGCAAGCATGGCAATCAGTGGCCAAGTGAGTACTTAGGCAGCTCGCATTTTACATACAGAATCCTAGCTCTTACTAAAATCTGTTTTCACATGCAATTATAAAAAATCATCAGAGCTTTCAGTAAAATTCAGCAGGGGAGATCACAAAATACTCACTAGCTAACATCAAGTGCCTTGACCATTTCAGTTCAGTTCTTCGGTAGGGTGGTGTCCAAATCACAAAATTTGAAAGACTTCCATAATCAGCATGTTGTCCAAAATAAGATCTTTTACGACCCTCTTGTTTATAAGCAGATATTTAAACAATTTCCTAAACAACAAGTATAACAAGGGCAGCAAGAGAGAGCGAGCTCCATCTTCCTTTTATAGTAACCCTGAAAAGACTGTGCTTCCCAATTTCAACAGATGGTTGAACACGTGTGTGTGTGTGTCCATTTTGCTCTTAATCAAATTGCAAGCAGGCTTGCGAATTACCACCAAGACCCACGGGTACATATGTATCCTACAGGTATATAGGGGCCGGACAGGACAGGGCAGGACGGCGCAGACCCCTTTCCACATGCACCTTTTCCGCGCTAGTGGGTCACGCTGAGGTGGAACAGCTGCTCCTGCCTCCAGCGCCTGTCCTTACAGAAATCCCAAATTGAGCTCAAGGTCCCCCCTCCGTCCCATGGGATATCCGCCTGGCACCACGGGGGCGGCCGTGGGGAGCCGCCGGCCGCAGGAGAAGAAGGGCAAGGAGAAGGGCGTGCGTCCGGGGGCCGAGGGACTCTCGGCCTCTTACCACGTACCATCTCGATGATCTTGGTCTTCTTACCCGTCTTCTTCTTCATGGTGAAGATGTACTGCGCCAGCACCACCCCGCCCACCAGCGCGCACACGCTGGCGCTCGCCACCGCTCCCATCTTGGCCACGGCGGTCCTGTCCATGGTAGTAGTTCCCGGGGCGCCGGGAGCCGCTGCGGGGAAGCGCGGCTGCGCCCTCGGTGTCGGCGAAGGAGCGAGATCTCGCCGGGTCCTCCCTGACCGACCGCCGGGTCGGCAACGGCGGCGCCGCACGCGCCCCACCGTCCCGGCCCCCCGTCGGCCCTACCACCCCACAGGGGAAAGGGGGAGGGAAAGGGTGGACCCACTTGGAGCTGAGCGCCTCGAGAGCAAGAGGTTTCTGTGACAGGTTGAAGAAGAAACAGCACATGCCATCGAGTGCTTAGGGTTGTTAGTTTTTTTTTTCTCCTCTCAGAAAATATAAAAGAAATATTTCTATCCTTTGCTCTTCCCCCCAAGTACAAGACGAAGTGAGAGAGCCCAACGGCCCATGGCGCCGCCTCCCAAACTACATTTCCCAAGCTCTCCCCTGGGCGGGGCGTGGGGCGGTGAGTGGTTGGTGCCGGCTCTGGGGAGGGGTGGATGCCGGAGATGGCGGCGTCGGTGGGAATGCCTCTGTAGTCCTGTCGCCCTGCT
>VXBB01002172.1:514535-527876 GCA_013399915.1 Illadopsis cleaveri | reverse complement strand
TGTAGTCCTGTCGCCCTGCTGCTCTGTGCCTCGCCTCGGGCCGCGCCTGAGCGAGGAGCTCCTGTGAGGAAGTGGGGCTGCCGCCCCGAGGCGGCTCGGACTGCGCCGTGCCAGGGAGTTGTCGCCTCCCACCCAAGTAAGCCACCGCCGGGCTCCGTCTTCCTTCTCACGCTCCACAGGGATGTGTGTCTGTGTCTCTCTGTGTGTCCGTCCGTGTCCCAAGCTCGGTGTAGGTGCTGTGTGTGCTGCTCAGGGACTCTGTGAGGGAGGGCAGGAGGGAGTGTGTGTGGGGGGGTGTGTATGTGGAGGACTGTGCTGTGCCAGCCCGCGCTCTGCAGCAGCAGGTTGCCTAGCGGACATAGCGACGGGAAAAAGGTGGAAAAGAAGTGGTTTTGTTTGCCGGACTTGGTTTCCTTGAAAGAGGAAAGGCAAGGGCTTGCAGGCTGCGTTTGTTCCGAATCCCATCTTTTGCCCTTCTTGCCACTGGAGCTGCCGGTGCATGGCAGCCCCTCGGCTCCTGTGCGGGCTGTGGGATCGAGTGTGTCCTGGTCCATAGGCACGGAGCCATGAGTTTTGAACTAGGATAATGTTATTGTCAAGCTGCCCACAAAGGGATTAGTCTCCTCGCTCCTTCCCTCCCCCCTTCTTAAAATAACATCAGGTAGGGAGCAGAAAAGCTGATTTGTGCCCTGTATGACCGAGTTCTTTAGTCGTGTCACTGGAGCATCTTCAAGGCGATTATGCAGTGGAAGTCTTGATGTCGTCTGTTTATGTCTCCATTTATTTGTCTAGAAATAATTTCTCTTGCAGAAGACTTGCATCAGATTTTTTTTTTTTTTTAACTGGTACTCCTTGGTAAGAGAAGAGACCTCAATTCTGTGACTTTGAAAACTTTTTTATTACTTAGTGCTTGTAACAGAAGACATTTAACAGTTTTTAGAAGCCTGTTATTTTGTTGCCTTTTCTTCATATAACTAATAGTGCTTATCACAACTAATTTAACTAGTAACTATAAGATTCCTGGAGTTGATTTCTGAACTCTGTAATCAGAAAGTCCAGACACCTGGAATTAACATTTATTTAGCTCACAGTAGTGCAATGTGAAACTGACATGTATAATATACTTAAGGAAACCTGTTGCTAGCAAACAAAAAGTTTTCTTAATAAACATTTACATGTATTAGTATAAACTTTAACAACAGTTTGTTTCCTTTTCAGTAAAGAAGAATGTCCTTGTTTAAAGCTAGAGACTGGTGGTCCACTATACTTGGAGAAAAGGAAGAATTTGACCAAGGCTGTCTGTGTGTTGCTGATGTTGATAATAGTGGCAGTGGACAAGGTAAATTCAGACTTAAAACTGCTGACTTTTAAGCCACACAGCTGTAGGTTTGCTTTGACCAATGCATGCTGCAGATTTGCTAGCCTGGCTAGTTGGCTAGTTAGTTTTAGGTGTGCTGTCTTTAATGTGTCCTTGTAGGCTTAAGAAGACAAATTTAGTGCTCCCTGTCTTTTTATATTTGTATGCTGCTAAATTTGTTAATTCTTGCTTGTGTTCACTAGTAACTTCTCTCATGTCTTATTCCCTCAATGGTAGATATCTTTACAATAAAGAATTTTCAGTTAGTCATGGAAGCAAACACATTGTGACTTGTAAAAACCCAAGGGGAGAAGAAAGGAACGTGAGAGCTAAAAAGTTAATAATTTAGAAAAACAAATAAACAACCCTTTTGATCTGGAAAATAAGTGATGGTTGAAGTAAGTGAGTCTGCTTGAGAAAACCCTGCGTTTCTGTGTGGTCATTAATAATGTGAAATGATCTTTGCTGTCAGGGAGTTTTTGTGTGTGTATTTTTTTAAATTAATAAATTCTTGGTGTCTTTATGATATCATGCTCACCTTGGAACTTCATTTTTGCCCAGTAGAGGTGCTTGAGTTTGATTCCTTGCTTGCATACTCTTCTACAATTATTTTAATATAAGATTCTCCCTTTTCAGGACAATTTGAATAAAGTTGAGCTGTTACTGCTTTGGTGTACAACCTTCTTCTGCAGAAATTCATTAGAGTCATTTAGGTTGGAAAAGACCTTTAAAATCATTGAGTCCAACAGCTAACACTCTGTGTTTGCTACTAAACCATGTCCTTGAGCACCATGTCTACACGTCTTTTAAATACCACCAATGGTATTGGCTGAATCACCAACCGCTTCCCTTGGCAGTCTCTTCCAATGCTCCACAACCATTTTGGTGAAATTTTTCCTAATATTCCATCTAGGTTTTACAGCCCCTGGTGCACCTCTAAGCCCTTCACTGGCTTTGTTGCTATTCTCTGGTCATGCTCTACCACCTCCATGACTTTCTTGTAGTGAGGGGCCCAAAACTGAATATAGTATTTGAGGTGCAACCTCACCAGTGCTGAGTGCAGGGGTGCAATACTTCTCTGGCCACATAGTTTCTGATACAAGCCAGGATGCAAGTGGCCTTCTTGGCCACCTGGGCACATGCTGGCTCATGTTCCAGCTTCTGTCAACCTTCACCCTAGGTACTTTTCTGTTGGGCAATTTTCCAGCCACTCTTCCTCAAGCCTGTTGTGTTGCATGGGGTTGTTGTGACTGAAGTGAATGACCTGGCACTTGGTCTTGTTGGACCTCATATGGTTGGCCTCAACCCATTGTTCCAGCCTGTCCAGATTTTGCTATAGAGCCATCCTACCCTCCAGCAGATCAACCTTCCCACCCAACTTGGTGTCATCAGCACACTTACTGAGGGTGCACTTGATCCCCACATCCAGGTCATTGATAAAGATATTAAACAGGACTGATCCCAGTACTGAGCCTTGCGGAATGTCACTTGTGACTGGTCACCACCTGGATGTAACTCAATTCACCACCATTCTCTGGTCTCAGCCACCCAGCCACTTTTCTACCCAGCAAGCAATGCACCTGTCTAAGCCAGTTTCTGTCCATGACTATCCAGTTTCTCCAGGAGAATGCTGTGGGAAATGCTGTCAGCGCTATACTAAAGTTGAGGTAAACAACATCTGCAATCTGTTCCTTTTCCATTAAGCTGGTCACCTTGTCATAGAAGGAAATCAGGTTGGCCAAACTGAACCTGCATTTCATAAACCTCTGCTGGCTGGGTCTGATCCCCTGGTTGTCCCATACAAGCTGCATGATGGCACTAAAGATGATATGCTCCATGACTTTTCCTGGTACTGCAGGCTGACTGGCCTGTAGTTCCCTCGATCCTCCTTCTGACCCTTCTTGTAGATGGCCATCACGTTTGCTGACTTCCAGTCAACTGAGAGCTCCCTGGTCTGCCAGGACTGATGATAAATGATGGAGAGTAGCTTGGTGAGCACCTCCACACTTTCTCAGTGTTTCTGGGTGGATCCCATCTGGGCTCATAGACTTGTGTTTGTGTCTAAGTGATGTAGCAGAATGCTGACCATTTCCCCTTGCATTTTGAGGGCCTCATTCTGCTCCCTGATCCTGTCTTCCAGCTCAGGGGCTGGGTACCCAGAGAGCAACTGTTACTCCACTGAAGACTTAGATGAAGGCAGCTCTAAGTACCTCAGCCTTTTCCATATCCTTTGTCACTCTGTTTCTTCCCAAAGCCAATAAAAAAATGGAGATTCTCCTTGGCCGTCCTTTAGTTGCTGATGTACTGACAGAAACATTTTTATTTTTTTTATGGCAGTAGCTAGATTTAGTTCTAGTTGGTTTTTGGCCCTTGTAATTTTCTTCCTGCATAACCTTACAGTTCAGCTGATTCAGCCCCCCTGATTCAACTGTCCCTTCTTCCAAAGGTCATATCTTCTCTTTTTCCTGAGTTCCAGCCAAAGCTCTATGCAGCCAGGATGGTGTTCTTCCCTGCAAACTTGTCTTTTGGCACACGAGGATGGCCTGGCCCTGTACCCTTTAAGACTTCTTTTGTTACAAGTGTTCGGTCTTTCTGGGCCCCTTTGCATTTCAGGACTGCCCTCCAAGGCACTCTGTTAACCAGTCTTCTAAATGGGTGAAAGTCTGCCCTCAGGAACTCCATGGCAACCCTTTTGCTGTTTCCCCTCCTTCCTTCTGTAAGAATTGAAAATAAAATTTTGTGATCGCTTTGCCCACTGCAGCCTCCAACCATCACATCACCTATAAATCCTTCTCTGTTCACAAACAGCAAGTCCAGTGGGTCACCTTCCCTAGATGGCTCCTTCATCAGTTGTGTAAGACAGTTATCTTTCATACACTCCAGGAATCTCCTACACAGTTCCTCTCTGCTGTGTTATATTTTCAACAGACATCTGGTAAGTTGAAGTATTCCACAAGAGCTAGGGATACCAGTGATTGTGAGTCTTCTTCAAGCTGCTTGTAGACTATTTCATTGCCTCTTTGTCCTTGTTGGGTGGTCTTTAACAGACTCCCACCACAACATCTACCTCATTGGCCTTTTCCCTGGTTCTTACCCTAAAGCACTTAACCCTATTGCTGCCATCACTGGTGCTGACAGATAGATATTCACAGACCTGCAAAAAAATGTAATTGCTAAAGTTAAACTAGAAGACAGAGCATAATGAACATTAATTGAATCATGTCAATAATCCATCTTTTTAGAGTATTATTTGAAGCACTCTGCAGCAAACTGGATTCCACATATGCTATTGTATTGTGTAGTATCCTCTGTGTTTTTGTTTGTGTGTTTGTTTTTTAGATAAAGTTATTGTGGGCAGTTATAAGGGATATCTCAGAATCTTTAATCCACATCCTGTGAAACCTGGAGATGAAGTACAACCTGAAGACTTGCTCTTGGAAGTGCAGTTGCGAGAACCAATA
This sequence comes from Illadopsis cleaveri, assembly GCA_013399915.1. Taxonomy (NCBI): domain Eukaryota; kingdom Metazoa; phylum Chordata; class Aves; order Passeriformes; family Timaliidae; genus Illadopsis; species Illadopsis cleaveri. The sequence goes on along the minus strand of VXBB01002172.1, from coordinate 523,058 downwards.
TTGCAGGTGGAAGTGGGAAAATTTGTTTCGTAAGTAAATGGCAGGCTATGGTGCTGTTTATTTAAGTCTTAGATGTGATGTTCTTTGTTTTGGGGGGTGAGTTTTCCGTTTCTAGATGGGCAACTGTGTGGGATGACAGAGATAGTGCTGAAGGCAATCTTGCCCCCGATACATTGCAGCTGTGTTAATTACCAAAGAGTGGGAACAGCCTTGCCCTCACAGCTATGGGTGTGATAAAGAGTGAGTTAGCTGGTAAGGAGTCAGTTGGAGTCTGCTGGCCGTGCTGTGAGGAGGGAGGGACAGGAGGTTGTGCAAGGCACAGGAAGGGTAAGATGTTGCATGAGGGACAGACAGGGTTAGGTGGCTGTGCTAGGGACAGGAGTGAGCTGGAACTCCAGAAGGAAGAGAAAAGGAGAGAAAGAGCCATAGCTGCATGGAGCTGCCCATGGAAAGCTACATAGAAAAGGTGTGAGAGGCTTTTAGATAAGGAGGTGCTGATGCTTGAAGCCTTCTTTGGTGTTAGTTGTACCTCTTCTGTCACAACTGTTAATCATGTCCATGAATCCTATAATATGCATTTGATCTGCTTCTTGAATCATCTTCATATGAGAGAATTTTTACTTAAGGTATATGTAGAGGATACTCTTCCAGATAGTTATACAATTTTTTAGAAGTATGTAGAACAGAAAAAACTTAACATTGATAGTTGTCTTTTAAGGTGTTAAGAATACTTGACTAACTTCTTATGGTCTAGGATGTAATACTGGCCAATTGTTTCCTGTTTGATAGAGGATAGAAGATCCTTAATTCTAATGAATTTAGTGGAAACAAGTTGCCAGGTAGAGGAGACATACTGTGACTCTAAGGAAAACACTGTATAGTTAATAGGTTGTAAGAGAATCTACTTAGTAAACTTTATTTTAGTAATTAGTTCTTGAAGGCTTCATTTTAGTTTTGAACTTCTAATGCTGTAGCATGAACTTAGTTTAAAAAATGAAAGTAAAACCTGTACTAACCATGGGAAAGAGTCATGCTCTGAGACCAAAGGGTCAAGTACTCGTGGAGTGACTCTTTGCAGGAATGATAATGTCTTACTCTGTGAAATGAGCTTAAACATTTTTTGTATTTACAGCAGAAGTACTTTGCTAGAAATACTATTTGTGTTTGGAGGAAGAAGAATGTGAGGGTTGGAAGGTTTCATGTAGCTAGTCCAAAAATGAGTTTAAAAAAAAAGTAGTGTCTGATATTGCTTGTTTGGAGGGATGATCTGCATATCATCCCTCCGTGAAAGATTAACAGCACCTAATCTCAAATGAGTTTCAAACTAAACTGGAAAAATAGTTGCTTCACTCTTCATATTTGAATCTCAAAATATATTCTTAAAGGATTCATTTTGATTTTGGAATTAACTCCAAATACTTCAGCATGAATTTAGGAAGATCACTACTTCTGAGTTTTTGTGCTAGCATTTAACACCCAAACCTTTGCATTTGGCCTACACATGAGAGCAATTTCAGCATATTACTTGAATTTTATCCTGTATGGATTCTATTCAAATTTATCTGAAAATATGTGTTCTTTATACCCTTCTTTACAGTGGTACTGAAGGACTTCACCTGGCTGTGTTGCATTGCCGAAAACTCTGTGTGTATGCTGTTTCAGGTTAGTTTACAGATCCAAGCTTTCCAGTGATTTTAAGTGTATTCTAAAGTTTGGATTAGGGTAATGTTAAACTTGGTATGTACAGTATTTGCTCATCATAGCTGAAGATCCGTGGTCATGTTCTTTCACTCAAGCCCATGTATGAAGAAGAGTCATTAGTAATTAGGTTTGGCAGAGGTTTGCTGATCTGCTCCATGCCTGAGATGCTGTGATGTGTGTGATGACTTGTGGTTAGCAGTGATTGTGGGCAACTAGTTCTCACTGTGGTTTTATGAAGAACTGTTGTTGTTCAACATGCTAATGAACAAATAACTGTATTATGCCAACCTGCTTAGCTCTTTAAAAAGAAACAATTATGATCCTTTCTGAACTCAGAAGTCCAGATAATTTTTTAGAAAGCCAGAACATTGGTAAGGTAGCCCATGAGAAGACAGGATGTTAATACTGGTAAGAAGGTAAACCCACTGTGTTTTGTCTTAAATCCTCTTTCTTCTACTGCGTTTGGCTGGAAATTCTATGTATTAATGTGTTCTCTCTGTATGTGAAGAGTTTAGTCATGAAATATGTATTCTGAGCTTTGATTTTTTTTCTTCTATATGCTCAGAGCAAAGCACAGATTTAATGGGTTTATTAATGGTACACCCATCTTCAAAATTTAATAGACAACGTGGCGTTGTTCATTTTCTCCATGCAGGGACACACACTGTGATTCCTTTCATTACAAGAGCATGGTTTTCTTGTCGGAGCAGCTTGTTTCCTATTTACAGCCTTGTAGTTAGGTTACAAAAATGTGCTCTCTTTGCCCATCTGGAGAAACTTGTGAAAGTGGTCTTTGCTGAGGAGGGATTCTTAGAGATGTACTGCAGTTTTTGTGCTTTCTCTTTGCTGTAATAGTGTTTATGCTTTAGGATTGTAGCCTACCAGTATAATTTTTATTAAAACAATTTATTTTAAAATTTGCATTGAGAGCATATGATAGTATGTCTAGAAGTCTTTAGTAGTTATAATTTGCTGTTTGGTCTACATGCCTTAAGCAGTTAAGTAATAATAAAAGTAAAATTTTGTTATCTTTTAATAGACTTTTTGTACTAATCTGTAAACATTCATGCTTTAATGGTAATTTCTGTCATCTGAGTGGGTACTCTCAAACAAGCTCCTTTGAGAAATAACTATCATTACTTCTTTATGCTTTTAAGGCAAATTACACTTTCATAAAGTGGAATCTTTACTTGCTTTATACATGTTAGCATATCTGTTATTCATAATAAAAAACACTATGCTGCTTCTTTTAATAATGAAAGCATCCTTCAGGGCTGACTAAAGTATGGCCTTGATATTGTATTACAGTCAATATACACAGACTGGCTACTTTCTAACTTGTTTGCCCTGAAATATTGCTTATTATCTAGTTACTACTCAGCAGGACTTTTTCCCTCATGTCTATTCCGGTCTTTTCCCTCACGTGGGCCTGCTTTAGGGGTAATTGTTTAAAACTTCAAATCAAGTTGTTTGATTTGATTGGAAAAATTGCCTAAAAGGTTACCATAAGTTACAAATCTTTCATTGAATGTTGTTTAAGTTGTTGTTGGAATAATCTCTGTATAATTAAAGCTGTGGTAGGATTTAGTGCAAAACACCTTTTTTCCACCTGATGTGGTTTTTCTCAAAGGTTTTGGTTTACTTTTTTTGGTTTGCTAATATTAGTCCTTAAGTATTACTTTATGTAATGAACTTTACTTTCTTCATGGGGTTCAGGAAAACTTGAATCTCAAAAGAGGAACTTCAGTTTCTTTAGAAAGACTTTTATTTTCTGCTAGTTCCTTAAAGGAGTCAGGAAGTTAAAATTGACGCAGACCTTCTCAGAGAATCTGATGTATATCACAAACTTATGTTTTTACCATGTGTTTGTCTTTATTTTTGCATTGCTGATCAGTCCATTCAATTTCAGGCAAAGTAAAGGCGGGTGATGAGTGTGCCCTAAACACTGCTTTGTCAAATGGTAGCTAACAACCAGCTACAGCTTAATCTGAGACAAAGACTGTTGGAGCTGAAGCTGGCTGTTGGATGTAGTATATTTACCAAATAGCTAGAGAATCATAAGAATTCCCCTTTGAGTGAGGGGAATCAAGACTTTTTTTCTGATCTTAGAGGTGTGCCCAACGTGAAAAATACATTTAAGTAATAAAATCTCAGCCTTTTGTGAGGCTTTATACCATGTCTAATATAAAGAACCTTACTTCTGGTTCTGGCATTTAGGAATTTTGTAGCTTGCTGATTTTTTTCTCAGCAGCAGTGTGAGCCTACATATCTCAAAAGTCACTAGAAATTAAGTTACATTTTTTTCAGATTGTTTACACTGGTACTCCTTTACTTCTTCCACAGTGTGTGGTTCAAATTAATAAATATTTACCCTTTGTTTTTTTGTAGGAACTCAGGGGAATGTGGAGCATGGGAACCAGTATCAGATTAAACTGATGTATGAGCACAATCTTCAGAGAACTGCTTGTAATATGACTTACGGCCCATTTGGTGGTGTAAAAGGTAAGCTCCTTGTATATTCTTTATAATTAGTTGTTTAATGGAATTTTGAAAGGCAGCATGATGCTGCTGTCTAGAGCAAAACATCTTTCTATGCATGATGGTACTTTTTATCTGATGCATATTGAAAATAAGTTGAAATAAGTGAAGAATATTAAATATAGAGTAGGTTTTTTCCTCACATTTTGAAGTGGATATGAGTTTACAAGGATAATATTGATTTTAAAAAATGTGACAAAATTCCTGGCTCTTCCCTTGTAAAGTACTTCAACATCTAAAAATGTTTTCTTCTGTACTTTAATTCTGTTCTACTTTTCTGTGCTTGCTTATCGTGGACAAGTTAGAAAGTTAACATCTTCTTTTGTTGAATGTAAAGTATCAAGTGTCTTAAAAGATATGTAATGCAGACTTCTAAAAAACTACTTAAACTTAGATTGGGAAAACAGAACAATGGACAATAATATTTATGGTATATTTGTAGATTTGAACAAGTTTAATAGATATCAGTATTTTGTGAACTTTTTTTTGTGTTCTGATGTGTAATCATTTAGATCAGCTTTGCATGACATCTCCTTTTTCTTCAGAAGTAAAGATTGCCCAAAAATATTTGGGGGGGTGGCAGTCATCAATGAAAGTAGTGTCACTAAACTGTTGACAGAGTGATAAGTCACTTTCCAAGTCAGAAAGTCCTCCTGGATCAACATGGCAAATATATGCAGACAGTTCCTCAGTTCTGTGCCTGTAATAACCATCCAGTAATAATGCTACAATGCCTTACCCTAAACTCAGGCTTGTCTCTGGGCTTAAATTCAGCTGACCAAAATCCTTACTGATTGAAGAAATTTTCAGCTACTAATTTCTTACAGCTGCCCTGCGGAAAATGGTCAACTCATGTGGGTGAGAAGGCATAAGGGCTATGAGTATCTTGAGGAGTGACTGTATATGGTATGGGCATGTTCCTGTTAAAAGCAGAATACACAAAGACAATACAGAGGTTCCTTAATCTGAGAATAATGTTCTCTGACATTCTACAGTGGAGTTGCAGTAACAAATGGATGGGGGATAGTAAACTAAGTGTTTTGAGTGTCTGGAATGGTTCAGAAAGAGTAAAACAAGTAAACATGTACCACCATGCAGTTCTGCAGAAGAAAGTATCTGGATTTTTGCATGCATGTTTGTTTATTACTGTGGAGGTCTGGCCACCAGCTCAATCTTGATGCCAGACTGGTCTCATGAGCTGTGGTGGATGCAAGTAATCTGATGAAGAAGGTGTCTTTGCAAGCTAGGGAGACAGGAGGTAATGTTTACCCTAGAACCTACTCAGCAAGCCAAACACTTTTCAACACCTAGGATGGTTAAAATGAGGGCCAATCCTGACAAAGCAGCAAGATCAGCAGAAGGAACTCTGTAAACTTCTGCATGTTGTGCTAATTACCTTTTCCTTTTTTCTTCACCATGTTCCAGTTCACATATGTGCGTTTATTACTGTTGGACAAAGAATGATCTCAAGTCATAAATAAACAAAGAAGGAAGGGATTTATGTTGTGTAATGAATAATACATGTTCATGTTGTAAGATCAAGATGCTTTCTGCTTAAGGCCTAAATCTAGGAAAATTATAGTGGATGTTCAGGTACTTGATAGGAGGCTAGTAAGGCATGTGTTGAACCATCAGAGAAATTGGCAAAATGGTCACTGAGGAAAGTTCTTTTTAGGAAATGAAGGAATATTTTTTTGGTAGATTTCCTGGGCTGAATGTTCTTTTTATGTGACTTTCCTGGACTGTCAGATTAGATTTCTTATCAAGGACATGCTTTTCATCTTGCCCGAAGCCTTTTGCAGTGAATCTATTTCAATTTTTTTAAGTACTGTTTTTAATATCTTGTTCTGTCCTTGAGGCTTATGAAGGACAGTATTGTGGTTTTATTTCCATCTTGCAAGACCAGCCAGAGTGAACCAGAAAGGAGATCTATCAAGTGCTGTTACTTTTAGTAAACAAATGCCTGCCATGCTGTCTATGTCTGTGTTTGGCAGATGTTCTGGTGTGCCACTGAGAGTCTGTAAATAAATAAACTTTTTTTTTTTTACCATCAGCCTTCCACAGGCTTCTCTGGAATTCTTTTCAGGCATCTGCTAACTGTGTCTCTTGCCTTCAGTAGAGGTTAAAATTCATAGTGGTGCTGTAAGCCTGCCGCAGTGAGCTTGCTTTGCTAACAGTCTGCCTTCTGCATCACAGTCTGGAAGTAGAATAAAAAAATACCGGAGAGAGGTTGTGCATTTATTGCCTTCTGTTACTACCATGATTAATATGTGTCTTACTACTATACTCAAGCATGTTTGAAACAATGTGAGGGTGAAAGAGGCCTTTCACAGGTCATGTTCACAGAGCTACTGAAGCAGACACAGGAGAATGGCAGTTGAACAGGAGGAGGAAAGCGTGCATACAAGGAAAGCGTGCCATGGGAGTGCTGGGGAGAAGGGTGAATGTTAGTCCCCCAGGATCATGATTTTTCATCTGAGTAAGCAAAGAATGCTGTAGGAGTTGACACAGAGAGCTTGATCTATGAAGTTGCTCAGTCTTGCTCAGATTCCTCTTGCTGAAGGTTATGCTTTTTTTTTTTTTTTTAATGGATCTCTTAATCCTATACCTTCGGTGGTAAAGCAGAGCATTCTACTCAGCTGTATGTTTTAACACTGACAAAAGAAATAAAAAAGAGTTTGCAGTCCTGAGGGGTATGGGACAGGGGAAAAGTAAAGTCAGGACCATGAACTTCAGGCAAGCAAACTTCCCACTCTTCAAGGAGTTAGTTGGACCCCTTGTCAAACAGCCCTCAGGAACCAGGAGTCAGAAAACGGTGGATCTTCAAGGGTGCCTTTCATAGAGTGCAAGATCAGGATCCCCAGGTGTGAGAAACTGGAAAAGGAAGGCAAGAGATGGACATGTCTGAGCTGAGACCTGCTTGTCAAACAAAAGGGCAAGAAGGAAATTCACAGTCAGTGGAGACAGGGAGAGGTGACCTGGGAAGAATATAGGGATGCTGTCTGGTTGAGTAGGGATGGGGTCAGAAAAGCCAAGGTACAGCTGGAGATGTACTTGTTGAGGGGTGCAAAGAACAACCAGAAGGGCTTCTGCAGGAACATCAACAGAAAAAGAAGGTCGAAAGAAAGCAACACTGGCAAACTGGTAAGAGTAGATGAGTGGAAGGCTGAGGAACTCAACGACTTTTTTGCCTCAGTCTTCACTGGTAATCTGTCTTCCCATACCTCTCAAGTGGTAGAGAGCAGAATGGGGACTGGGAGAACAAAGTCTCTCCAACTGCAAGGAAAGATTGGTTTTGTGACCACCTGAGGAACTTGTCTGTGCAACCTGACTGAGAGGCATCCCAGAGTCCTGATGGATTTGTCTGATGTAATTGCCAATCTACACTCTGTGATTCTTGAAAAGTCATGGCAGCAGGTGAAGTCCAGGGTTATGGAAAAAGAGAAACATTGAATGCATTTTAAAAGGGCTGGAAAGGAGGCTCTCAGGAAGTAGCAACCTCACCTCTGTGTCTGGAACCATCCTAGAACAGAACTTCCTAGAAGGTGCACTAAGACACACGGAGATCAGGGATGTGACTCTAGAGAAGCCAGCATGGCTTCACTAAGGGCAACTCCTGACAGATCAACTAGTGGCCTAGTGGTAGAATGCCATGGAGTGACTACATCAGTGGATAAGGTAAGGATTATGGATGTCATCTATCTGAACTTCTGTAAAGCCTTTGACACATTCCCCCACAATATCTGTCACTTTAAATTGGGGAGAGATGGCTTTTATGGGTGGGCTGTTCACTGGATGATGAATTGGTTGTATGGTTGCCTCTAGAGAATCATAGAATCACAGAAAATCCTGAGTTTGAAGGGACCCATCAGGATCATCCAGTCCAACTCATGACCCTTTGCAGGACACCCCAAGAATCACACCACGTGCTTCTTGAACTTAGATAGACTTAGTGGTGTGACCACTTCCTTGGGAAGCTTGCTCAACCACCCTCTGTGTGAAAAACTTATTCCTGATATTCAACCTAAACCTCACCTGACTCAGCTTCCTGTCATTTCTTCAAGTCCTGTCACTGGTTACAAGAGTGAAAGATCAGTACCTGCTCCTCTACTTCCTCTCAGGAGGATGTTGAAGACCACAATGACATCTCCTCTCAGTTTCCTCTTCTCTAGGCTGAACAGACCAAGTGACCTCAGTTGCTCCTAATAAGGCTTCCTCTCCTGATTGTTCACCATCCTATAGAAGTATAGAATGGCAAGTGGTGCTCCTTGGGCAGCTGTAGTA
>VXBB01002172.1:457482-514386 GCA_013399915.1 Illadopsis cleaveri | reverse complement strand
TCTAGAGAATCATAGAATCACAGAAAATCCTGAGTTTGAAGGGATCCATCAGGATCATCCAGTCCAACTCATGACCCTTTGCAGGACACCCCAAGAATCACACCACGTGCTTCTTGAACTCAGATAGACTTAGTGGTGTGACCACTTCCTTGGGAATCTTGCTCAACCACCCTCTGTGTGAAAAACTTATTCCTGATATTCAACCTAAACCTCACCTGACTCACCTTCCTGTCATTTCTTCAAGTCCTGTCACTGGTTACAAGAGTGAAAGATCAGTACCTGCTCCTCTACTACCTCTCAGGAGGATGTTGAAGACCACAATGACATCTCCTCTCAGTTTCCTCTTCTCTAGGCTGAACAGACCAAGTGACCTCAGTTGCTCCTAATAAGGCTTCCTCTCCTGATTGTTCACCATCCTATAGAAGTATAGAATGGCAAGTGGTGCTCCTTGGGCAGCTGTAGTAGGACCTGTGCTCTTTAATGTCTTCATCAGTCATCTAGGCAGTGGGACTGAGTGCACCCTCAGCAAATTTGCAGATGACACCAAGCTGTGTGGTGCAATTGACACACCTGAAGGATGGGATGCTGTCCAGAGGCACCTGGACAAGCTTGAGAAGTGGGCCCGTGGGAACCTGACAAAGTTCAGCAAGTCAAAGTGCAAGGTGCTGCATCTGGGTCTGGGCAATCCCAGACATGGATACAAACAGGGAGATGAATTAATTAACCGCAGTCCTACAGAGAAGAACTTGGGTGTTCTCATGGATGTTAAAACTGGATGTGAGGCAATAGTTTGTGCTCACAGCCTGGAAGTGTGTCCTGGTCTGCATCAAAAGCAGCATGACCATCAGGATGAGGGTGATGATTGTCTCCCTTGTGAGACCCCACCTGAGTGCTGCTTGTAGTTCTGGGGTCCTCACCACAGAAAAGACATAAAACTGTTGGGGCAGGTCCAGAGAAGGGCCATGAAGATCATCAGAGACCTGGAGGACCTCTCCTACAAAGACAGACTGAGAGAGTTGGAGTTGTTCAGCCTGGAGAAGACGAAGGATTCAGGGAGACCTTAATGTGGTCTTTAGGTGCTTAAAAGGAGCCTAAAGGAAAGCTGAGGGCAAATGTTTTATACTAAGAGGGACAATTTACATTGGATATAAGGATGAAATTTTTTTACAGTGAGGGTGGTAAAACACTTAAGGTCAGATTGGATGGGGTTCTGAGCAACCTGATCTAGAAGATGTCCCTTCTCATTGTGGGGCGGTTTGGTCTAGATGACCTTTAAAGAACCTTTCCAACTCAAACTATTCTATGATTTGATGATTTTAATGTCTCTGGAATTGTTTCACATGTTCGAAATATAGAAACAAACACCACTAGATGTGTATTGTGTTCTCATTCAGCATCTTCAATGTAAGTTTTTGATGTTCTGTCCCTGTTAGTTTATGGCAAGCTTAGACCCCTGTAATATTTTGGTCTATTTGACAGCACATCTCTTTGGCTGAAATCTGATGGAGATGTAAAACATATAGTGTACAACTGTTACTTCTCAACTGTTGATTTTTTTCGTCTCTTGAATTAAGAAAAAAGCTATTAGTGATTTCTGTGTGGGGAGTATTGTGAAGTTAAGAAACCTATTTTGTAGCCTAGTTTTTAAATTTCATTCTTGCTACTGTCTTCAGATTAATGATTTGATCTATGAGCAATTTTCACACGTGGAAGAATTGAGACAGATGTTCTCATAACAGGAACAACAAATTTAAACAAAATGTATTCTCATCATTGATAGTTGAAACCTAAATTAAAGAAACTATTAAAGCTGTGGAATAAAAACCCCAAAGACTGAGGAGTTGACAAGTGGCTTGCATAGATTTACAGTGTACATTTTTCATAAAAATAGCAGAGTGTGAATTGTGGTTGTCACCACTAGATGGTCCTCTTACAACAGTTACAGGTCAGTGTTTCTAAAGCTGCATTTATTCTTGAACTGATTCTGCAGGTGTATTTACTGCAACACTTAGTGAGGTATAAAAAGTACAAAAGCACTTTCTGAAAACCTCTATAGCTAGAAGTCTTTTATTGATTGAAATAAAATGTATTATGTTGGTTGTAGAACTTTTGCAAAAAGGTGAAATGAAATTGACTCTTTCAGCAGAACTGTTAAAGGCCTAGGGGTGTGAGAAATAACTATGAAATCCCTTATAAGTTTTGCTAGAATTCTAAACAAAGCTAATGGAAATGTTTAAAAATAGTAAATGGAAAACACGTACAAAGATGAAAATATAGAAGTCAAGAACAGTGTAGGTAGAGTTGGTTGTGACTTTGAACTTTAAAATCTGTGGCAAAGGATTATAATGCGGATCTTTACATTTCTTTGGTGCTTTAGCTATATATTTGTGCCTTGTTCCTGTCTCTGAACACTGGTGCTAAAATGAAAACAAGAAGCTATCAATAAGGGTCATACACAGGAAGATCAGCTATTGATTTTATATTTTAAAAAATTGGTATTGTTAGCCCAGTCTTTGAAAAGTTGAACTTAACTTTAAGACACTGCCTTTGTTGTTTAGAATGCAAGTCTCCTTTTCTTTTTTTTTTTTTAACTCTTCCTTATGCCCTTCCTCAAACTCTATAAGTTGAGTTTGTGCTCCAGTGCTGCAATTCTAGCATATGGGTCATTTCAGAAAGGATGATTCATGATAAAATCATGAGTCAGTTATGCTGAATGCTGGTTTTCAACCAAGTGAACTCTTAACCTAGCCACAAAATGTCACAGCCCTTAAGTAATGAACAGATTGTAAACTTCATGGTTTACTTCAGATATAAAATTTAAAGACCTTGAGGGTATTCTACCTTAAGCTGTCTCTTTTTTTTTTTTTTAAGAAAATGAAGGTGAAAATGTGTGTGTCTTTATGATTTATGTTGCACCCTTACTTATGGTGAGGACTCAGCTTTACAAAAATTTTACTTTATATAAACTCATTCATCACATAAGTTTTATAAGGTCAGGTTGTACTATTATGGCATCATGCAATTACTCCACTAGAGACTTCTGTGCTAAGAATTCAACTGTCATTAGATGAAGTGATGTTTGCTGCTAGTTTACACTAGCTTGGAAAGTATTTTCTGTTTTCACATCTGTAGTATGTTCTAAGTCTTTATGAGTCAAAGACCAATGACCTGGTATTTGGCTCAATCTCATAAATTGAGATTATGAGTTTATTAGAGAGGTTAAGTTTGGAGGCAGCCTGGGCTGTGGCAACCCTGGCCTGGTTGAGTTTGTGATCTCAAGGAGCATGGTCTTGGCAAGAAGCAAAGTCAGCACCCTCATCTTTGGAAGAGTGAACTTCCAGATGTCTAAGGAGTTGGTGAATGAGATGCCCTGAAAAACTGTCCTTAGGGACAAAGTAGCTGACCAGAGCTGTTGCTTTTCTTAGAGCACTAAGCTCTCTGTTGCAATATGTGAGAAATCAAGCAAGGTAGGGCAGACACTGGCATAGGTGAGCAAGGATCTTGTCTTTGAACTGAGAAGTAAGAAAGAAATGCACAGCCAGTGGAAACAGAAGACCAGTGACCTGGGGAAAGTACAGAGGTATTGTTCAGATGTGTGGGGGTGGGATCAAGAGAGTCAAAGCACTGATGGAACAGGACTTGGTGAAGGATGTGAAAAATAACAAAAAGCTATTCTTTAAGTATACAATGCCAGAAAAGAAAGGCCAAGGAGGGTGTACTCATTAGTAAATGACAAAGGAGAACCAGTTAAAACAGATATGGAGAAGACTGAGGTACTCAATGAATTTTTTGCCTCAATCTTCGCTGACAGTCAGGTTTCCCACATCTCTCAAGTCCCTGAACATCTAGTGGGATTTGAGAGAGCCAAGTCCCCTCTGCTGTAAGCAAAGAGCAAGTTTAGGACTACTTGATGAAACTGAATAGCCACAAGTGTGTGGGGCCTGATGGCATGCATCCCAGGGTCCTGTGGGAGCTGACTGATGTTGTTGCAAAGCCACTCTCCATTGTATTTGAAAAGTCATAGCAGTCAGGCAAAGTCCTGGTAACTGGAAAAAGGGAAATACCTCTCCTATTTATAGTAAGAGGAGAAAGGAAGATGTGGGGAGCTACAGACTAGTGACCCTTTCTTCTGTTCCTGGGAAAATTATGGAGCACATCATCCTGAAAACAATGTTAAGGCATGGCTTCCCTAAGGGCAAATCATATCTGAGCAATCTGATGGCTTTCTGTGATGGAGTTACTGCTCCAAATGGTTGACAAAAGACAGTGAATGGATATCTTCAACCTAGGCTTCACTAAGGTGTTTGACATGGGCCCACATGGCATCTGAACTCCAAAGTGGAGAGATGTGGATTTGCTGGATGGACTATTCGGTGGATAAGGAATTGGCTGGATGGATGCAGCAGCAGAGTTGTGGTCAATTGCTCTATGTCCAGGTGGAGGCTGATGACAAGTGGTGTGTCTTAGGGACCCTGTCTTGCTACCAGTGCTCTCCAATATCTTTGTCAATGATGTAGGCAGTGGGATTGAGTGCACCCCCAGCAAGTTTGCAGATGACACCAAGCTATGTGGTGCGATTGACACACCTGAAGGATGGGATGCTGTCCAGAGGCACCTGGACAAGCTTGAGAAGTGGGCCCGTGGGAACCTGACAAAGTTCAACAAGTTCAAGTGCAAGGTACTACATCTGGGTCTGGGCAATCCCAAGACATGAGTACAGACAGGGAGATGAATTAATTAACCGCAGTCCTACAGAGAAGAACTTGGATGTTCTCATGGATGAAAACCTGGATGTGAGGCAACTGTTTGCGCTCACAGGCTTGAAGGCCAAGTGTGTCCTGGTCTGCATCAAAAGCAGCATGACCATCAAGATGAGGTCATTGTTTCCGTTGTGAGACCCCGCCTGGGTGCTGCTTATAGTTCTGGGGTCCTCATCACAGGAAAGACGTGGACCTGTTCGAGAAGGTCCACAAAAACAATGAAGGGTGGAACATCTCTTCTCCAAAGACAGGCTGAGACAACTGGGACTTTTCAGCCAGGAGAAGAGGCTCTGGGGAGATCTTGTGGCCTTATAGTATTTAAAAGGGGCTTACAGAGAAGAGGGAGTGTGACTTTTTGAAAGGGCAGATAGCAATAGGACAAATAGGAATGGTCTTATACTAAAAGAAGAGAGGTGTCCCATCTCTGGGATTTTTCAAAGCTAGGTTGGATTGGCCCCTGAGCAGCCTGACCTAGTGGGTCCCTGCAATGAGCAGTAACATCATCAACTAGACCAAGTTGCTGTGAGACCTGTCCAGTCTGATCCTGAATATTTCCAGGGATGGTGCATCCACTGCCTTAGTGCACAACCTGTTCCAGTGTTTTACCATCCTCCTATTAAAAAGTCCTTCCTTATGTCTAATCTAAATCAACCCCTTTTTATTAAAACTTTTACCCTTTGTCCTATAACAACATGCTCTCCTAAAAGTTTGTCTCCATAAATAATTTAAAATGTTGTATTTTGCTGGTAAACCCTAAGTGATGTAATTTTTTTTGCTGGTTGAAAGTCACTGCTGATTGGAAGCTTCTGATAAATAAGTTGTGTGTTTTTCCATTGTTAAAGATAGGAATGAAGTGAACTGGATATAGTGTTTTAGTTGAGAATTCCTTTTCTTCTTCATCACCCAGTGTGCCTCCAGTTCAGTTTCTAAGGCATAAATCTGGTATTAATGTAGAAATAGTCAAGTCTTATTAAGCAATATTCTATTTATTGTTTAGTCTTAATAAAGTTAAAACAATGTTAATTGAAAAACAGTGAGAAGGTTTTTTTTTCTGGTAGCAAGGTAGTGATTGGATTTTGAGCCAGTATTGTTACATTTCGTGATTAATATAATTTGGTCATAATTTTATATCATTCCTATTTTTTGGTTTTTTATGGCTACACCAAAATCATGTAGGTCTAGTTGTTTTAATTAAAATAGTGATGAATTGAATCTGTTCCACCCATGCAGAATTTTGGTTAATCAATTTACCATTGTTGACATCAGTTGTGTGGAATAGTAGTAGTAAACTATCTTCATGTAAAAATATTAAAACTCATTATAGATGCATAATCATACAGAGATTAGTTGAGATAATTATCAGCTGCTTAAGAATTTAATGAATTTGTGTATTGGCACAGTAAAAGATTTGCAGGGAATGGGCATGAAGCAAAACTCATTTTTGACTCAGTGTGAATAAATTCATGTTACTTCATAATAAATTTTTATTGTCTTTTCCTAACATGATGTTTAGATAATTGGTGCTGATGTTACCTTAATTTTGTCCCTACAACATGCAGAATAAACTCTCACCTGTGCCTTGACTTTGTCATGTCCATGTTGAAGGTATTTAGACATGGTATGTTTTCCTGCCTGTAGAGATATCTGAGAAAGAAGACAGTAGTTTGGAAAATGACTCTTACTCCTACTTTACCACCTTCTGTTAGATGGGTTAGGACTTAGTCACTTTTGCAGTGTTAGCTTAAGTCCTTCTGCATCTTGAGAAACAGTCAATGTACTTCTTGTGCCTGACTGTTCTTAAAAGGAGAGATTTACTGGTGTGGAACCTGCTTATAAGAAATGACGGTATTATGCTTTTTATAGTGGAAAAAAAGTGCCCTTATTTCTTCTTTGAAAAAATTTGCAGATCAGGCCACAATTTCATTCTTTGCCTTGTTCGCCTTGAGTCAGATGTGACTTATGTTTGAGGAAAGTTTATGCAATAAATTTCTGCTGAAGTAAAGAATAGAGAAGGGCTTTAAAGTAAAATTAAGCCACTGTTACTTGAAACTTAGGCAGCTTTACAGATTATCACATAAATTTCCTGTGGTCAGTTGTGCATTAGACTGAATGCTGGGCAGGATAGTAGCTCATATATGAACAAACAACAGTGTGTAAGGAATGAATACTGAAGTTCTCTGCCTTGAGGGCTGGTGAATGAAGTGCAGGTTTCCTGGGCTGCTCTCTGAAGTGCTTAGATAGTGTGTGAATGATCACATGCTCTAGTAGGAAGACACCCTTTCCCAGGTGAGGATTGAGTTCTGTGGTTGTTGTTCAGGGAATAAGTGGTACATTAAGGTACTGAATACTTCCAGTTTTCTTTTTTTTTTTTTTTTTAAATTTTCTGCTTTTCTGTTTTAAAGATTTTTTTCATCTTCTTGAGAACTAAAGAAGCAGCATATTGATAGTTTACCAGTGGGGGACACAATCTATTGGGTTGTTCTTGAATAGAATACTAATTTTATTTAGTGACAGGCAGAAATCATAGTTTAATAACTTTGCTTTCTTAGCTGCTGAATTATTTTTGAATGGCATTTACTTACAGATAATGGTTTTGCACTGAAAAGCACTGTTACTGCTTTATGTGATTCCACACACTTGTGTTTTCTAATAGTTAAGTAATAAGTGAATTAACCACAGTTTTCTATAACTCTTCAAATGAGTTGATAAATGATTTAGTATTGGATTACCCTAATAAGCACAGGCTTTGAAATTTACATTTTCACCTGAAACCTTAATGCCCTAAGTCAGCTTCCAGAATAATTCAGATTTATTTGAAGTTGTTTCATGGAAACTCTTCCAATAAAATCAGATAATAAAACAATAGCAAAGGGAAGGAAAAAAGAAAACACAGCTTTGACATGAAAATGTTACAAGCAGAAAAGTGTGAAAATACCTTGAACCTATCATTTTCTCAGCAAATGGCCTTGAATTCATTTTACTTTTATTATAGCACTGGCCTAGAGGCAAAGTATGTTTGAGTGTTACAACAAAGAGGGTGCTATATGGAGGAATTTTTTTCATAATGAAATACAACATATGCATAAACCATGCAACCTTGTAACAGGAAACTTTTTGAGGAGGGTAGACTGTTTAACTTTTCTACAATTCTGCAAGAATAAATTTTATTAGGTGTTAGTCAGAAAAAAAGTTATCAGCTGAGTTTTATGCTGTAAGGTGAAATTATTCTTATGACTATGTTTAAATACTGGAGCAGTATAAATTCAGACTTTGATTTATTGGCTAGTTCTGTTAAGGAACATAATATTTAATGGTTGCCTTCCTGTTAAATTGCTTCTGCATAAGGGTAGATTTTTGGAAAGGTTTGGACTTTGAAATTTTTTTGTGGAATAGATCTGCTGATGACTACTTCTAAATGGTTTCTCACTCAGCTTTGGAAAACTTAGTGTTTTTTAAATTTTTTTTTTCAATTAATAATTGAGTTAGAACCTCTTCTCTAAATTGAACAAGTGAATGAAAAAATAGTCAAGGAAAATATTCTCTGAATTTCTTACCTTCCGTTTCCTTTTACCTTCTTCAGCTCTTCTTAACAGTAATGATTGTAGCCTAATGATCACAGCCTATCTGAAATAAAAATTCTCATTGCCTTCCGTATGCCAGAACTTTATCTCAATTATAAATTCCTAGATAAATTTCCTAATCAGCAACTTGTTCAAAAAAAGAACTATAATTTAAGTGAAGTAAGATCAATTGCAGAAGTACATAACTTTGGGAGCAGTTGTATAGGTAAGTGATAGACTTGTTTTTTGAAACTTTGGTAAATTCTATGTGACACTTTTTCTAATTTCCCTTGTTGTAGTATGGTGCCCAAAAGTGTGCAGTCACTGTGCACTGGTAGTATAAAATGGTTTTTATCTTACATGTGGGGTTATGGCTCCTGCAGTGCTCCTGCCAAGAGTCAGTGAGGTCCAAGGCAGAACAATAATTACCTCATATGTTTTTAATAGCACATATTACATTTTAATAGCACATATACATATTAATTATGACCTAATCTGTCTTTTGTCTTTTTGATGACATATTTGTTGACTCATTTTAATTCATCATCCTGTTCTAATCTCCAGACTCTTCTTCTTAGTGCTATTGCCTATCATTCATTGGTTTCCTGTGAGTCAATTGTCTGAGATCACATCAGATGTTTTATTTCAGTTTAGAGATGCTGTCTCTAAAGTTTAGAAATGCAGTATATGTTATTACCCTGTCTAATAAATAATTTGGCATGATGAATTTTCTGTTACTTCAAACCTATGTACAGCTTTATTATTTACATATGTACTTTCTTGTTTAAAAGTTCCAGCATTTCATGTGAATGCATTTGTCTGTAAGATTTGTTTGCTGCCCCATAGTTTTTCCTCCAAAAGAATGCAGTTTTAGTTTCTAATTATTTAGTCTATTTTGTCTTCTCAAAGGGTCTTTCAGAAGTGTGTGTATGTGGCTTTTGTTCATTTTTCCAGTGGTCATCAGTGATTACTCCATTACAAAAGAAGTCTCCAACCTATAGGAATTTGTTTGAAGAGTCACCAAACCCTTGTTAGTTGCTTTTCCTAGTGGGTTGAAATGTACCTTGTACAAGCTATAATGCTTTGTACTAATTTTATTTTGGGTTGTTATGTTTGGTGCAAATAATTCCTATAAAAAATCACCCTACTACATCATTGTGGTAGCTTAGTCCCTAAGCACCACGCAGCTGCTCACTCACTTTTTCCCACTTCACCCTGGTGGAATGGGGAAAAGAATCAGAAAAAGGTAAAACCTGTGGGTTGAGACAAGAACAGTTAAAAATTTGAAATGAAGTATGATGATAAAAGTAATAAAAAGAAGAGAGAAATAAAACCCAAGAAAAACAAATAATGCACAGTATAATTGCTTGCCATCCACTGATGCCCATCCTGGCACACATCAGGGATCATCCCCTTTACAGCCAGCTTCTCATTTGAGTGTTCTCAGTGTGTTTCCAACAGTCCTAAAATAAAGGATAACAAATTGTTCCTGCTTGTTAAACCTGTGGTGTCTTTTCTGAGATTGCCAAGAAGGAAACTAATAGGATGGTGATTTTTTTTGATAGAGATGTAATTCACTGACTCATTTGACCACAAAGAAAGAGTTAAGCTTTTCAGTATGTTGGTTACTAGCCTAGGATATATGTAGACAAATGACTTGAATATGAAAAGTGGCTGTGTTTCCTTGGTGTTTTTAGCAAATTAAGTCAAGCTGTTTATTTCTAATTTTTTAGGGTATATTTGAAGATATATTGGACTTTCATCTAATACTCTGTACAGTAAACCCTTACTTTTGTGTTGTAAGCTTCTGATCATCTGACTTTGTTATAAATAGTCTCAATGGGTTCTTTGGCTGTGGCTGCAGTTATTCTGGAGATTATTCTTCAGCGCATATCTTTAACAATTCTTTAGCTAAACAAATTAGTAAATAATCACACCAAAGGGGTAAGGTTGGAAGGTACCCCTGGAGATCATCTAGTCCACAAACCCTGCTTGTCCTTAGAGCACGTTACTTGGGGTTGCTTCTGGAGGGCTTTTGAATATTTTCAGAGAGGGAGACTCTGCAATTTGTCTGGGCAGATTGGTCCAGTGCTCAGCCACAGCCTCACAGTGAAGAAGTTTTCCCTCGTGTTCAGGTGGAACTTCTTGTGTACGTTAGTTTTGGCCCATTGCCTCTCATCCTATTGGTTGGCATCAGTGGGAAGAATCTCTCTTCATCCCCTTGCACACTCTCCCTTCAGGTACTTACATATGTTGATGAGGGTTCCTCACAGTCATCTTCCTGAAGCTAAATACACTCAGCCTGTCTTCACAGGAGCGATGACCTTATCCCTTAACCATCCTTGTTGCTCTCCCCTGGACATGCTTCAGGAGCTCCATAATGCTCTTATACTCAAAGTCCCAGAACTGGACACAGCACTCTAGATATGGCCTCACCAGGGCAGAGTAGAGGGCAGGAACCCCTCCCTCAGCCTGCTGGCAGTGCTCTTCCTTATGCATCCCATGATAACATTGGCATTTTTGACCACAAGGGCACACTGCTGGCCTATCTTGCTGTTTCCCCCAGGTCCTTCTCCATGGAACTGCTTGGACCAGCTGTCTTGGACCCCTTGTCCCTCTAGGGCATGTTCCCCTGGGATTCTTCAAGAAGGTCCTTGAAGAGGCCAGAGTTAGCACTCCTGAAGTCCAGGGTGGTGATCCTCCTCACTGAGCTGCTTCTTCCTCACAGAATACTAATAATCTCATGGTCACTGTAGTCAATACTGCCCCCAACCTTCACATCTCTAACCATACATTCTGTGTTTGTTAGTAAAGGTGCAGCAGCACACCTTTCCTAGTTGGCTCCTTTACTACCAGTGCCTGAAAGTTATGGTCAGAGCTTTCCAAGAACCTCCTGGGTTGTTTATGCCTCACTGTGTGGTTCTTCCAGCAGTTGTCCAGGTGGTTGAAGTCCTCCATGAGAACTAGGGCCTGTGACTGTGAGGCTACTTCCAGCTCTCTGTATAACACCTCATCTGCTTCCTCCTCCCTCTCAGGCAGCCTGTAGCAATCACCCACAACAGTGTCACCCTTAATAGTTTGTCCTTTAATCCTAACCCATAAGCTCTTGACTCACTCATCATCTTCCCTGAGACAGAGCTTCATTCATCAAAGAGCTTTAGGAAGTGCTTAGCAGTCATGAAGCTTCTCAGTCTAAGGAGACTATAAAAGGAGAAGTAGCAGAAAAGAGGGATCATGTAGTTCTGTTTCATTGTAAGTTTTCACGTCTGTTTAAAATGGAATTTTAAAGTTGATAGATTTATTTTATGATGGTGACTTAAGATCTTACTGATAACTTTTGAAAGTACCTAAAATACTGAAAAATAGGGCATGTATTCAACTTCAGCTTAACTCAGTGAAAGGTCTGCTGTTGATTTGTGATTCACTAAAAACATCCATGTGCCTGAACTATTCAGTCAAATGTTATTGATTTCAAAGGCAACTGGTGACTGTACTTGTTTGTGGGAGATTTGCTAGTTCAGTAGGATGTTCTGTAATATTTATGTAATGTATGATAGGTGTATAACTTCAGATGAGAGCAGAAAGTTTCATAGACTGGAATTTCTCCTACTTGCTTTAGAAAAAGTGTGTGCCAGTGTTGTAATGCCTGTATGAATGCAAGGCTCTTAGAAGATGATTTCTGCAGCTGCTAGGGCCTGAAAAGTAGTTACTGAACAAGTTATGCAGCAAACAGGATTTAAGTAGAAGAATTTTACCATCTCTTCATGAATTGTCATTATTCAGGCTATATCCACACATACAGCCATTTTCAAGACCTCCTCTATTTATGCTATCTATAATTAATCTTCTGCATTAAAAAAGAATAACTTTGAGTGACACTACTTTCACAGCTGCCTGAATGTTTTTACTGAGAGTATTTCTTGCACTAGGCAGAAACATCCACTTTTAATTGTAAAGAAAATAATTTGCTTATTATGGAAGCTGTAATAAGCAAATTTTTGTACTATAATCTGTTTAGGGGAAGAGACTTTACCTGGCATGTGTACACAGTGCCAAATACTATGTTTCTTTCAGTAGGAATTCTAGTATGCTGGATGTTACAGCTATGATACTTTGAGATCTCTTTACTGCATGCTGGTCTATCCTACTCCTTTGAACCATACTAGTGTTTTTCCTAGGGGTCCTTCCACCACCTCAGGTTAATATGAGATTTAAAGGCATCATTCCCAAGTCACATGATTTAACTATGTAATCTTCTGTGGTAAGACTTGAATCAAGAACAAAGGAGTATATCACAAGTCTCTAAGGGATTAATTGTGTGAGTGAGGGCTGACTGGCCTTTGGAGATATTTCAGTAGTTCAAGATTCTCTTTCCATCTGAAATCCTCCTTATGTTTTATGTCAGGCAGAAATCTACAAGAGGTTAGAATATGACAGGATGGGTGAGAGAAGCTAGGATGTTTTTTTTCTTGTGGCAGCTCTAGCTCCATGCTTTACTATAACTTGACCAGTGAGGTTCTTTACAGAGAGTGATGTTACAGAGAGAGCATGTCTTGTGTTGGACTTATGAATATGTTTTACTGCAATGCTTTAATATCCAGAATGGTTTAGGAAATAATTAAAGCTAACATCATTTGAATAAAGACTTAGTGTTTTCCTTAAACACGTTTAGTTTCTCCTAAAGTTCTTATCTTCCTATCCACTACTCTTTTTATTTCCTTCCCATTGTAGTGATTTTTCATTTCCAGCAGAAAAGCACCCAGTCAGTGCCAGCTGGAATGTATGTACACTTTGTGCATCGTTTGGGATGGGTACTTGCATTAGCACTGAGTGGTGCAGGGCAATTTCCCTCTCTGCTTGTGTTCAGGGTTTTGGCAGGCAGATCCTCTGGCCTAGGATGAGTGGCCACAGCTGAATCCCTGAACTTTGATCCTTCTGTAGTCATGCAAGGATAAGCCACCAGACCACCAAGCTAGTAAATTCAGAGTCCTTTCCGAATGTACACTGACAGGTACTTCCTGCACTGGATTAGGGAGGTGATGTAAGACTTGCCTTTTACTAGGCATACATTGTTTGATGAACTGCTCAAGTTATTTTCAAATGGTTTTTCCATTTGTCAGACCTGATTCCTGAAGTTCTTTTCTCGTAGTTGCCCCACCCAGATCTGTTTTGCTAAAGGAGCTACACTCAGCAGCAAGTACAATTTTCCAAAATGGATTTGAGCTGGAGAAATCTGTTTCCCTATGCTGTGAGAAATTTCAGGGGCAAATTTCAATAATGAAGGAAAAGGAAAACATACTTGGTTGTTTCAAGTCAGGACAAGAACTTGTCTTCCTGTGTGTGGGAATATAGTTTATGTGCATCACTTCACTGGTCACTTTTTTATCATATTAGGAAAGTATTTACCGTGTATCATTAGAGGGCTCTTAGGCTCCTGAGTGTGTTGTAAATGCCAGTTTATCTTTTAATTTTATTTCATTGATGCTTCCTTCCACATGAGGCTTTTTTAGTGAGGCATTTGATTACCATTGAAGGCAGTTAAAAGTTTTCTCTGCTGATGTCTTCCTAAACTCTGTAATTTTATGAAGTTTTTTCAGATTTCCAATTTATCCCACTGCAATTTTCATTGCCTGTTTTCACATGGTGCTCAGGCCCTGTGATTACATAATGTACATTTTATGAAAATGATTTGGTGCCAGAGGGGAAGCTCAGAGTACAGGAAATCATTAACATGCAAAAAAACCTAAGCTCCAAGATAGCTTTAATTAGAAGCTTATTTCAAAAACTACCACCTGCCTCTCATTTTGTCTTTGCATTAGCTCTAAAAATACATTGTGGCTTAAAAATATGATGTAAATATGTTAATACCGGCTAGAATAACAAAAATACTAAACAACAGTAGCTAGACTTGTGCTTAAAAGTAGCACTTTCTGGCTAAGGGACATTCCTCCTGAGATACAAGTTGCTGAAACTATGTAGAGTACACTAAGTGATTCCATCTGATATGCAGAAAACACTGTGGTTTATATTTTCACTTTATAAATGTGTCACTGGCAAGGCCAACTGGCTGCAATAAGCTTTTTTGAAATGGACATTTCTGATTGAGTGTTTGGAGGACTGTATTTCTCAAAGCGAAATGTAAAAACTCCATTCACTAGACACACATTAAAAAGGAATGGCTGAAGGAAATAAGTTGGCCTATAAAAAGCTGGGAAATAAAAGTCCATACACAATTTAATTTTCTTTAATTATGCTTTACGTGTAATAGTTTGGATAACTGGAGTTTGATCCACTAGTACAAGCTAGTTAAAATCCAAATTTGAAAATTAGTGAGTAGGAACAACACAAATAAGATGAACAAGGTGGTGGGTGTATTAAGAAGTGCTGCTGTACTTTTAAAAGCCAGAATTTCAGTCTTGTGCCTCTATTTCTTTGAACAGTTCAGTGCTGCAGTGTGCTTGCAGATCATTGGAGCGCTCTAAAGAACTTGTAATACTATGTCATGTCATATTCAGTTGTATCGCTACTGTTAAAATGGGAGATTTTAACAATGATATTTGCATGTGATTAGGGATTATGCATGCTAAAGGTGAATGCTTCCATTGTTTGGCATGACATGTAGCTTCATATATATTGCAGGAAGTGCTGTAGTGTTCCTCTTCATCACTTTCAGGGTGTTGTGGAATTGGTAAGAATAAGATTGATATTTATAATATAGAGAACAGAAGCTGTTACTATTTGTTAATTAAGCAGTAACCTCAATATTTGTAATTACTTTTTTTTCTGAATTGTAATAAAATGACTTTTTAAAAAATGTAGTATGTCAACTAGATTACCACTTTGTATCAATTGCATCTGCTATAGTTTTCTTCAGAAGAGTAGAAATGAACAACTTAATTGTATATTTTAGACAAGCTTAAACCCTAAAAATTGTGGTCAGCAGTTGTCTATGAGACAGTTTTCTCACCACTATCAGTATAACCAGGAGTACCTGAAATTTAATTGTATTACAAAATATATAAGACTTCTGTGGTAATAAGGGCATTCCCTTTGAAATGAAATGTCTTTTACTTTTGATCTATATCAAACAATATTTAGGATTTTTCAAAATGTAGTAGCAACATGATAAAAAATAAAACATATGTAACATTTTTATTTTTTTCTATGACTTAAATTGTTTTATTTACAGTTTTAATTCTTCATACTTGAGATATTTTTTTTCCCCTCTGACGTTTTATCTTTCTGTGTAAGAAAAGATGAAAAACAGGAAGCCTTAAAAAAACCCCAAAGTACAAGTGTGTTCTGGTACTGTGGCCTTTAAAATAACCATTTCAAGCTGCTATCTGTAATTGACTTGTCTTCAGGTTACAGGTTGTCCTGAGTTGTAGTTTAGGAAGTGCACAAAGTATTCTACCACCATCTTCATGAACTGTTGAATCTAATTGTTGGAGCAGTGTTTTCCCAGGCCCCCTCCCTCTGGGCTATCTTCTGTTAATGGCCCATCAATACCTTGCCCATGACTCATAGATAAGCTATCTCTCGTTAATGGGCCATCAAGGACCCTCCCTGTATGACTCATCATCCCATTGTGAGATGCTCCGCCAGGGGGAGGAACCAAGCATTCTCACCTGGATATAATCTGGAATTTGAGACAGTACAAGGGCCTTTACCCACTGGACTCCCAGGGGACCAGAGCTACCAGACCTTTCTACGGGATCACTGCTTCAGAAAAACCACCTCATCTGGACTGCTTCCATCACCCTGCTATGGCATTACTGCTTCAGGAAGACTGCCTCACCCTGGACTGCTTTCATCACCCTGCTCAAGCTGTATTCTGACTCTGTCAGAGGTCTTTTGTATTTTGTATTTTAGTTTTATTTTACTTTTCTTTTCCTTTCTTCTTATTGAATTGTATTTCTGACTTGAAGCCTCTCATTGGGTTTGCTTTCAAACCACTACACAGGTACCAGCAAATTCCCCTGAAGTTAGATGTTGGAAGCGAAAGTTCAGGACATAGGGATGTCAGACAGCTGCAGATTTCCTCTGTAGCACGCTACTGATGGTAGGAGAATTCATAGGAGACTTTGGAAGGGGATTTGAAGATTATCTGTACCCAGTTTTACAGGGTTGTGTTCTTGATAAAGGTGTAAAATAGAAGTGGAACCGAACAGTTAGCTACTGTAAAGTGATGGGAGGGTTTACAGTGTGCCTGATGCTGAATGTGAATGTATGTGATTTTGAGGTGACAGAGGTAGAATGGCTGTGGTCACACAGACACCTGGGTTATGAAGCACTGTTGTCTTGCATATCAAATAAAAATGCCACTAGTTTTTTGTAGTAGCCAGTAACTATACTTCAAAATAACCATATCTGAGAGAGTGTGGTGGCGACCTGTGGGCTAGCACCTTTTACTAGATATCAGTATTTGTACTAGTTTCTAAGGGAACTTTTACTGGTTAATCATTATTTTCTATATAGCTGGCTAACTCATACCCTTTCTAGACTACATCAGCGATGTGACAATAGTGTCAGCAGCTGTTGGGAAGTGGAATCTGGGTATCATTAACATTGGTAGCATACCAGTACAAAACTACTCAATTTTCCTTGCTGGTTCCCAGGCTTTTCTGATCAGGGGCATGTGATAGGACTAAATCCTGTGAAATTTCACAGCTTAGAGGAACAGAAATCTACTGTAGATGCCTTGGAGTAGTTCAGAGATAAGACAGAATGACTTCTTTGGATGTCTGATTTGAATGATTCTTCTCTTGATATAGTCTAGTCCAATCCCACTTCCTGAGCAGGTTTGGCTAGAAGTTGCTCAGGGTTGTGTTCTATTGTATTTGCTGTATGTCTATGGGAGAAGATTTTACAACCTTTCTGTAAAATGGGCTGTAGTGTTTGATGACCTTCACAGAAAAAAAAAAACAAACCAAAACAACAACACAACAAAAATCCTCCAACCTATGTTCAGATAGAATTTCATGTGATACAGTTTGTTACTTTTAACTTTAGTTCTGGAAATGGATGCCACAGAGAAGACTGTCTTGCTCTTGTCTTTTCGCTAGAGGCTGAAAGATTCAACTTTGCTTCAACCAAATGAGCATGAATTGAATTCAAATGTCCTTCTTATCAGATGGTTGTTATTGGCAACAGGGTTTATGATACATGCTATGAATTATATGCAGAATGTGGGAAAAAAAGGATGGTAGGTCTTAATTTTTAGAAAATGGAAAAATTTGAAAAAGAGATGAAGGAGGAAGGATGGACCCTGCTGCTTGATCTTCCTTCTTTTTTTTTTTTTCCTTCCCTGTTTTTACCCTAAGCTAAATTTTTATTGTGAATTTCAATCACAAGGACAAGTAATGCGACATACGTTCTGGCCTTTTACACTGCTACTTATTTTTAAGTTACAGTTTCTATGAAGAATCACAGTGGAGATGAACAATGTTTTGCACTGTACATTTGTTGCTTTTCAGATATTGACTATTTCTTTGCCTTTTGTTACCTGTATGGATCTGTAGAATGAAGTTTTAGTCTATTTTTGTTTTGCTTCACCTTCCTATTTTAGAAAACTTATTAAAGGATTGAGGGTGGAACTTCGTAAACAGACAATTTATTTGGGTCATTCATGCATACAGAATCATTCCTGAGACAAAATAGAGTATTTTAATTGAGGTGAATAGACATTTTGAATTACATTTGAATAGACAATAAACATTTGAATATTTCGTATAGTGTTTGCAAGATAAGAGCTTATGAATTTAGGAGAATGCATCTATCAGCTTCAGAAAGTGTTAGTCTTAATGGTATAGCTCTCTTTAAATGCCTAAAAAATATTGTTTGCACGAATTGTTACCCTTGCATATGAAGTGCAAACTGCGTAATCAGCTTCTGATATCAAAATCTTCCCAATGAGACTTTGAATTTAGATTGGTGTACTTGAGGCATGACAAACCATGTCTTATGACATGTCTTATGGCTGCTGAATAATGCATGAGGCTTGAAGTAATTTACTCCAAGCTGGTTTTTTTTATTTGATATTTTTTAGATTTGCTGGTAATACAGGGTTGGACTTTGTTTGTTTTTCTTTCCTTGAAGACAGAAAATGTGAATGTAAAACATGGAAGACATTACCATTGTATTATGATCACAACAATACGTAGTTGTAAGACTTTCTGTTATGTTGGTTAAATAGACTTGAAAGAATAGAATTGATTATTTTAAACCACAGCTGTTATGACTACTTGTAAGGTATGGAAGCATTTAGGAACCAGAATAAATTGGTGTTTTGGGAACATTGAAAGGTTTCTTTAAACTGAAATTGTAATAGTTATATCCTTAGGAATTTTGTTTTGAAATAAAATATCTTGCTGTGGTGTGTTGTGGTTTTTTTTTTTTTTTTTTTTTTTTTGTTTTTTGAATATTTTTCCCCCNTTTTTTTTTTTTTTAAAGTGTTTGCTGAATATTATTCCCCCCACAGTCTAGTTTGTTGATTTTAGAAAGTAAGCTTTTATCGAGGTTGGAGTATTTAGTGGTTTTCCTCTTAGTAAACACTCCCATAAATGAGAATTTACTTTTGTTAGGATTACTTATGAGTACAAATTTAATTTAACTCATGATTTTAGTATTAAAACTACACAAATAACATTGCTTTGTTTCCTTTGTATTTCTCTCTGCTGCTTTCCTTAGGTCGAGATTTGATCTGCATACAGTCCATGGATGGGATGCTCATGTTGTTTGAACAAGAAAGTTACGCTTTTGGCCGGTTTTTACCTGGTTTTCTTCTGCCTGGTCCCTTGGCTTACAGCTCCCGCACAGATTCTTTCATTACAGTGTCTTCCTGTCAGCAGGTTGAGAGTTACAAGTATGTGTTTATGTTCCGTAATTATAGTATACTTCAGTGGTATCATTTACTAGGTAAACACTGAAAGTAATCTTGCTTAATTTTTAATGCCTTTACTGGAGTATCCAAAAGCAAGTAGTTGCAGGAAAGATGTTATATGTTGCTGAGTGATTACTGTCTCAGTACAGTCATAAAGTGAGCTGTGAGTCCTGAGGACTTTATGGTCCTATTTTATTTTTGTAAAGGTAGTAAGTCTACTAGTTTATCAAGGCTCTGTTGCTCCCAAGTGCCAGGTATTTTCCTTGCTTCAGTTCAGTCTAGTCTGTGCTTTCAGCATTGGAACATGGATGAAACTTTGTGAACTATTTTAGTTTGTGACCATATTAAGTTTATATGTTCAACATTTAGAAAAACAGAACAATATGTAAAGTATAGACTGCGCAAGACATTTCCACTTCCTGCAAGCACAGAGACTATGTATCATAAGGCCTATCAGACACAAATCTAATAGAGAATAAGAAAGAGAATGTGAAAGATTTTGGAAGACAGACAAGGGGGTATCTGTGTTTATTGTGGAGGAGCAGCTTGAATCCATGGGGCTCTCTGATGCGACCAACATGTTGAGAGTTTGTCAAGTATCCATCTGTTTAGAATGAGATGGATGCTTGAGCAGTGGGACATTGTGGGGGATGTCTGCTGTGAAGCCTTTCTCAAACAAGACGTTTCCCTGTTGCAGACCCTTGTTCTCACAGAGGACTAATGTTAAGGTTGTTGAATCCCTATGCCTAGTGGCACATTGGGGTGTGGTGGTGTTTGGGGCAGAGCTACTACCTGTGATGACAAAAATGCACACCTCCTAAGATGGATGAAAAAGTGGCAGAGCTGTCAGGCTTACAGAGCAGAAGTTGTTCACAGTTCTAACCACCAGCCAAAGATGAGTGATGATGATACTGGAGCTAGTATTTCTTTAATATCTTCATCCTGGATAGAAGGACAGAATGCGTGTCCTGAAATTCAAGGACAACGTCAAATTTTTGGAAGTGACTAATAAAAAAAGGTTAGATAGGGTTGCCATTTAGAGGAATCTCATGAGGCTGAGGGAATGGGCAAGTACTTTAAGGATTTTTTTCAGAGATAATCATGCATATTAAAGAAAATAAGAATGCCCCTTTTTATAAATAATACTGTGGGAATAGGGAATGTTAGTCGAATGTGATGCTTTGTCACACTACCCTGTTCTGTCACTTGTAGTTCTCAAGCAATATTCTTTTTATTTTGCTGCTTAAGATTAATCAGATTAGAGATATCATGTATTGTTTTCTTAAAACTGGACAAGATACGTGTTGCAAGTAAAAGTAATTTAATAGAAAATTTGTAATTTTCCTAAGAATTTAGAATTAAAATTCTAATACAATATTAGGATAAAAATATAATCAAATCTATTAATATTGTCAAGGAATAAAGAAACATTTTTTCCTTTAAAATGAACATCTCATATGTTTAAATTATGTTCAGGTTCTTGACCTTTACAAAAATGTGACTACAATTATTCATCAGTCTGTTACTAATTCAAAAGTGTGCCATCCTTACTGTAGGAATATAGTTTTAAAGGAATTTTTCACTTGGTTATTGGCCTTTAGTGTCAAATGTTAAGACACTAATGGAACTAATCTCTAGTGTGTGTCTGAAATATTAGGGCATTAGAACAGAGTTAAGTAATCCTTTTAAAGTGAAGGAAACAGAAATGCTAAGGAGAGAAGAGGTTATTTTTATGGTATTGAGCAAAAGCACAACACTTCTATCTAGTGTTTTTAGCAGAATAAGTTGCCAAACTTCAAATTATCCGTCTTCTTATAGCTCTTACAGACCAATAGCTTCATTTGAAAGCAATTTTTATTGTGTTGATCCTGAATTCTTTCCAGATCTAAGAGCAAAATACCTCTTATATGCTTGATGTGATAGCTGAATTGAAAGTGGCTTGAGTTCTTTTCAATCTGTGGCTTGAGTTTTTTTTCATGAAAGACTATATGCAGGTAGTTGGTACTTAAATATCAGTATATATTGCTGTTTGATGTGAGCTTGATTTGAAACCTCTGTATTACATCTCTGAGTGGTTAACAAAATGTTAAGGTGGTTTCCAAGACTATCAGTAAAATGTGGTGAAGAGAAAATTTTGTTAGGTCAGGATTCTTCTGGCTCCCTTCCAACTCAGCTTATTGCTGATTCTGTGAATCTGCAACTTCTCTTATAATACAGAGGACAGTTAAAGACATCCTAGTTGTACTGAAACCAACTCTCTCAGTATTATTAATTAGGTCATAGCATTCACCTTAAACAATTAGATTTCCTACTCCAAATACATAGTTTACTTTTCTAAGTAAAACAGTTTTAGAAACTAAAATACTTCAGTCGCAAGCAGAGAATAGCTGGATAATTAGGGTTGCAAGAGACCTCTGGTGATCATCTAGTGCAAGCTCCTGCCTTGAGCAGGTGACACAGGAATATCCAGATAGGCTGGGACTCTCTCCAGGGAGGGAGACTCCGTGACTCCCCAGTCAGCCTGTTCCACTGCTCTGCCTCCCTCATTGTAAACAAGTTTTTCCTCATGTTGAGGTGGAACTTCTTGTGGTTTAATGTATGGCCATTATGCCTTATCCTTTTGCTGCACCACAATACTCGCATGAAATGTGAGGAATATTGTTTTCATCATTTTAAATCTCCAACTTTGACAATGAAGAAAAATATGTACTGCTATTTTAGATTGAGTTGGAACATTCAGAATTGTGTTGATTTAAGCTTAGGAGCTGGTAGCACTCTATGAGTTCAAGAATTAAATGCTATCTTTTTGGATAAGTTTAAGTTGGGTCTTACTCTATTGTTTATTTCACTTATGTAGAAACCTTCAGTATTCCACAGATTATCTATGTGCATACACAGGAAATGGGGTAGATCAGTGAGTTACAATGCCAGCACAAATTCAGGAAACAGCTACAGAAGAATCAATGAGGACACAGTTTGAACATTGAGGATTGCACAGGTGTAAAGAGGACAGATAGATGTGCAGAGCTTTTATGGCAGTTGATATAGTTTGTTCAAATGATTCATTGTTCATTCTTCATTGACAGTTTTTCTTAGTATGGCTTGTTGGCAGTTAAAATAATAAAACCACCACAAACCTTTCAACTTTTGCTAAATGTGCCACCTACTGATTCCAGTTTATTGCGGTCTCTTAGATTGGAGCCACTTGGTTTGCTTAATGGAGGTGCTTTTAAGTTTCACTATTAGGTAGAACAGATTGTATTTCTGGGTGGTTTAGGAAGTTTTTTAAAAGCTTAATAAGAGCAAAAAAAAAGTCATTTTTGGTTAGAATTCCAATTTCACAATTTGATAATTTATTTCTTCTATCTTTGTGGTCTGTACTTCTGTTTACTAATATTTAGACTGTTGAATTTATTTTAACTCTACATAAAATCTGAATAGAATGCTTATTTTAATCTCTACCTTTGCACTTAGCTGCTATCCTACACTGATACTAGTCTTAACATCTTTGGTGATGGTAGACATGTTGCAGTAGGCTTTCTAACCATCCTTTTAGACTGTGATTTTACTGCGTATGTATACTTATGTTAATTATTTTTTATTTTTTACTTAATGTAGAGGTATTAACTACAAAGGTATTCTATATATATATTTTTAATATTTTTAAACTGCCTGTAACAGATACCAAGTGCTGGCATTTGCGACAGATGCTGATGAAAGACAAGACACAGAACAGCGAAAACTCAGTTCTGGAAAAAGACTTGCGGTAAAGCCTGTTTATTTTACGTACCCTGTATGAACACTGCGCACATACTGAAATGACTGATGCTGAGTAACAAATGGAAACATTGTCTGCTGACAAAGGATCTGATCCAAAGGATCTTATCCAATTACTGCTAAAGGCAACGGAAATACTCCAGTAGATTTCTATTAAGGTTTCTTTGGGCCTCAGTTCTTTAAGGCTGGACCTTAAAACTTGCTGTTGTTCTAATGAGAAAAGAAAAACAGCTGCGGTGGAAATAACTATTTCCAAGGCAATTTTTGTAATACAGAAGCTACACTGTAGTAAGAATAAATTGGTACACCTGAATTATTGGTCATGTTTTTAAATGAAGTCTGATGTGATTTTGTTATGTAGAAAATTAATCTCATTCTCCTTGGGGAATCCTTTGTACTTAGAGAAAAATTCACAAGGAAATATTTCCATAAATAGTGTCTTGAGCTCTTTTTGTCAAAAAAAAGTTGTGGATTCAATAGTCTTCTGGAAGTCCCTGTCACTAATTTGTTTAATATTTGAGCTGCCTCCTCTTAAGAGGAAGGGAAGTTAATTCTTTGTGGTCCTGCAGTGGAAGTTTCTTGTCTGCTAAATATACTGCATATATAAAATGCTAGATTCATCATATTTCAGGTACAACAATAAAATATTGGGAGGGCATCTTCCTTCCACTGGCTAATTGTAGAATTTTTCAAATACATGTAGGCTGAATCCTACATATAGAAGTAGGAGAAAGCAATTTATAAATAAAAAACCTGGAGACTTCAGATATACTGCAAATGAAACAGTTTTTTTAAAATATAAAACGTGAAGCATGCGTGGAAACAAACATAATAAGCTAGGTTTTTCCCTTTAGCTTTAAGATCACACTTCCAGTTTCATATATCAGATATGCCAGGATATTTGCTGACACGTCTATGCTCTAAGCAAAATGATTGATGCTGTTCATATAGGAAGTGCTGACAGTTGAACTTTGATATTTTTTTACTTCAAAATTCTAAATTTGTTTAATCAGCTTGGCAGAAGTCAAAAGCAATTTTTGCATGTGTGTTTAGCTGAAATTTCTCAGAGGAGCTGAAGAAACAAACCAATGAAATGTGTCAATAAGCAGTAGTATTGTTTAAAGACAGTTGAGGCAGGATTTCTAAGTAGTTGTTTATTATATCAATGTATGTAGTTAGAGAAGTAAATGAACTGTGACATACACGAAAATTCTCCAGATTAAAGGGTGTACATGAGTGACTGCAAGCAGAAATATTGGCTTACACACCTAAAGTGTTTGTCTAGTTTTCCATTTACATGTATTGGTAGAATAAGTTGTCACCTTTTGCTGTCTATCCTTGTCCTTAATAATCAAGGACATGTACAGAGGCAGATGGAAATGATTCTAAGTATCTATTCTTGGATTCATTAGTTAAAGTATAGAGCATTTCCATTTTGAATGGGATGTGTATTTTAAATTCTAAATGTGCTTAACTGAATTGCATAGCCAACAATTAATGACTGTTTTAAAAAATGGATTGTTGCTTGAGTCAAATTGAGGAAAGTTACCGACTGCCCTCAGAATAAGAGGATAATTCTTATGCAGAAAAAGACCTTGATTTTGCTTTTCTATCTGTGCTAATGATATGTAATTTGATTAGTTCTGAGCCTTCTAAAAGTTTTGTCTTTAATATGCAGTTGTCATTTGATTTCTGGAGCATGCTTTTTCTTTTGAAGGTGGATTGGGTTTTAAACATCGGAGAGCAAGCACGGGATATATGCGTTGTCTCATTTAATCAGGGAGTTTCTTCAGTTTTTGTGCTTGGTGAGAGAAACTTCTTTTGCCTAAAGGATAATGGGCAAATACGATTCATGAAAAAGCTTGATTACAGTCCGAGTTGCTTCATTCCTTACTGTTCAGGTTTGTAAAAGGAAGATTTAACTTTAGCGTGGTTACCTCTTTCTTTTAATTTTTTTTTTTAATAATTTTTTTTTTAACCACTGAATAAATATATTTTTTGAGTAAGCAGGTTGAATGGGGATTTGCGCTGGTCTAGTGGAAGGGATCCCTGCCTATGGCATTTAGGTTAGATATTAGGAAGAAATTCTTTACTGTGAGGATGGTGGGACACTGGAACAGGCTGCCCCAATGCTGGCAGTGTTGAAAGCCAGGCTGGATAAGGCCTTGAGTGATCTGGTCTAATGGGAGATGTCCCTGCCCTTGTTAGTGGGGGTTGGGACTTGATGGCCTTTAAGGTCCATTCTAACCCAAGCCATTTTATGATTCTGTGAATGTATGATCTGTCAAATCATGGAATTTGGAGCTCTCTTTTTGAATGAGGCAGGTTTATTTTCAAATGTTACTTTTTGTGAAGTACCATAATTTTTAGAATCTAAATGTTTTCTTATCACCAAATTGAGGTACTTGTCTGGTGCCTAGGCTATCAAAGCAACAAATACAGAAGAATGACAGTCTTTGGAAGAGTAAACTAGTGTTAGAGGACATTCTGTTTAAGGACCTTTTGATTTATGATCTTCTGATATTTACAGATTCTTAAAATATCAAAGTTTATTGTTATTACATTGGTGGAAACAACTTGGTTAGGTATTTGGTTAGAATTATAGACTCTTAATACCTATTCTCTTTTAATGTTTCAAAAACTATCTGATAAATTTTTGATAGTTCCTTTTGTACTTAAAATATCATTTTAATCTTTAGAAATTTGATTTTAGCAATCTTCACATTTTATACTTTCTGATTTGAATGATACTATAAATAAACCCTATAAATGCATACATATTTAATTGGTATTCACAAGTTAAAGAATTAATGAATAATGTAAGTAGCAGATATTTAATCAATGTGTATTTTGTCATATCTATCCAGGCATGCCAACATGGTCATTATGAGTCTTTATTTGTCATGTTTTAAATTACCAAGCATGGCTGGCCAGAACCTTAGAAAGTTGTGGCATGGATTGTGTAATATGCAAAAGAATATGGTATCCATAATTAATCTCATATATCCTTGGTTAATGTCAGTGTAACTTTGCTAACTTTTTGATGCCTTATAATAAATTAATTTATAACAACTAATGGCTTAAAAATAAAATAAAACACAACTATATAAGTCTCAAAGAAAAGTACCGGCTTTTGAAAAATCTTCCATCCTAAAATTGTTTTTTTTATCTTTGAACAGTGCAAGAAGGAACAATAAACACTTTAATTGCAAACCACAGTAAAATGTTGAATGTTTATCAAGATGTTACATTGAAATGGGCAACTCAACTTCCCTGCATTCCTGTATCAGTAAAAGTAGCAAATTTTCAGTAAGTAACTTGTTAACGTTTACTTTTTACTTAGATTAATCTCTGGTTGTGTAATTTGCTTCTAGAGCCTAACAAACAGTTCTGAGGTATGTAACAAATAAGGTAACTTTTAAAAGGAAAATTCTAAGTTTCTTTCCTTTGTTTTGTAAAATGTTCATTTCATTAATGACTGTACTAGAACAGTACTAGAATTGCTCTGTTGTGCTTTAGGGGGTTTTTTTTTGAGTGAAGTTTGAACCTGGAGTCTCCTAGCTCCAGCCCAGTAGCTTCTTTTTGAAAAGAATGAGAAATGTGGTTGTGCAATCTGGCAATGTCCTTCCCTGAGACAGGAAAATAGAGAATCTCACTGAAAATCTGTTCATTAAGCATTTAAGAGCATATGCATTCCATAGATGATTTGTGGGAAGAGATTATTAAAATCCAGTGTTAAATTATGGTAATTAAGGAACTGTTTAAATTGCTGAGGGCTGCACTGTAACAGACTTTGCAGTCTTTTTGTAAAAGAAGCATAAAACATATTAGGGAAAAACTGGTTGAGTGGGGGATTAAGCAAAGA
This sequence comes from Illadopsis cleaveri, assembly GCA_013399915.1. Classification (NCBI taxonomy): domain Eukaryota; kingdom Metazoa; phylum Chordata; class Aves; order Passeriformes; family Timaliidae; genus Illadopsis; species Illadopsis cleaveri. The sequence goes on along the minus strand of VXBB01002172.1, from coordinate 487,542 downwards.
GAAGGTGGGACATGTTTATAACTTGTGCTGTGACTGTCACTGAAATAAGCAAACCACAGAAAGGTTCAGCCAGTATTTTTAGACAATCCAATTTATGCCTGTACTGTGTGCCCCTAGAGCTGGGCTGGGTGCTGGTTGCCCAGTGCCTATGACCATAGGGGATGCAGTAGGAGTGTCCTTGTCACATGGATCTTCTGATCCTCAGCAGGCTAGTTGCTGCTAGGCCAACATACACTGGATTGCTAAACATTTGATCATAAGTCAAGCATTTTGCCTTCAAACAAATGGAAACAGAACATCTGACTAACTAGCTTTACTGAGTTGTGCAGAGTAATCTAAGGGATGTTTGTGTTTTGTTTGTTACTAATAGATGCCTAATTTTTTAAAAAATTATTCATAGTTTATTTTTTTTAGACTCTGGAGAGAGTTGGGCTGGCTTTCATCCAACAGGTCTTAACAAGCGAAATATAATGAACAGTCTCAGTGGGCCACTTAGTATAACCCAGAAGTTAATTATGCAGAATATGACAGTACACCATTGATGCATGGAAAAAATATTTGTATTACAAAATTTTGAAAAAAGCCATTGATGTTTTCAATAGCAGATTGTACTAACATTTGTATATACAATTACTTGTTTGGAAACTCATTATATTGAACCATCTGTTTCAATAATATGTCTAAAATGTTTATGCAGATTCTGCCTGTTCCATGTGAACTTCAATGCTCAGGAGTTTGATATTAGAGAGAAATCTGAGAGCCTAAAGTCTATCCCAGCTCTATTTGCCAGTTAGATTCAGAATTCCCACAGACCTACAAATGCCAGGGTTTGACCTGGGGTTGTGTTCTTTAGCAGGTAAAGAGACTAGTTATGCAAACCTCTTTATACAGGTACTGATAAATGAAGAAGGATCTGTGTACTTACACCCAATGGCCTGAAGGGCAGGGAGAGGTCCAGGGCTGTGTGTTTCTCAGCTATGCTTTTACCTGTCTATTGGCAAATATGCAGTATGCTTGTACTTCCTTCTAGCATTAAAAAAAAGATAAGCTAAACAGCAAAAACTGTAGTAAAGCCTGTAAAGATAGTAATTTGGTTTTAACAGGCCATATGTGTTTGTTCTGGTGTTTTAAAAAATATTTTGAAAGGGAATTCTTTGTGGGTCAGTGTAATAATGATTTTCTTGTGCTCAGGAGAGACCTCAGTTTTAGCTGGGGTCTGAGCACAGCACTACCATAGCATAAATAATATTAAGGACTTTAATAAGCATAAAGTTGTTAATCCTACACTGCTGAAAGATTGAAGTGCCTTAAATATGATGTATGCCAATTAATTACTTTCTTCACTTTTATTGCAATAATACTTACAAAGGAAATGGAGCATTCTGAAACTGTTGTCTCTACAGTTCATACAACATTCATTTGTGTTTTCTCCTTTAGGCATAATGTCCTTTATTTCTAATGTGTGACTCTAGCTCCCTGGATAAGAAAAACACTATTAGAAGCTATTTTATGTAAATCCCTTGGGGCAGGAGTAGTGATTGCCTCACAAATGCAGCTTGTGATTCCAGTGTATGCCTCTCCTTATTGTTTATGAATTGATTTTTCCTCTTAAAATAACATGTAATACAGTATTTATCTATTGCAATGCCAGTATATAGATAAAGATAATAATATACTACAACATTTGAGATTAAATTCCAGTACAAAACTGCTTGATTTCCATCACATTTTCAGAAACATGGAAGAAAAAACAGAATCAAGGCAAAGTAGTCAATTAGAACGTTTTTAGGTGTTTCTGTACTCTAAAAGTTATGCATTTTTAAGCTGTTAAATTACACTTTTTTGCCTTCTGTTAAAACCTGAATGCTGTCTTTTAGGATGTTGAAAATTTTCTATAAAAGCCTGTGATCAGGAACTTGAACTGCAGGCAAAATTTTGAGTGTTTATCTTATTCTGGGTTTTCCCTGAATATCTCTATAATTAGTCACTGAACTGGAAGTTCAGTTCTAGTAATTGTTATAGAAGTTTGCTCCTTATTTTGTTAGAAGTTTATATTCTGGTTCTGTTAATATGTATTAGTTACTGTTTCTGACATATTTTTAATGTCAAGGGGACTCCTACATATTTCACACTGCCTGGATTGCTTCAGAAGTGTAACCACTTACACTGACAGTTTCAATTAATTTGAACTGCTTATGTCTTTGTCTCAGCACAAATTTATCTTCCCTTGAGATAAGCAAGGGAATGCTTAAGCCTGCTTGTACAGTTACATTTTTGATTGACCTGTGTTGTTACCCTTCAAGTTATGGCTGTGCAAACACATTCTCACTGAAGCTGAAACTCTTGCCTGAGTTGATTAAAAACCCTCAAATATTCCCTCACCAAATCTACGAACAGCCCCTTCCAAACCTTTCTAGAGTGGTTTGAAGAGAAACTGTCCATATGCTGCAGTTGAAATCTAGGAAAGTTACACAAAGAAATGACAAGAATTCCTACTCTGCTCAAAATGTCAGTGTTGAAATAGTAGTTGTAAGCAGCAGTATTTGCTTGATATCCATCATAATTAATGTAAGTATCTTCAAAGAATTGACTTTAAAGTCCATCCCTTTTTTTCCTACCCTTGAGTTTCCATTTTCTGTTTCATGAGAGACCTGTTTTCTAAGACCTTCTTGGTACTTTCACATCTCCTTTGCAAAGGAAGTTTCATGAGCAGTATCTCTCACGCTTAGGATTTTAAATGCCATGAATTTGTCTCTGGTTGATGCTTCTTGATATGTGTTAAGATTTCTCTGTCTCTTTCTTTCTCTTCTCACTTTTTGTGAGCCTATCACAAGTCATATTTGTTTTCCGTATCTGAATTATTCTGTTTTCATGTACTTGACCATAGAAAGTCCTTGGAGTTGATAATAACACCTAGACAACTACTTTTCTATTTATTTGACACCTGGCAGAGCTGTTTCTAAGAATACATCTTTCAATGGCTGATTGATTGCCCTGACTATTAATTACTCTGTCCTGGTTGGCCTGAAACTAGAACATTATGTTAAGGTGCATTTGGTCTGAAGCAAAATAGCTTGTGTTGCCAGCCTCTGGGATATTTCTGTCACAAACATCTGAAATGCCAGTGTGAGTTGAGTTAGAACACATAGATAAAGTATTATATATAGACATATATACCGTTTGGATGTAGTCTCAGGAAAGGGGTTTCCGTTTTGATTACTACCAAGTTATGAACGTATGTTTTGCCATAGGGAAAGCATGAAGACTTTAAACTGGGGACTTTTTTTTTCTTCTGAACATTTTTAAGGTTCTCTACTCTCCACTTTATTTCTTGGTTTTGTTTGTATACAGTCTTCAAGTTATATCTGATAATCTGTGAATGTTAGAAAGTTAGCCTGACTTTTCTTTCAAAATGAAACAGACTGCAAAATTGCTCAAATACCTCTTTTCTTCAAATCAATGTTTCACAATGTCCCTAATTTTGGTTATTTGTACTTTTGACTGTTGACCAAGAAATTAAGTCTGGTGGTATCCATATGGCAAAAGAAAAAAAGAAAAAAAGTTGATTTCACATGTAATTTATTAGCACAGTTCTAACAGGAAGCCGACCTTAAAATGTAGGGAGTGTGTTGTGGAAAAGAGATTTCTTCTGTCTCTATTCTACTGGGAACTCTTAGTACTTTAGTCTCCAGTTTATCAGCAAACATAATATTTGAATGAAGGATACTTTCCCCTTCAGCCACATTAGAATTTGGTTAGTAATACCCAAAAGAAAAAAAATTAGAGCCACTGTAGTGAGGCAGAGATTTTTGAGTTTGTGCTTGGGGTAAGTCCTCTGTTCTGAATATGGCAAATTGTGATTTAATTTTCATTTGTGACCCATTACTTCAGAACCTGTGGCTTTATGTAATTGGCTGTGCACAGTATTGTCCTGTGTGGGGCCAGGAGTTGGACTCTTGTTGGTCCCTTCCAGCTCGTCAGATGTGATTCTGTAGTACTTGTCTATAGGTAATTGGATGCTTTGCATATGTAGTGCCTCTTGTTTTTCGGAGCTACATCTGGGAATTAGAATACAGTAACCAATTTTGTTTTGTGATCACTGTATGTACCTTTGTATCTGTGAGCAGGACTGTTCTTTGTGGAAGAAAGATTCTTGAAAAGAATAAACCACATAATGATGTGTTTGCCTTGTAAAATGTGAAGTTGCTTTTATTACCTGGGGTTGATGGGTATGGACAAGTTGATGAAAGTAGCTAGAATATTTGCTTTTGCTTTCATTTATTTGACAGATAAATATAATTTTACTTGGTAGTGGAGCAGTGTGTTTTCTGAAGAGGAAATATAAAGAAGTTTGGAAAGATTTTTTTATGCAGAAGTAATTTATCACCTCCCAAGAATTGGAATTTCTGAGTTTCTTAAAATATTTAATAGCCAGCACTCAACCTTTTAGCTTGAGTTAAGCTGGTAGAGAGATTTTCATTATTTGAGACGGGGAAAAAATATATTTTCTTTTTTAAACAAATGAAACTGTTGAAAAGTCAGGAAATAAAGTAGACTTTGTATGTTCAAGATGACAAGCAGGGTTACTTAGCAAGCTTTATCCACATTTCAGCTCTTTATGAACTTCAAGCCTGCCTAGGTTTATTTGGAGCAGTGATCCCATAAATATATCATAGAGTCCCACAGAATCACCACTGATTCTGTTTTGCTCAGTTTGCAATCAAGTAGTGATTTCTGTGAATTGCTAGTACTGCTAGCAATCTCTGATCACTGCAGTCTTGAGTGTTGAGGTCATACCGGAATTCCTAACATTGGTACATGAACCATGCACCCACTATGACTGTGTCAGATAGTAATATATTTATCAGCCATCTCTTTAAACTAGCTACCCATAGGATACTTGTGTTAATTTTTTGACATATGCAGTTCAGTATTTGATTTTTCTGAATCAGAGACTAAAATTTATTACTTTAAGGTTGCATTGTGGAGGCTGAGATGAAAGAATTACTGCAGCTTACTGAATCACTGAAAAATTATTGATTTAAGTTGCTATAGTAGTGTCCAATTTTCTTACTACTTATAAGACAAAATAAAGTGAATCGTTACATCTAAAATTTGTTATGTGTTCTTGTATGAGTCTTTCCTCTTACATAAATAATGAAGTAGAGACTATATGACTAATGAAGGGACTGAAAATTAATTATCTATGTAATCATGTTAATAAGTGTTTGAATTTAAAAGAATATTAACATCTGCCTGGTTCAGATATGAACTTGAAATTAAAACATTTTTTTCCAGCACAGAGTTGTAATATGTTGGGTGGTTAGATGGACATGCTTTTTATATAGCTCCAAACAGTAGTAAGGTAACAGGAATTGAATTTAACTGGAAAAAAATGGAGAAATATTGTAGTTTAATTAAGTATATAAGGTGTAAAAGTGCAACCACATATATGGTAATAGTGGGTAGAGTCAAAATAAGCCTCCCTTCATTGAATTTTTTAGCTATCCAGATGCTTGAAAATACTTTATTCTTCATCCCAGCCCATCTGTTATTCCTTATGATAACTGACATCACCACAGCTACCACAACTGTTAAAGAATCACTGTATAAAAATGGCAAAACTTACATATAAACCCAGCAAAACTTAGCACATACTACACAGTTTTATGGAAAGAAAACGGCAGGAATCAAACTTTATAGTTTGTTGAAAGATTTTCCTTTTCTGTATAGTAGTACTGTAATAGAGGCAATGCCAGTTATGACATACGGTATGAACTGTTCAGTTATATACATGTGTATACATAAATTTTTATTTGAGTGTTCTGTAAGAATGTTGCCTGATCTGAGAAGTTAAATGCAGAGATTTCTAGAATCTTTCCACTTAAACATAATTGCATTTTAAAGAAATGTTTTTAAGGGAAAAAAGAAAAAAAATCGCATCTGTTTTTATCATTGCTGATTTGCTATCTGATTTTTGAGAGATGGCAGTAGAAAATATGACCCATTTCAAAGGTCTTTTGAAGTGATTAATTTAATACGTGTATCCTAGCCACAAAATATGAATGTGATTATATTTCTTTTACTTTAGTAGGATTCTGATTCTGAAAGACATAGATGTGCCACATACTATGTCCAGCATATACTGTGATTCAGGACTGGCTTTTCTAGCAAGCTAGCTTCAAATGGTGTTTACTCTATGATGTTAAGCACATGCCCATATTGCCAGTTCTCCTAATTTTATTACATGTCACTTATTTGCTTTTTCAAAAAACCTACTTTTTACAGTAATATGATTTTGTAAGGATTTCAACTTTAGAATAACACTTAAAATATTCCTACCTTCGTGGTTCTGGAGAAAACCTTAGAAGTGGAAATTCTCAAGAACAAGAAGGCAAGTATTTTAAATAAGATCTAGTATTTTAAACAAGATCCTTGTGTTTAGGCAAATATAATGGGGTTTTTTTGCTAACCCACTATTTATCTGTGCCAGTTGTGACAGAGTGGACTATAACTTGTGTCAGGTTCTGAACTCTTAGTCTTGGAGCTGGTTATTGAGCAGTGGGTTGGAGTTTATGGATGTATTCTGACACTCTACCCATGAAAGTGCTGGATGCCTTGTTTGAAAAACAGTTTTATGAAAAGTTTCAATCTGTTGATTTAGAGTGTCTTGATTACTATTCTATTAAGACGAAAGACTTTTTTTGTACAAAGAGGAGCACATGGGACATTTATGTCAAGCTGTAGAACTGAGAGGCAGCAAGCAGTGCAAAGTGTTAGAGATGCTGTGAAAAAGCAGCTTTGTTCTTTAGCAGACAGGGTGAGGCCACAATTGTAAATATTGTTAAAAGTGATAGTAGAAAGTGTACACACTTTTTCCTTACTGAAATGCTGGTGAATTTTGAAACTTGCAGACAACTGTGAGGAGAAAGAGATGTAAACTAATTTGAGTTGAGTGTTTTAAATTTATGTAATTCTCCAAGCTTTCAGAATAAATATGTTTTAAAGACACATTGTGGTTATTCCTGTTAACATCTTTATAAACTGTGCACAGTCTAATTTTCCTTGTGTATCTCCCAGTATTATCTTATAGGAAGCCAACTGCTAAGAGTAAACTTTATCTAAAATGATGAACTTACTAGAGTGTAGATTTTATCAGTGAAGCTCCTTCCATCTCTTTTATGTTGGAAGCAGAGCTCCTGGGGGCCTCTCCAGCTTGCCTGAAGTGGTGTGGACTCTAACCACTGTCTCAAAGTGGGAGAAGAGAAGGCTTAGAGGAAGGATAAACTTTTGAGGTTCTCCATGTACTAAATTCACATGGCATAGCTGTTAGTACAGCCTTTGAACCTTTGAAAGCTGTTATATACCTGTCTGCTAGTGGGGGACTTTGGACTTGAAACAGATTGTAGATTTCACATGAAGGACGTGCAAATGCAGAAATATGCTCTAAGAGACAATGAAGCATGGAGATATTTTAAATGTGTCACAGGTGCTCTTGTTGCTAATGCTGGTATTGTCACAGTGAAATCACAATGCAATTTCTCTTGTTTCTTATTATTTAGACCTCTGACATATAGGCTACACTCTTACTAAAATAATCAAATTTGCTTGTCAGTCCTCACGTTCATTTTCAATTCTGCTAATGCCACTGTCTTAGATATGGAACTGTGATACTAAGAAATGCAATGTGTAAATTATGAATTTTTCCTTTAATACATTGTACTTCAGTGCTCTTTATATTTTTTTGCTTAAAGCAAGAACATATATTTCTGGAGGCCTGAATATTATGTTTTTATTCTACTTGGTGACAAATTTTACTTTAAAACTGCATTTTGGATAGCTATCTGCTATAATTTTTAAATAAAACTTTTGTTGCTCCTGAAATAGTTTTGATTTTGCATTTAAAACGACAAGAAACAAAGTTGGTTAATCCTTTAGATAAAATTTTGCATTTTGTATGCAACTTTTGTAGCATGAGCCTAAATTTCATGCCTAGCCTGCCTGTGTTAGTGTGTGGTGTATGTGTTCCCTGCCTGGAGGGACCAGAAGGTTGTCCCGTGCAGGGATGTCTGTCCCAGGGCATACATTGTTGAATATTAGCCTGGTAAGATTCCCTTGTGCCAAGGAAATGACTGTTAAACTGTTATACTAACTCTGGTGAAAAAACACCACACCTGCTGTGCATAATGTGATGTGGTAGCTCTCAGGGCTCACCTGTAGGAAAGCTCTGCTGCCCCGCAGGTGGCAGTAGAGTTCTGGCAGAAAGGACCCCCTTCCCAAACTTCTGTGAATAGTGCTTGGTTTTAACTTGGCAGTAAAAATAAAAACAGTCGATTTCCTTTCCTTTTCTTTTATTTTCTCTCTTTCCTTTTTTGTTTTGGTTTTGTTTTGTTTTGTTCGATAGAAAATACTTCTTTTTATGTGGTTGCTGGATGGCATTTTAGGCAAAGAGTCTCTTTCAAAGAGGAAATGACACAAGAACTACAAAAGCTGAAATCTGGTGAAGGTTTGTTCTGGTGCTAGCTAATTTGTTGTTTTGCTGTGTAGTGTCACCAAGTAAAATTGCTTGTGGAGATGTCTTCACTCACAAGTATGGAACAAAAGTACCCGTATAAGGTTTGAAAGGTGGAGAATTCTTCAGCTGTTTAAAGTGGCCACATTCAGGTTTTGGCTCTCTGCATTTCAGTGTTTATAAGAGGTGATAGATGTTATCCTGTTGTTCTAGTCATAAGTCTGTTTTTTTGATGGCTTTTCCATTGGTTATCAACATGAAATTATGTTTCATTTCCCTCTTCTTCTTGCATGTATTTCATGATTTTTAAAACTAAATTAGTATCTGGTATTCTTTTAAGTTCAACCATCCTAAGGTATCATACAAATGGGAAAGATGAAGAATGCTTTTCTGTAAAGCAGCTACTTTATGCTATTTAATATAATTACATATTGTTAAACAATTATATTTGACCACTACATTTACATTATTTGTTTGCATGCCCTCTGTGGAGTGTGAAAAGCATGTTAAATATATAATATAAATAGTTTAAAAAGAATTCTAATTTTTGAGAGTAATTTGATTGTCTGTTTTCATGTGTAATAGCAGAATGGGGAAAGCTTACACACGTGAGCATTACTTCTAATGTAAGTTGAACCAAGATGTTTTTACTGAGAAAAGCATTTCAAAGAAGCCTGGGGAGTGCTCCATAGATGTGCAGGACAATTAGGTGTCAATAGTTGCTTGTGTTGAGTCACACTGGATATCCTTTGAATATTCAGCTGTGGGGGTACTTGAGATTATTTAGTATGTGTTTCATAAGAGTAAGATGGGCTTTATACTTTTATTCCTATTAGTTCATGTTAGAAAATTCTTAGAGTTAGTTACTCCTAGTCTGATCTTCCTTCAGTGTTTTGTCAAGTACTTCATATAGTTACAGCTTAAAATGACGCTGAAAGGGCAGTGAACTTAGAATAATTTAGGTTTTCAAAAGCACTAAACTAAAAAATGTTATTGAGATATGCTATTGCCTATAATTACCTCAGAGGGTGATAAAATGAGGAGAGAAATGGATTCAAAATGCTTGAGCACAATTCCAGGAATTAGTTTCCTAATTTAGTAGTTTTTAAATAATACATTATCAATAAGGAATGGAAAGTATTATTGCAGAGAATCTTATTTTCTGAAATGGTTGGTTTGAGTAATAGCAATTAAGACTAATTCTGAAATTGAAGTAAAAATTTTATGAGCTATTATAAATATAAATAATTAAAGCTGGAAATGGTGTCAATAACCAGACCTTGTCCTAAGAGTTGTCCAAAGCTTAGCATGTATCGTTCAAGTAAAACTCAGAACTACAAATTCAACTTCTAAATCAATTGTTTGAGTGTTCAGTTTGGTATTATATAACTGGAAACATGCAAAGCATTTTAATTTCTTCAAGAACTATGTTGTGAGCAATTTGTTTAGTAAGAGAAGACCTACAAAAAGCATATGCCATTATTATTACCCAGAATCCAATAAAAGATAGTTTTTTAAATTATTACCATATGTGTGTAGGAGCTGCTTTGTACTGTAAAGTTATTTTAGATATCAGAATAATTTGTTTTATACTTTGAGTTCCTCACTGTTAAAATGTCCCCTTAGGTTTACTATTACTTTGACTATTGTGTGATGCATAGTAAAAAAAAAATACCTTACAATAAAAGAAATTTAACAAGTAATTGAAATTCCAGATTGTATGCAAAATGTGCCAAATGAAGTAATGGTATTTGCAGGGATATTGTGTGAGAGCAGTAGCTGTGGGGAAACTACTATAAAACTGTTAAATATGCTTCCCCTCCCCCTGCTGTCCTTAACCACTGTTAAAAAAAGATTGACAAAATAATGCAATTTTGACTGGCTGACAAACATTCCAACAGAGAAATGAATGTATTAAAAAAATATATTAGAACTGCTTACCCATATTTTTCTTATTGTTTCTATTGATGTGCAAGTTCATGGACCACTTTTTAACAAGGAAAGATTACTGAGAAAGGCTTTTTTATTCTTATGTATGTTTCATGTTGAACAGTCTTCTTGGGACCCAGCATAACAGTAACTGAAGCAAAGGAAAAGTATAATTTGTAATGCTGCCTTCTTAAGCTAATGCTTTTGAGATAGTGTAGACTTCAAGGATGCCATGACTATCACAGAAGCTGGTTGAAATGAGTTCATTTTAAGGTAGAGTTTCTGAATGTGCATTCTGTAATGCTGACTCAGAAGTTAAGCCAAGCATAATTTACATGGGTAAATCACCTCATTGATTTAAATGGATCTTATTTGAAAGACTGATTAGCTGCAGATAAATGCCAGCTTAGAGATGTGTATAGCAAGGGCTGTATTTACAAACCACTTTTGAATGTATTATGCCTTAGTAGTATATAGTCAAAGATTGATTGCTAACTTTGTAGCTATATTTCTTCATGCTCTTTTGATTTACATTCAGATGTCCTCATGGATCTTTCCTTAGTAGAGTAACAGATTCATACCTTTGGGAAAAAATATTTAAGATCATCCGAAGCCGTTGCTGGGCAATTCTAGAAATTGTCTTGTTTTCAGAAGTTATCTTTTCCAATTGTAGAAAAAGCTTCTGATGCTGTTTTTCTTGTTGTACCCTCCCACCCCTTTAAAGAAAAAAAAAAAAAGGTCATTATTTGCTATAATTTGATAGCAAAGAGTGGGCAGTGTATTTGGTAGCATGCTACCATCTGCCTTAACAATGCCCCATTTTTAAAGACTTTGCTGCACTCCTGATCAATATGGCAAAGCTCCTTGCAAGTATTTGGCAAAATCCTGTATATTAGATGTTATTTGCATGCCTTATTAAGATTGGTTGGTTCTGGTGCAAGTATTCATAGTAATCTGTCTCCTGGCATTCTCATATAGGAGAACTCAAGGTTTGCCCAATGTATTTGTTTCATGTGCCATCCACAATTCTGTAAATGTAGCACAGGTTTGTGTTCTACAGAGCGTTTTGGACATAAGAAAATTAGGATGGGCAGTTCTGCATGTAATTAAAGCAACAGACCCAGTCTTGAGCAAGGAAACCAACTATGGTCAGCAATAAATATTCAAGTAGTGAGAGAAACCAGGACTCATTCAGTTCCTGCTGATAGTTTACAGTTTGTCAAAAAGTCCCTTCAGGCTGCAAGCCCCAAGTTCACAGGTCACAAAAAGGTCATGACGTTCACAGGATGTCTGTTAGCACAGGTATTGGATATGTAAGTTGAAAATCAGTATTAAGTCTTCCACTTTCTTTTCTTCAAGTATTTGTTGGGAGAGTCTTGGCATCTCTAGCCTTACAAAGACAGCTTCCTGTTACCTCTTTGGTAGGGAATGCTGAAAAATTGCATGTTAAAAATTGCAATGGTAGATGGAAGCTTTTCTGTTGCAGTAAGCAGTAGTCCCAAAAAGGCAGCTGTTTCTGTTTAAGATGAGCTTATAAGGTAGATAAGGGGAACTTTGTGTTTGAGCCCTTTTATGTGTGTTCTGTTTCAGAAGGCAGTTCAGATTTGCATGTTCCAGCTTCAGTGAAGGGCTGACTGGAGGTACCTGTTTTCCAAAAAACACTCACAAGCAATTTCCATACATTTGTAATTCAACAAGGAGATTTATTTCTTTCACTCAGCAATAATTGCTTTCTATACAAAGAGAAAGCTTAAACTTACTTATGGGCAATTACTTGTTTGTATAGTGCTTAGTAGGGTCTTCATTCCTGTGTGCAGTTATAACTATACAGAGTTCAGAAGATCTCAGTTACAGCATAGTTTTTCCAGATTATTTGATGGCAGCTGTAAAACCACCACTGGGATTGTGGCCTTAGTGTGCTATAAAAAGACATTTTGAACTGTACAGTTGGACCATCAGTGGTCAAAATTAATATGTGACATCTGTTGGCTTTTGTAATTACTATTACTGTGGCAAATTTTGGATTGGGGTTTCCTATCTGTGTGCTCTGGAGCCGTGCTACAAGACCATGTAAGAAACCAGAGAGAATTTTATTTCTTTTACATAGCTACCTGCCTTTTTATTGTACTAAAGGAGGCATTCAAAAGGTGTCAATGTGTGTAAGTTAAAAGAATTTTTGTTAAATCTGTATGAGTTATAGCTTGAACTCTTACATAAATTCAGTATTTTACAGGGGTTTAATTAGTGTGATAGTGAATTAGTGAAGAGCCTTCTTGTCTAAATCACTTTTTATATCTAAGAATTAAATTTGATCTATCTTTGCTTTTCATGGCAGTTGTGTTTGATGCAAAGGCAGTATCTGCTATAAGGTTTTCCAAGGACGGAGTAAGAGCAAATTACTGGCATGAGTGTGTAATGTTGTGATTATGAAAGTGAATACAGTCTTTTAATTTAATTAAAAGTAGGCATTTAAAAAAATAAAGTGAAAATTTATGCTTCTAACATTTGCTGCTAACTTCTGTGCTGGTCTTTACTGTTCAGTTTCTCTTTTGTTAGGAATAAGCTTCAAATTAAGCAAAATGCTGGCAGTAGTCCCTATTGTCTCATAGTTTATTAAATACTTTCCCAAATCTTGCATTTGCATTGTATGGATCAGATAAACAACACGAGTGAGGTGTTTGTAGGAGCAATGAAGTACTTTTCCCTTGAGAGAAAAGAGACTATGATGTAGCTAATAAAACACTCACTTGTATTGATTCAGGGGAGTGTAAGGGGAATGCTCTGAATCCATGTGGTTTCCTTTCAGATGGATACTGCAGGGAACAGCCAGCCAGGGTTTGAAGCCAGCACAGTAGCTGCAATAGCGGCCAAAGAATTGGTTAGGGGAGCTATTGATACCATCAAAGCCCTAAAGCTGTCTTCTTTGTGAGCATCTTCCATCTGTTTGTGGTTTCTTCTAACCCCTCTTTCCTCTTCTCTTTCCCTTCTATTCCATTTAGCAAATTCCTTTTCCTGCATAGTAACCTAAATATTGCAACTTCAAAAGATTTAGACGAATAAATAGGTTACAACTGTCTGGTCTATTCAGCTTGTTTGTTCTGATCCTTTCCATTACCTCTCGTGATTGTACAGATTCACAGATTCTGAGGGCCCTTTAGTCATCTAAACCAAATTCATTCTTAGGTACGATTGCACCAAGTGGGAGTAATATTAATGAAGATGTCTGAATTAAGGAATAAGTATTATTATTAATGTTATTGCTTCTGGGATTCTTCCCAATTTCTTAGTAAGCTTTATTTTTTTTTGTGCAGAGACTTGAAGGGTGTTATAGTCTCTCTGAGTGATGATGGCCATCTTCAATGTTCATACCTTGGAACTGATCCTTCACTCTTCCAGGCTCCTAAGGTTGATTCTAGGGAAATAAACTATGAAGAAATGAATGCTGAAATGAAAGAGCTTCAGAAAATCATCAGGGAGGCCACAAAAACACAAGGTATACTTCTTTCTTGTTCTATATTTTTACATATCTTTTTAGCACTTTAACATATTTTATTTTCAGACTTATAGTCACATTTCTGTAGAAAATATAGTATTTAAGAAAAATAAATAAATCCTGGGTGGTAAAGCCCTTGGATAAAGGGTTTTTTCTTTGTATTTTCATAATGCTGTTGGAAGGTTAAAGATGTTTGCATCAGGTTGCAGATAATTCTCACTAGTGACAGCGCATGGACTACCCAAAGGGAAGAAAACTTGAAGAATTTCAACAATCTGATGTAGTTAGGCTTCAGGGAGAGTATTGCCAAATTCTGTTTATTAATGCAAATGACTTTTTAAGTTATGAAATTAACAAAAAATGACTTTTTAAAAGCAACTTTTCTGTTGGTTGGTTTAACTATTCAAAAACATATTTGTAGAACAGAGTGACATATCTGATGATGATAAATTCTGGAATTTATATACATTGCTAATAACTTGCATTATTTTATTCAAGTAAGGGCACATAATTTCTACAGAGATCCTTCAAAGTTTGTTTTCATAACTGTGTTTTTAAACATTCTGGCTTGCACAGGGAATTGGAAGCATGTGATTTTACAGGAAGCTATGGAGAAATCTTTGACAAATAGAAAGAACAAATTAATTTTTTTCCTTGATGATAGGTAGTATGCTCTTAAAATGCATTAAAGAAATAGTCATGGTTTTCTTATGTGGGGAAAAAAAACCTGAAAAACCTCGCAGTTGAAATTCCTAGAAAATAAAAATTACTTATCTGCAGGCATGAGTTTGATTCTGCAACACAAAGATGTCTTTGTTTTGTAATTACATGTAACTTCATCCATTATCATGGTAGACTTATATCAGGATTTTAATTTTCCAAATCCAGTAATGTGTTATTTAAGCATATAGATGTGGATAAATTCCACTGATTTTTACCACAGTTCATCCTTATAGGTATTTGACAATTTTGTCTATCATAACCAAAGGAAAGAAAAGCATGATGGAAAGAACAAATCCATTTGAAGTGAATCAACTTCAGCTCATTAGTTTCAACATGTTGTCTAGAAGATCTAATGAGAGAGAAAGGAACTGTAGCTGTCCTTTTAAATTTTTGTAATAACTGTCATGGTATGAATGATAAATTTGCTATGAATATTTTTTATTTTTTTCACCATCCTTTTTTCTTAATTTCCTTTTCTTCTTTAATTTGTCTAATCTGATCTAAGTGGTATTTCCAGATGAAGTTTTTATGAATGCTCTTTTCGTTGTGGAGAGATGCCCTAATGATGTTTTGTTTGGCTTTAACTGGATGTAAAACTTGTATGAGAACATTTTTATGCAACAAAACGTTCTACTTATGAAGAATACCTGTCAATTTTGGATGTTTTGGCTTTGTTTTATTTTGGCTTTTTTTTCTTAAAACTTTAGCTTGAACCTTGGTTGCCGTTAAGTTAGTCCTAAGCACAATCTTTAAAATGACCTGTTGACTTTCTTGTTTTTTGAATTCATGCTTGTGCAGTCAGAGCTTGTGTTGTTTTGAAAATATCTACCCTTATATGGAAATAATTTTTCTTTGTTTCATTTTGACTTTCAAACGTGGAAGGTATTTAGAATTAGATCATCGTATTAAAAAAAACCTTAGAGTAGTTATTTCCATAAATGTCTTGTATTTCTGTCCAGTGCTGACCATTAAACTGTTGAACTTAATCTGTTTTATACATTTCGAAGAATAAGGATTTACAGTATAAACTGATGAAATATTTTAAAATCTTAACTGTTATACTAACTTAAATCTAATGTTACTTGCATCAGTCTGGATGACATAAGTGATTAAACATACATATTTTGGCTTGGTTTAATAGTAACAAAAAGCTGATACTTATATGTAAACTTTGATTGTGATCTCTCTTGTACTTCTAATAGAAAAATGACTGTATGACAGAGGTTGCATCATAGTTAGCTTGAAGAAGCAACCAGAAGAGAAATGGTTAAGAAGGGATAGAAAAAGAATGGACCGTGCTGAGCTATATGTAATAGCAGGACCTGTTCTTTGCAATTGTGGCAGTATAAAACAGGCCTAAACTTCTTTTCTAGGTGGTGTTGGAGAAGTGTGTTTAGATTTTGCTTTTTTCTCTTGTAGTAAAGGGAGGCATTTCTCTCTGAGCACAAGAAAATGAATGTATTTTCTGCCTTCATCAAAATCTTTTCCCTTGACCCTCTTATTAGAAAGAGATGATGTGCTGTCTACTAGTTCTAGGTCATTTCCGGGACCCTGTGTGTAATAAAATTCTTGCAGCTTTCTGTATGTGCTCATGCTCTCAGTTATTCAGTTGATATGTTAATTGTCACTTACATCAACTCTTTACTCATTACTTTAAGAACTATATATTTCTTGTTCAGATTTTTCATTTTCCCATACATTTGGTATGTTAAAAAACAGAAGTGCTCTTCAGAAAAATGCAAATACCCTAGAGCTCTACTTCTGGACTCCTAAGAGAAGTTTATTAATTCCTCAAGGTTTTTAAGGCTTTAATTTGTATAACTTGTTTTTTGCATGTGTGAATCAGCATAAGATTCTGTATCATGGATATAAGTGAGTTCGTAGCATTCTTTTGCCTTGTATGTTGACAGTCCTGAAAATCATCTGGTGACATTTTAATCAAGCCACACGTGATGGTCTATATATAAAACTTTGATATACCTCCTTATACAGAGGAATTTGCTGAAGATTAGACTGTTAGACATAGAATCTTTATTTTTTTAACATACTCATTATCAAATTATTTAGATGAAAGTGCCATGAGATGTGTGGTGTTATTTTGGAGGTAGTTACTCATTGTATATTGGCATATGCATGTGAGGACAAGAGTTTAAAAATACCTTTCGAGGTACCTTACCTTGTTATAGAATGCATCTAAATTCTTTTTCATACATAAATCAGAAACCCAGAATGAGATGCAGGTTTAAGTTGTCTGTAGAAATCTAATAAAATTGTGAGGCTTTTTTGGAAGTTTCCAAAATCATATATAATGCTATTTTTTCTTTACAGTAGTAGGACTTTGAGACTTGATGCTGTTGAAGTTGTATGATTTTTAGGAATGTAGCTGAATATTTCTTAAAGGAGAACTGATTTGCTTTTGCTTTTTTCTTTTTCTTTCAGATATTTTGCCTGAGTCTGAAAAACAGAGAGATGTAACTGTCACAGCAGAAGTTTCACCTGATTTGGATGAAGAATCTGTATGTACCTGTATAAAAAGGAAATTACTCTGAAAAAAACCATTGATTTCAGATGAGTAAATAATGACTGATCATGCATAGTGATTATTATTTACATTTGTGTGACTGAGCTTCATGGCCCTCAGTTTTCCATCAATTAGAACACACTTTTATTAAAGAGTTTAACTAGAATTATTAAAATTATTTATTTCTCTTCTGTCTGAGGACCTTGAGATTCTTGCCTAAGCAAATGTAAGTGAACAAGAATTTAGAGTCTGGAATATCTTTGTAGTGGTGAGAATTTGTACTGGTGAGCAGTTATAGACATTGGGGGAAACAGTCAAAGTGTCACCCTTGCATCTTTCAAAGACAGAATACTCAAACCACTCAAGCTGCATTGTAAGAAATAATCTTTCTCCAACAAGCTGTCATTCAATATGCTTTGGTGTTGCAACCTAATTAGTTTATTCATGTTGTATACATACATAGTTTACAAAAATTATTCAAATTAAGATTTGGGAGAGCTTATATTGTCTCTTCAAACTCTTCACTTTAAATATTTCAGAACATACTTATTGCACTATAACATCTTTATCCATTTCTGGCCACTAGGTTTGGCAAAACTGATTTTTCACAGCTACTTACTGTTTAAAAAATACATTAGGATATTATTCTTTGATAAATGGACCTCTTTATAAGTGTGCTAGTGTCCTAGCACTTGTCTGTGGAAAAAAGAACAGTATGACATGGTCTTGGCTAGCTGCAGTAATCTGCTCACAACACTTGGAACTGTTAGGTGCACTGAATGCTCTAATGCTGCTGTGCTCATTTGCCCAACCTTCCAGATACAACTGGTCTGTTTCACATGTAACTCAGTCTATCAAGCAAACCACAGCCTTGAATCTTTATCTGCCCATATATCTTAGTTTCCTGTGTGGTCAGTTTTTCTGTGGATTCTTTCAGTAGTTGCCTAAGAAGGAAAAATCTGATAAGATACTTCATGGGGAAGGATCAATAAGCAAGTGTAGGAGCAATTTTGGGGCTTCTGCAGTTACCTTGGGAACTACAGGATTTCCAATGCTACCTCTGCACCTGTGAAAAGTTCGAAATTGCAATGCATGTGATAAAAGCAAAGAGGATATAGAGTATTAAAATTGCATAGATAAACAAGTGAAAGACCATTCTGTTACTTAATACCACTTCCTGTGTGTGGCCGCTGATCCAGGAAATCCAGGTGATTTCTGAAAGCTGAATAAGGTTACAGATATGGTAAGGTTCCATATCTTTATACCCCTGCTATTGTTTCAGCATCAACCACTGGTCACCAGAGAGCATGACAAGGCAGTATGAAAGTATCTGTCTTTTTTTATCTGAGAAAGATGCAGTGTCCAAATGAAAGTTGTACTTCTAGGGCCCAGAGAGCCTACCAGCTTCCTGCCTTCTTAGGAACTTTGCACATGTGGCCCTAATACTGTTTTTAATTTACTCTTTTATAATGAGAAGGTATAAGTTCAAATCAGTAATTTGATATTATAGCAGAAGTGAGAGATGTGTTTCTTTATAATAATTTAAATGGGAACATTTTCTTTAACTGTAGTGACTGACCTGTTCCAAAGTGAAATATAAGCATTAAATAAAATTAAAATAGACCACAAGGTCAAGATAAATTTTGAAGTAGATGAAATTGCCTATTGAAATAGAAATTGGCAGGAATATTGAAGTGCCTGCTAGAATTTTCTTTTGAAGTTTCAGGTATATTTCTGTTTATAAAATAGTGTGCGATGATTTTATAGTAGATGCTATGTTGTGTATATAATATATTGGCAGATTGGAAGTCACCTTTCCCTACTGAATAGCAGAAGGTATTTCCAGAATTTAGGTAAATACACAGTGAAAAGTAGTGTGCCAAACAAAACAGTTTCAAATATTCATATATGCATCACAGTGTATTAGTTTTTTATATATACAACATTCATGACCTCCTGCTATCCTTTTTGCAGGGAATTTCAAACAGAGACTTCACATTTTCAGAAGGAACTCGGAAATGTATTTTGTGTGTTTTAATCTGTCATAGGAATGATAGTCCTTTAATGTTAATTCTGTGTTTACCTAGTTGATGATAGGAAAGTAATATTGCTTTTATTGTGTTTTCTTGTTCATGTGGAACATTGAATTTACTCTGTTTTCATCTTTTTTCTTCACAGCAAGCCATTGACAGTGAGGTAAAAGCAGGGGCAGTACCATCAGTCACAGTAAAGGTACTGTGCCTAACTCAAACAGTAGCATTTGAGTAGTGGTGGCAAATTGTAACCAGTCTGTCATTTTCTGTTTATTTCACTTAGAATATGAAAATTTCACTTAGAATATCAAAATGAGTGAATTTTGAAATGCAATATATACTTAATTTTTTTTTCTCCTTAGTATGATAAGGTGTCATTCTAGCAAGCCTTCTGCTACTGTCAGAAAGTGATTGCAGTTTTATTTTTGATGGGCTTATCAATAACCCATCACAGAAACATTATTAGGATAGAATAAAGTAATTTTGGAAGTCATGGGAACATTTTTTCCTATGGCAATAAATGTTTGGTTACTCAAATGGGAAGTTTATAATATTCAGCTGCCTTTTTAGTTGTCAATAAATAAGAATAGACTTTCTTTTGTGAAAAGACTTTCATAGCTATAGCAATTATAAAAATGGTAGGAAAATCTAATTAGAAAATTGCAGTTCTTCATGAGAGCTGGTGCCTGTAACTGGTTGTAAAGAAAGTGTGTATATATGTGCACATGCATGTGCG
Organism: Illadopsis cleaveri; assembly: GCA_013399915.1. NCBI lineage: Eukaryota > Metazoa > Chordata > Aves > Passeriformes > Timaliidae > Illadopsis > Illadopsis cleaveri. The sequence continues at coordinate 467,595 of VXBB01002172.1, read as the reverse complement.
TGCAAGTGTAGTTTTTCCTCAGTATTCCCTAAAAAGGATCATGATTTTTATTTCTGACTTTAGGATGATCATCTAAGAGTATCAGTGGAGTTTCATTTTTGAGAACCTTGCTAGTTCTCTTTCTGTCTGGAGTGAAAAATTCAGAGGGTAACTGAACTGTTTGAACCAGATCCCCTCAGACTAGTGTGGTTTACTTGTACTTGCTTCAGTATCTTTCTCTGCATTTTTAAGTGCTAAAAATCATCCAGGATAAAACTGCTATTTGGATAAAGTTAGTGATAAGTCTGCTCAAAGAAGTTCAATTAAATTATGTATTTATATATTTCATAAGCTTTTTAATGTATTCCCCATTCTCTTTTCTTGTTTATGCGTCTTGTACCTTTTAGTGAAACAAAAATAGTAGATGTAGGAGTTACCATGAATTCAATTCTTTCTAGATTTTTTTTCTGTGATAAATTCCTATAACTGGTGTATTGTTAAACCTAAATGAATGTTGGTGTTAATTACGTTAAAGTAGTCAAATTAGTTTCCTAACACTTGAGCAATTTTATAAGTAATAATATTCTAAACTGATTTAACCTGGCTGTAGTCAGCTCCTTGGTGCACCAGCAATGCAAAATAAATGATATTAGATATATGGTCTCTGTCTATGCAGATCACATTCAGATCTCAGTCACCACTATACTTTCATTTTAGTTATGAGTTAGGGACACTGTTTTGATATCCTTTGGTTTTGCAGTGGAATAACTGTGCACAATAAGCAATGAGGGCCAGTCTATGTTTAGCTGAGCTTTCATTATCTGGAGTTGTTGTGCTGAGTATCCTGTGTATTTTCTTATTTTGTTTGCAGTAAAAAACCCCCAAATAAAACTCGAAGTTATTCAGAAGACTATGCATTACTGTTTGCAGTTAAAGGAAGTAATTTCTTTGGTTATCTTTGATTTTATTATTCCTGGGGTTTTTTTCCCACTATAAGCACCTAAAATATGCAAAATTTTGTATTTGTTTGGATTAGAATGAATGCTCATGACACTTGCCGGGTATTAAACATTCAATTAATACTTCAGCTTTAGTTTGTCTTGGGTTAAAATTACAAAGAACTTGAAAAGTCCCCTCAGGTTTTTGTAAACTTTCAAGTTACTGTGTCTCATTATTGACTGGGAGTAAGTAAGAATTGTAAAAAGAAAATTCTAGTATTGAACTTGAAATTTTAAGTCCTTAATTGTTGTTGCTGATTGCAGTTTTTTTCATATCTTTCTGTTGGTTATGGATTTTTTTTCTGCTGTAAAGATTAACTAGTTGCTTCCTTTAAATACTTCTGTCTGTCCCTTGATCTAGATAACAATCCAGAGCAGAGTGACTGCACAGAAGCCAAATCTGGCCGTGTGTGTGCAAGCTCCGTTAGCAGTGACCTGTGACCAGTTTGTCTTTGATGATTTAGGTAAATTATGGCAGTATCACCACAGCTGTTGTATTCTATTACTTTTTCTGAAAAGGAATAGCCCAGCCTCGAATGAATGCATTGTTGCAGATATGCCGCAGTTAAAGCAGTTTTACAAGTTTGTCTTGCCTGCACTCCACAGCTTCTAGACACTGCTTGGTGGAGGAACACAATGTAGATAGGAATGGAGTTGTTTCCCTGGTTGTGGCATGACATGTGACAGATGAAGAGAGACAGGGTGGCATCTTCATGATGGAGGGGAAAACCCCTCAATTATTCTGTAGTACATCTGCTGGGTTATTTTGTTTTGCTGACATTTCTATCTGTGTAGAAAGATCTTGATCTACAAACAGGGACAGTAAGTTTGTCAGCTGGGGGACTGTCTAGCATCTGTTCCCAATGTAGCATCAGCTGTTAGGGAATCCTAGCCTTTTTCCAACTCTGTTGGTAAGACTGCAGGTGGGATTGCCTTTAGGACTACATGGAACTGAAGGTCAGACAAGTGTGCCTGCTGCTTCAGTTGGAACTGAAGGCCATTTCTGCTCTGAAATGGGAAGTAATAGTCCCTGTTGAAACAGGGCTTTACGGACTGCTACTGTCATTTGAATAGGCAGTTCTTACATTTTCTCAACATGTGATAGAAGCAAATGGCTGATGGCTTTGTAAAATACTAATGTCATAACGTAAATCTCATTTCTTTTTATATTCTCCATGTTTATTGTGCTGAATTGTTTTATAGGTTATGCTTCAAGATACTTGGAGGCCCTAGTTTTCCTTTTACAGATAAAGGATTAAAAAAAAGCTTGTACAGTGATTTGATAAAGGTGAACTAATGGAAACTATCATAATTTAGTGGAATAATTCCCAAAGTGCTAGAAAATATGTTGCTTTCATTTGGATGCTCCTCTTACTTGATTTAATTTTATATTGTTTTTAGAACCAGATTCATCTGAAACTGTGGTTGTGTCTGTCTTTTTGAAGGAGAATTGTTCTCCATCAGAACTAGAAGGAACTTGTATGGTGTCATATAACATACCAACAGGTAAGCCACTGGAGACTTGAGTGATGTACCTTTTTTTTTTTTTGAAGGACTTTTTCCTTGTGTATTTCTTACAAATGTTCTTTTTAAGTATTCTAAAGGTAGTAGTAATTAAAGAAATAATGTTTATCTAGTCTTTAGTTTTAGTTACTATTTTATGTTGCATCAATTTGTGTAATTGGTCTTACAGAGGTAAAATCCTAACCTTACTGCTTCGGAAGCAGCTGTACTAGCTTTCCTACTCTGTCCTATCAATTTGCTTCTGTTCTGCTCCACCTCTTGGAGTGAGAAGTTGATTGCATCTTTATGACTATTCACCCTTCTGGTCTGCCAACAAATGTGACGATAATGCCTTCCCACAGAGAATGAGATCTGAATGAGCATTGGGAGTGATTATTCCTCACTTCCTTTTTAACAGATGAACATACTCATTCCAAACAATAAACTAACTCAAAGAAATAGAAGCCATTTTGTTATTTTATGATGTTACATTGTCCTAGTGATAGAATATGTAAATTATTCTGCTATCCATAACTGAAGGTTTACTAGCTTAGTGTTCTACACACAGCCTTGTGAATGTGTCAGGATACTGGGAAGCTGTATTTAGGCAGGGCTTCCATGTTAAATGCTGCATAAACCAATTTAAGCTGCCAGTTCTTCACTTCATGCTGCTTGGCTTTACTCCTGCACCTCCTCCCCTTTTGTGGTCATACAGTCACCAGTTGTTTCTCAGCCAGATTTGCTGAGATTTGGTTCACTGTGCAAAGACAGAACTGTGCCAGAACGAATGGAGTAGATTGGTGTGAAAGAAGTGCATGTGTACTAAGGGTTTCTGTGAAGGATGGTGGTCTTGAGTACCTTATCCTATATGGACACTTTTATATAAATATTTTCTTTGTATCACTTCATAGTTGAAACATTGTGTTTATGAAAGTAGTCTAGGCTGTAAGGTGACGGAAATGTTTATTTCTAGAAAAATAATGAAATGCATGCTTTTAAAGAAAAGGAAGCCCTCCCTTTTAATTGAGAGCCTGCATGAACAGCTTGTACAACTTCATTCCCTCTGTCCAGTGATTCTGACTGCATATTCCTTGTGAATGAAATGCCGTGCATTCATAACTGTCCAAATTAGTGATGTGGCCTTAGACAGATTTTTGGCATAACTGAATAGGTAGTGCACGAATGAATGTCTTGGATCCTTTGATTTTGAAAGCTTGCTTTTTGTTTTGCTGCTCTTGTTTCTGTAATTTTACTTCCTAAGGCTAGAAAATAAATGTATTATTTCTTTTGGGTAATGCTAATAAAACTTACATTTGTATTTTAGATATTAAGTTGGATTTTGCAAGCCTTTTGATTAGGGAAGTAAGAATCTTGCATCTCAAATGTGTTTGATGGTTTATATGCCATTAAAAAAAAAGAACAAGCAGTTGTGACATCTAACCAAATTATAGAAACTGAAGAAATAGTTTTAAAAACGTATCTTTGGTAGTTGAATTTCAAGATGAAGGAACATAATTAAGGTTAGGGCTAGGATCTGCTAATTCTTTGATATTTATTTGAATTATCTGAGATAGTTCTGTGGAATTACATTCAAAAACTAGTGCTATTTGACAGTCAAATCCTTAAATGTAACATACTAATAAACAAACTTTAAGTGCTTTTTGTGACTTCATTTTATCTGAACAGAGACTATTTCCTCTTTAGTTTAAGATATCCATATTTGTGGCCAAATCACTCTTCAGTCTATCTCTGTGGGATTCATACAGCTGAAGCTTGATGAGTCAGTCACTTGGATGGGGTTGCACTACTGATGAATATGGGCTCATGTCTGGTTTTTGGCTAGTATTATGTCTTTATGTATTGTCTACTTAACAAATGTGGCTAAAGTTCTTAAAACCCTGTTACATTTCCTTTTTCTTTTTTTAAAATTTGAATGATATCTCATGCAATGTTTTTTTACCTTTTGTCCTGTTGTTGGTCGTATGGCAGAGCTCAATCCTGAAGGTGAGTGAATGCAAAAAAATGCAAAGTTTTATGAGTGGCAGTATATACTGAATTAAACGAATTTGGAAGGGAGCTGTTATTTTGCCTGTCATTTCTATAAGTTCTTATTATTCTTGGTTTGATACTATAAAGGTGTGGATATAGAGAATAGAATGTCGTAAGGACATTTCTTGGTGAAGCATGCTGCACTTTCTCCTATGTAACATGGGAATTTTGCAAAGTATTAAGTTCCTTCTACATTGAGAATGAAAATTGGAAACAAATTATACTTTCTTTCTTATATCTGTTTTTTCCCAGTTGTAGCGGTTAGGCAGCTAAATTATATCCTTGGTGCAAATGAAACCGCTATTTGGCATTTATGCTGTTTGGGCTGAGTAGCTCTGAGAATGATGTCACAACATGTCTTCATTCCAATTCCTATTGCAAACATCTTATTCAAGGCTGCAAGGCTGCTTTCTGTCTGAGACTACCAGCAGTACAAAGCTTAGCTGTGATCGTGGTAGATACAATTCTTGGAAAGGTTACAGTTAAGAGACAAAAAAGATTGGAAAGTTAGCTTTTGTATATGTAGACTAAAAAGAGAGAAGGGTGGTTTTGTAGTGTAGTTGTAGATGTGTTGAAAAGATGCAGTGCTTGTAGAAGATATTTTATGAATTTAAAAATAAATATATTAAGTACACATTCCTTCATGTTTTGGGAAGGTAAAAAACTTGATTGTCATAGATTTAGAGATCCACTGAAAGGGAATTTTCAGTTTTGCAGTTTTCCTAACCAAAATTTATAGATATATGTATATTTGAGTCTTATTTTTGAATACTTATGCTCTTTCAAGCTTATTAAGTGCAGTAAAAAGAATCAAGAAGGTAACTGTTACCGTTCCTCTCCTTTTCTGGTTTCTGGATATTTCAGTGGACCTTGAGGTGTCGTACAGGAAATACTCAGGAAATGTACTCGACACATCTCAATAAGATACTGCTCTTGACAAGAATAACTGTTACCCTCTGGAATGTTTCTGCTAGACAAAGTAATTAAAAAATTAATTACCAATAAACTATATAAAACCAAGTGTATATAGTTTGAAAGAATGCTATTCTAAAAATGAAGATTGGGTTTTTGTTTTAAGAAATATCAAAAAAAATGAAAGCCTTATCCTGAAAAGAATATTGCAGAGTACAGCAAACTTCGTAGAATTATCTGTGACAAAATCTTTCTGGGTTACTGTGGGGTACACTGGACTACCAGTGTCATCAATATCAGAGCAAATATTAATTCTCTGAATATTTAACATCCTAAATTGGGAGATCTGAGTTTTAATACTTTTTATCATGCACATTAATGTTATGTTTCAAATATAACTAAAAGAATGCATGAGGAATTTGAAAATGAAATAGTATCTACAGGGCATGTGACTGTTTTATTGCTTATAGTAGGAAGATATCTGTTTTCTTTCAGATTACAGAAAAATCTGAATTTCTATTTCCACCTTTTTTTCTTTATTATAGTACTATCATGTATCATACAAAGTATCACAACTCTAAATGAAGTGAGATGAAGTGAGATGTGTTGGTAGACAGAATATCAACGGGTTGAGGAAATTCTGACTCCCACACATGACTGCTACTTTGTTTCCTTAGTACCATTTAAAATTCTGAAATGCTCTGAAACATTTCCCAGCTGTAGTGATAATTTTTGTTGGAGCTTTTTGTTTCTTTTTCTTATATGTAGCTGTTTTGGATTAATCGACTAGAAATCTCCCCAGTCTCCTCCAAAAGCTAGATAATACTTGATTTAGTTTTGATTCGACCTTTGTCTGAAATATTGAAAATTTATGTTTATGATGAGGCAGACTGACAGCAGACTATGCAGAAAACGCTGATCTGAAAAAACAAGAAAATACCTTGTTTTAAATATTAAAAAAATCAAAATCTTTTTGCCTACTTTTGCTACCAGTTTTTTCCTGTTGATAAGTCTCCATATCTAAGTTCAATACTAAGACGTGTGTGTTATGCTGTCATCAAGAAAAATTTTACTTTTCCCATGAGATGATGAAGATAGAGTTGAATGAATGATCCTGATAGATCATGGGTTTATTTTCAAGTATTCCTTTAGGAATTTTCCTTAGAACCTGGAGATACTCTAGTTTTGAAGACTTGTCTTTGATTGGAATGAGTTTTCTGCTCAGTTTTCTCTGATTTTATATTTATTAGCTGCTGCAGAATAGTTACTTGGAGGCATTATCAGCCAGCCAAAACAGCTTATGAATTGACAACCACAGGGAATAATCTGAGCCTTATGGTAGCGTTTTTTCTCTGAGATGAGTCTTAGAAGTAATTTTTTCATTGGAAGAGATCTGAGAAGCAGCAAACAAACGAAATTACTAGCAAAAAGGATTGCTTGGTAGGCTACTGAATGTTTGAGCTCAATTTTGATACTCTGTATGTACCTCTGTGTAGCTATCAGTTTCATGACTTTTCTGACAGTAACTTACTTTTGTCTCTAAAAATCTATTTTGTTAAACAAGGTTTTCCTGTAGGTGCTTAATCAAACAATTGTCCTTAAAAAACCCCACAATCTGTCTTCTCAACAGAGCAAGTACTCCATATTTCATAGCAATGAGCACTTTTCCCTTTGGCATAGAACATACCAGGCAATTGCTGACATGCTAGCAATTTGAAACAATATTTATATCTGAGAAAATTTTTGACTTTTGAACGTGTTTTCTGAATGTTAGTGTTTAAACTTCCTCTTTTCTCTTGCACCATTCTGATGAAATTGTTTGTAATAGTAGATCACAATATTCAAGGCAGTAGCCTGTTCTACCGTTCTGTTTTATTATGATGCAATAAGTTGAAAGATCAAATTTAATATACATTTGGGTAATAACCTCCATTGGATACATTATTTCTCTAAGTCACAACCTTTGACAGATAATATGAAGGTTGCATAGATGTTATTTAAGAGTATATTAAAAAAAGAGTAAGTATGCTCATAAAAAGCATTTAATTCATGATATTCCTGATGAAAATGTTGATGCTTCACTTCTATATTTGAAGCCTTGGGAGTAATCACACAGCTGTTGTTTATGTTAAAGTGGTATTGTTTGTCTAGAGCATTTAATAAAACTAATCTTCATTGTATGTTAATTAGTATAAATACAGTATGCAGTAGTTTTGTTAACTCTTGCTTTCTCATCCGTATAAAATGTTCACTTGAGAAGGTAATTAGAAATATTCAAATTTAAAGATATTTTAGGTGAAAATTTTAAAAAAGAGAGAATTTTATATGGTTGGTTTTAATGCTAAATCACATTATCTGTCTTGTTATACCTCTTTGGGGACAGTAGTATGAAGCATCCTGTATTCAGAATGTGGAAATGAAAAATGAATCTGTGTTTTTTCATTTTAGGAATACCAAGAGTTTCACAGTGTAACTTCAGTTTGCCTTTGAAGTTAGTTTGCTTTCCAGCTCAACCTTCAAAAGCAGCAAACCACAAGCTAACTATTGATACCAACAAACCTCCCATCAGTTTTGTCACCATTTTTCCAGGTAGGTTTTTAAATATAAAAGGTGTTAAAAGCTCCCAATGGGAACTGTTTGTCCATGTGAAGTAATGAGGTAATTAAAAAAGTACATGTTAGTATATTAAAAAATATATTTTGAAAGAAATGATGGCATAATATTTCAATAATAATACACCTGGCAAGTATACCTGCCTCTAGTAAAACTACAGATTTCTTTACATGGTATAGATCTAATTTTTATGTATGCAGACAGTAATTTTACATAAAATTGCTTAAGTGGTGTTGTAATACGGAAAATGGGCATTCATTTAAAAATGGATGAGCAAGGCAAAGCAGAAGTGGTAAATGTTGTACATAATGGTTACAGTTGCTTTGGATAATGACTTGTGGAGTATTTGATATATCAGTCTGAAGCTGATTATATTTAATAATTTCAGTAGCCTTCTTGGACCAAAAAGAAGACTTCAACATAGCATTATCTTCTGATGTGCAAACCCAAGCTGTGTTCTCTCTTCAACATTGTATTAAAGTGGCATGAAGGAGAAGTTCTTTTCCACTTAGGACTGGAAAAAGAAGAATGACATTGAGTACTATACAGTCTAATGTTAAGAAAATAAGTTTTGCTGTAATTATGTGCTCATAATTTGGAAGAGAGACAAGGTGGAAGTAACCACAGGAATACTCTGTGGTACAATATGTTGTAATCATAAGCCAACAAATAAAAATTGAAGATGCATTACACAAAGTGTTTCCATACAGGAAACCAATATCATGTTACTGTGCACTGGCAAACTGAGTGCTAGTTACTGATATTAAATAAAATATAATGTATATAACCCAAAAGTGTAGAAAAATGTTATCTAGAGATTTCAAGAGAATTAAAAGAAAGTGACTCATTTAGCTTAATAATACACAGGGAAAAAAGGATTGACTTCAGTAAATATTTTGTGGCTATATCCTGGGTCTAAATGATCATATTAGCACAAGAAGAAATTAATAAACAGGGCTTACAAAGTGATTGTGAGTATGTTCAGTCTCTCAGTATTAAGTTTTTGGAATTCAGATGACTTAAGGTTCTGGAACAATTTGCTGAGAGCTGTATGGGCCAACAACTTCACTATTGTTTTTTTTTTTTTGGAGTAGCTACCTCTCTTTTAAAGCTTATATAATAAGCTTTACATCACTGAGAACAGTGATGTAGGCTTTGTTGGTGTGGGTTTTTTTGTTTTTGTTTTAGCATGATTCTCTGCATTTTAAGGGTAAATATAACTTTTCTCTCAACTGGATGTACTGTGTAATACTTGAAACACAACAACATTCTTTTTTAAGGGTCACTATTTTGAGGTTTTAATAATGGGCTTCCATTATGGCTAAGCAATAATGCTTTCAGAATAGCACATTGTATTTTATTTTTAAGCTAGGGATGCATTGTTGAGAATACAACACAAAGCATAGGACCAGGGGGCATTAAAATATTCTGATTTCTGTTCATTCCATTTACAGTGGCATAAAAAGAATAAAACAGTGGAATAAAAAATAAAAAGAGTATGCTGTTTATTGTGTTTATATTTATTATTATGATGTAATTTGTGAACAAAGTGAATTATTGGTGAATGCAGTAAAATTTCTATCTCTTCTCCCTGTTTTGCCTTATTTTTAGGAGAAGTAGTGGGAGTAGTGGTGACAAAGAATAGTTTTTAAAATATAGTATTCTAAAATTAAACCTTTTAAATTGATATAATCCACTGCACGGAATGAAAAGAAAGTGTGGACATGGATGGACTTTGCAGAGCAGCTAGTTTTAGCAAGCTGGATGTTTGTTTTGCTCTGTGCTGAAAGCTAAAAAGAGAGTGGGCTTAAGCATTTTAATGATAATTTTTGCAAAAGTTTTGCATAATGAAAGGTTTTTCATGAATTAAAGGTGACATTGCATCTGGTGAAAGGTGGTAGTCTTTGGGCTCTACACTAATTGCAGTTCTTTTAGAATGTACAGACTGAACCTCTGGGAAACCAACCTTTTGTTTTCAGACTGAGGGAGGGGAGCTATGTGGCTCACATTCCACCTGTGAATGAAGGAAGGGGGTGTACCAAACTGCTGATATTTGTTA
>VXBB01002172.1:356201-457386 GCA_013399915.1 Illadopsis cleaveri | reverse complement strand
GGTCCTGGCTATGGATTGAGGTTTGCTGAATGCCAGTATCAAATTACAGAAAATGGTGTTTAATAATTTTCTTTTTCAGATTTTGCTGATCCGTCTGAGGGTGACCAAGCAAATGCTCTGGGATTTCAATTTTTAACTGGTTCAAAAACCACTCTTCTTGCTTCAAAAACATCACGTAAGTTCTGTCAGTATTAGAGTAAAAAAAGCCTGATCATCAATCAGAATGTGTACAAAATGAGAATGTGGATCATACAAAGAAGGATAATCATTGTTTGCAAATTAATGCTCCTGCATTAATTTTTCAAAGTGTTAATTGATGGTTTTTTATCTCCTCTCAAATATAAAATTGTATAACAAAAAAATCATACTCAAAGTATAGTACACTACAGTGGTAGTTCTCTGAAGAAATTGGATTTTCTTAAAGCTTTCAGCAATGTTTTTATTAATAAACTAATACTGTCATTATAATAATGGAAAACTCCCTCATCTTAAAGGAATTTCAACATCTGTGTTTGGAATTAGTCACCTACTGAAATTTTTGAAAGGGATTTAAAAGGAAATTTCTAACTTTCCATTGACTTTGAGTAGTCCTTGAATTAAATTCGACACAGATTCTTACTTGCTTCTCTACAGCTAAGTAAATGCCCATCTCTTCTCTTTAGGTGCCTGTATATCTTTGTAAGTAAGAGATTATGGATTCAAGATCCTTCTTATTATGCTTACAGAGTGTATGGACGTACATGCAGATGTGCTGTTACTTGGTCCAGTATCTCTTGTGTAGAGCAGTTTGTGATTTAAATAGTCCTGTTCTAGCCACCTGAATTTGTGCTCTTTGAAAGAGATAGGTTCTCTTTATTTTCAAGAGTTTATGGTCTTGCTCTGTACAACTGCTTAACTTGCTAAACTCTTTCTTAGCATGTGTCTTGGAACCAAATAAGTTCAATTGTGTTTAGCATTTTCCATGCCAGCAGATCACAAAGTCTTCATTCAATACAGCAGACTACAAATTGAAAAGCTAGAAAAGCAACTGTGCACTGCAGAGGGTTCAGCTGGAACACTGTGTGAATGCTTTGTGGAAACTGCTTTGAGTGAAAAATCACAATTTGGTTTGTTGATGTGAATTTTTTTCAACACCGAGATAATATTCCTTACTGTTTTCAGAAATCTGTATTTGTGATGGGCTGTATAAATACTGATGGGGTCAGCTGTGAGCTATGAGATAATATTTAATACTTTTTCTAATGTAATCATATGTGTTAAAAACAGAAACCATCTGGAGAGTAATTTTCATTGTACCAAGAATCAAGAGGAATCATGTACCAAGAATTCCACATTTCTAAGGATCAAATCTATCTGTATTGTTTTTTGTATGCATTATTTACATAATGTGTTATTGTTACTTTGTTTTTAGTATTTCTTTGAATAGGAGGTCTTAAACAGTTTTAACTAAACTAGAAGTGCAATGATAGTTTTTAAAAACTAAAGAATTGAAAGGATTTACAAATAACTTTTTCCTGGATTCCAGTTTAAATCTTTGATTTGGACTTTTTCTTGCATAGTTGTTAAATCTGATTGCTGTAAGGACAAATTTGTTTCTGTGTAATGAATATCTTTTAGTTTCTGCTGAAGGCCATAACTTTTAATCTCATGCATCCCCACCCCCAATCCTCAATCTTTTCCTTTTGGGTTTGTTTATTCACCAGCTAGGAATGATGCTTGCAGTCTTAGAATAAACTTTCCCACACTGCTTTACTTGTGAAGTTCACTTGACAAAGGAGCTTCACAATATCTGTTTCTCTTAGTGTGGCTACTCATTTACTGTGTATGGGAATCCTAACTTTAGAAAACAAATAAGTAGCATGATGTCACTTTCTATGTTAGCAGCCTGTTTCCAGCATCCACTTCATGCATTGATTTGAGTTGGTTAGAGAAGGTCTTAGGGGGAATTTGGTCATTTGAAATGGTACCTAACTAAAACTTATTGAAAGGTAAATATTTATAAAAACTCTGATAGTCAAGCATAATTCAGAATATTTTTATAATCAGGGACTATTGATAATACAAAAGCATTGTTTCGTAGAATATCATGATACTGAAACAATTGTGCTTGACTGAATAGATCTTCTGTGAAACTAATGAATGTAGATGAAATTACGTATTATTTGGTAGGTACTTACTCTGCTATGTAACACTGAGCTTATGCTTTGTAAAAATACTTACGTAGCATTTTAATTGAGGAGATGTTCTTCAAAAAGAAACCAGTATGTGTAGATGAATTTTGACTAGAAGTAATGGTGTTTCAGAAAAGTAAAAGTTTTTAAGATCAAGCCTTATTTCTGGTTTTCCATGAAAGTAGTTTATCATGGACAATGAAATTGTATTCCTTATCAAATGGACCTTAAGGTCTGATTGGGAAGAGCTGCATGTAGCAATGAAGGTTGTCAGGTTCAGTTGGATTCCATTGCTGAAGTTGCAAACAGGAGCAACATCTGTTTTCATGTTGGTTTTTAATTCAATTAGCTAATCCATTCTGACCAGTGTAGCAATTGAAGATATTACTTCAACTTGTCAAGACTGCTGCAAAGAAACCCAGCCTGGAGTACATCTTGACAGAAAATATATATTAAAAAGCAGCTTGCACCAGCTAGATTAAGACTTAAGGCAGGGTTTTTATTGCTGAAATTTTTAAAACTGTCTTTTAATCAAAGTGTAAGGAAGACTTGACTGCTAACTGTGGCTGGGGTTTTTTTTTCTTCTGATGTGAGTTTCCTAGCTGAGAAGTGAGCGGAATCTTCTAAATGTCCTACTGGCAGAACAGCTATTCCTAATGCAGATTGTGCTATTTGGACAGCCTGTTGTAGTGTGAAAAGACTTTGTAACCTATTTAATTATTGGTTCCCCTCAGTTTTCTGTTTTTCTGATAGAGAATTTTCTGAAAATCTGTTGTAATTTTCTGTAGTGGAGCTTATTTTAACAAAAAGCTAATACATGTTGGTTAACCATCATAGAAGCATGGGATGAACAGAAGTACAGTTATTTCTTTTTTCCTCTCACTGTTTTTCTGTTTAAAGCATGTGTTTAGATTAGCTACAGATTCTCAGTTTTGTAACATTTCTAAATCCAGTTTCTTTCTTGCGACTTGGAAGATCACGTAAAGCAAATGATTGCAATGTTCTCTGCTCAGGCCATGGTAAAATTAGATTGTGTTTGTATTGACCAAAAAACCAGTATATGGAAACTAAATGTGCAATTTGGAGGAAATTAGTTTTGTCCATTTTAAGCCATTAATGTATTAGATATGTCAATTATAAATGGAATGACTGTTGATCTGGCCTGAAAACATCTGAGCTAATTTCCGTCAAGAAAAAAATCACTTAAGGCAAAGTATGATGATACATCCAAGTAAGTCCAGCCATTACATTGTGAGTGTTTAAAAAATGGATATTAGGTTGAATGCTATCTTTAGCAGATGGTGTTCTTTTCTTTAACAAGCATGTTTTTAAATAAAACTTGCTTCTTTCCTGTTACACTGTAAACAGAATTTGTCATTCTGTATTCAGTGAAATACATATCCTGGGAATGCTGCCTGTGGTTATGTCAAACAATCTTGAATTACTAATGTTGAGAAAATTTAAATTAAGTACATTTAGGTTTAAAAGAATTCTGGTTAATTTGATTTACTGTGGGCCTTATTAAAAAGGGCAAAAAAAAAGGAATGATTTTGTGTCAAATCCTCATAGCTACATTTCTGTCTATTCTTATTTTGTTAGTGACAGATGTGTAATTAAAAGATGTGAGGAACTTATGTTTGAAAATGCTTTACCTGAAAAATTTAAAATTAAAAGGCTGCTATGATTTTCCACAATGTTTTTCTCAACATTTATTAGTTAATATCAGTTAATTCTGTTAATTAAACAAATACTAGTATTAGTTCAGTTTCCTAGAAACTGGAGAGAGGGTTGAAAATGTGAACTAGAAATAAAATCTCATTCCACTAGCCTTGAAATTCACTAAAATCTGATGTGTTAAATTAATTTGTTGGGACAGATAACACTAGCTATCAGGATTTGGTTTTTCACTTCAGTTTATATTAACACTTTTCATTTCTGCACTGAGCCATTTTTCCAAAGTCATAGTATGTAGCTGGATAAGAATCACTTTCTACTGATATTAGTTGTATTGAAAATGAAGCATAGCACAGTCAATAAAATACAAGTGTTTCTTTAACACTAGTGAGTGGACATGTCTTAAGAATCTCATGTAGGCTTTGAATACAGTTAACAAGTTCTATTTGCATGTTAGCTGAGCTGTTGTATAGCGAATTTATGTGTTTGAAAACTATGTTTATTAGTCTTGTATTTGGTCTTGTACTCAAAGAACGATACAGGATTCAGAGTGATCAGTTGGAAGACCTTTGGCTGGTAACGAAAGAGCTCATACACCGACTAGAAGAGCATTTCAAGAAGCAAAACTGCAAGGATTTTGCATGTACCTTTTCCGGTTCAATTCCCCTGCAAGAATATTTTGAACTAATTGATCAACATTTTGAGGTATGTTACATAATATGTGAATTGCTAATGGTCTACTAGTTTAAAACTGGATTTTAATGCAATGATTAATCAGATAATAACTATAGTATCACAGGCATTTGGCTTTCAGAAAATACAAAGTTGCATCTAAGGGTGACACCCTTCAGATTTTAAAAAGCCTGCCCTTGTAGAAGTAGCGTTGGAGGCTCAAGAAAGTTTGCCAGAGCAGAAATAAAAGAAATTTAATTACTTTTTCCGGTTTGGCCATGCAGGTGACAATGAAAAATCTCCAGTAGTTCTGCTAGCTTGTAGAAATAGCTAATAAAATAAGATATATGCATTCTTTCCCCCATACCTTTCCAATAAAAAAAGAGAATTTGAAAATTTCTGTTAAGTGTATTTGGGCAAAAGCAACAACATATGTATGCAGGAATGAAAAATACTATTGTATGTTCTTTCATGCTGCCAAATTTTCTGTGAGGTGAAGCTGTCACCACAGAGAAAGATGGAAGTTGTCATTGGGATTTTCTGGGATTTTTTAAGGAGTAAGCCTAGATCCTGGTCTGTATTTCAAGCTCTCAAGTAGTTTTTTTATTGTCTTTAAACTAATTTGAGAGTAGAAAAAGTTGATTTTTTTTTTTTTTTTTAAGTGACTCTTGTTGTAGAAACACCTTAAACCTAGGGTTCTTTAGATTGTTTAACAAGCTTAAATACATTGAAGTTCAAAATACAGGTGTGATTTCTGGGATGCTAATTTCAACTCTAATTGTTGCAGCTGGCTCTTTTGAGATTTCTGAATTTTTACTGTAATTATCTGGTCTAAAAAATGTCAAATGATCTATTAAAGGCATTCTTATGCTTCCATCCCTGTTAGTTTCAACATATTGGTTTTTTGGCAAGCTTAGGAGAATATTACCTGAGTTATCCCTTACCTGAGATGTCCCTTTTTTCCTACTACTTCTAGTAAAACTTAATAGTATTTCTTCTTCCCTTAGCACCTCTGACCTTATTATTTTTAATAATAATGTACTGACAGAATGACGTTTGCTTATTTTTAAATATAATCTAGTATGTAAATTTAAGAAACTTACCTTTTCTCTTCATTTTGGGGCACTTTTACTTGCATTTGGAAAGCTGTGTGTCTTGATGCTTCTTCTGCTAATTATAACATCACCTGTGTGGAGGTATCACAGCTTTTTGAAATACTCATCTTTAGTAATTTTTATTTTCAAGGCATATCCTGGAAAGTGTACATCAAGTGCCCAGATAATAAAAATTCCTATTTTATCTTTTAATAGTTTTATCTTTTACATGTTCTTTTGTGAGCCCTTCAAGGAATTTTGTTGCTGTTAGCTTATCAGTATAGATAAAGGGAAAGAGGATTTAACTTAAGAAAAAGACAGTCAGAATTCAGTACTTCTATTCATGCTAAGGGAATAACTATTTGCTTTCTACTGCAATGAATATCAAGTCCAGTACATTGTATATATGTCATAAATAGCATGCCAAACCAAGAAGAAGCCTTTGTGTCTTGGTGATAAAATTTCATTCTTGTTCTTGGTGAGATATGCATTTTCACAGGTTATTGTGGCTGTTTACAATTAGTTTTAATTTCAGTGGCAAATGATAATTCTTGAAAGTGTTAAGCTTTACAAGGTGTATAAAATATGAAACTGGCATAAACAACATCATATTTGAGTATTACACTCTGTCTCAAAAATTTTCCTGTCCTTCTCCCATTTCATTTGGAATGTGCATGCATAAATGTATATGCCCCTTAACCTGAATTCTTGAAAACCCTTAAATTGCAGCTGCGTTTGAATGCGGAGAAATATCAGGAGCTGTTATCTGAAAGGGCTGTACAGTTTCGAGCTATTGAGCGACGATTGCTGACACGATTCAAAGACAAAACTCCAGCTCCTCTTCAACATCTGGACACCTTGCTAGAAGGAACATTCAGAGAGGTCAGTACAGTTTGATTATGAGCCTAACCTTTCTTTATCTTGTTGGTAAAACCTGGCTTAAAGCACATAAGCTATGCTTTCCTGGTTACATTTGCCATCCAAGAGACCAGGAAGCAGTAATTTGTTTAACCTAATAGTCCCTGTAACTTTCCAGATGATTTGCAATAGTTTTATTTAATCTGTGACCACAAAATCTTTACTCCTGGGTCATACCAGCTTGACAGCACATCATTCTTTCATAACTGATGTTGATAGTGTAAATATTTTATAGTTCATGTGAAAATATTTTATAGTTCATAGCTTGTGTAAATATTTTATGGTACACTGTAAACTGGTGGAATGGTTTGGCTGGTGTAACATTCACAACAAAATTGTCTGAGACTGACCATGTCCTTCCTATGGGGATTTATGTTCTAATCATTTCAGAATGTGATATCTGCATAAGAGCACTGTTTTTAAGAAAGAAATCCTTCCCAAACCATCCCCATGCTGGAAAAAGAATAAACTAATTTTTCTCCTTGCCTCAGCTCTGTGTTGCTTTAGGATAACTTCTTCATAATGGGTCTCCTTTGTTAAGAAGTTATTTTACGTGTTTTTGTGCTTTTCTGTTGGCGGATCTCATTTTACTTTCTGACATGCCTTCTTTGAGAAGCTGAGTCACAATTAGAGTCCTTACTGGAAAAAAGACTTACCTTTGCAGTGTTGTATATCACAACTAAAATCCAAAGGTGTTAAGGAAAAGTGTTTCCCCCTACTTTATCTAAGAAAACATTTCTTTAAATTGGAGAAAACTGTCCTTCCACGTATGCTTATGTGTAAGTCAGATTTACTTTTATTCCAGTCTGTACTGAGTTCACATGAGATGATTTAAGTTTGAAAGTGGGGATTTTCTGGTTGCTTTAATAAATACTAGGTATTGTGCTAGATGTGTTATTCTTTAACACTTCAAAATGGCATGACTAAATAAGCCTAAAAGATTAACATAAGTGAGTTTCTTCAGTCTGCTTTTGCTGTGTAGAACTTTTTGCCTTTAAACTTAAGAGCAACTGGGATATGCTTAACAGTTTTCTTGTGTAGTTGATTTGAAATCTGAATTCTGAGAATATGGCAAAAGTTAGGTTATTGAAATAGATGCATATTTCCAAAGTTTATTTTATAAAGTCCTTCAAGCCAACATTAGATGAGTGCTTTTCTTAACATTACTGTTGTAGGCTTTTTTAATTGGAGTTAGTGTAGTTGAAAGAAGAATGAGGAAAAAGATTTCTTTTCAAAGAACAAATGTTTACATTTTTTCATAATTGTTTAAACTCGGTAGATTGCTTGGTAGATTTCCTTTGTAGTTTCTTTTCTTTGTGGGAATCCCCTTCCAAAAAAGAAATGTTGTTATTGTTGCTATAAACAAAGTGTAGTAAAATGGTGATTTCCATAGAGACCCCACTGCTGCATGTGTTGTTTTGAAAGTGAGAGCTGTGGTAGGATTTATTATTGACTCTTCTCTGGGGGTGAAATGAAATTGCTCAATGTTGAATTTTCTGTAATTTTTCTTGTTTCTTCTTTCTCTGTTGCATTTTCATGTTTTCTTTAATTCAGTATCATATTCTGTCTTTATTTGAACAAGTATGTCTAATGCAAATAGTTGAGGTATTCAAAATATGATAAATGTGTTCTCTGAAAAGGAATAATGAGGCTGTTTAAATATGAACAATATGAAGTCTCACTCCAGAAATTCTTTTAGGCATATAGCTTTTTGACATTGAAATAAATATGCCTTTTATTTTCTTATAATTGTCTGAGAATCTCATCTCCTCTCTTATGTTAAATATTTTTATAATGAGAAAAGAGAAAATTGCCTCGTTTTATTCCCTCATTTTTCACTAAAATAATTGTTATGTGCAAAGCGAAGTAAGGTTTTTGTTACTTCTCACATTGTGTTTTGTATTCAGAAGGGAAATGTCTGCATTTTGGTTTTATAGTGTATTCCAAACCTTTTCATCTTGAGCAGAAGGGGGTTTCCAGCTAGTGAGTGTGTGATTTTATTAGTCGTTTTAACACAGAATCTCCAGGACTTGGGCACTATATGAATTATGTTCTTAGTAAAATAACTATTATAGCATGGGTTTTTTTTTTTTAAATTGAAGCTTTAGTATTGCAACCTGTGCAGATCCACAGGGATATAAAGATGCCTTGTATTGCTGCCTGTATTTCCTTGCAGATGTATAACCTTTTTATGAACAACCTTTTAAATACAAATCAAATAATGAATATTCAACTCGTGTAGTTTCATTGCCTAGATGCGTACTTTAAACATGTTCTGTATGGTTTCTTTGCCCATCTGCAAATTGTTATGAATTTCTGAACTGATTCAAATTTTACAACTAAAGTAGATTGTAAATGTTAATTTTCAGATTTTCAACTTCAAATAACAGTTGTGTTTGTGTGATAGGTAGCTAAATGTACAATGCATGTTAAAGTTATAGGTGTCAAACTGGAGAAAATTAATCAAGCTGCATTTCATTCCCTGTTAAAAAGCATTTTTCTTTATGAAGTAATTTTTTGCATCAATCCTTGTACATTACCAACAAGGCAGGCTATTTTCAGTGCCCCAATGGAACTACTGATTGGTCTATTATAAGAAAACTTTAGCTCTACTTTCCATCTTGACAGTAATGAAATGTGTAAGCAGGCCTCAGTGTGTGCAATGATGAAAAACTTGCTTTTAGTTTTATAGTCCTGTTTACATTTTCTTCTAGAATTTGAATTTCGGAAGTAATATTTTAGGTCTAAATAGATTCAAGTGAGTGTTAACAACAGTTAACGAATAGTGACATCAGGTGTTCCATTCTGGAAGGAAAAGGAAAGCTGTTATGTACATAGTAGTCCTGTACATTTGAGGTAGGAAATGTTTAAGGAGGACTTGTAGGAAGGTGCTATGAAAATAATGAAAAAAATCAATTTGCAATAGATGGTATTTAGATGCCTATGAAATTCTTGATCTGCTAAAAAAAAAGTAGCAGTGCACTTGGACATGCTGCTAAGCACTTGCGCTAAGAAAGGATTTTAATGTGATACATTTAAAAGCCATTGAATGGTAGCTGAGTTTCCCTATATGTTTTGTAGTTTGAAGGACTTCAAATATGAAAGGAGATTGCAGCAAATTTTATGGTAGCTGTTGTAAACAGCATGTACTTTGTATAATGCTGCCCTACTAGAGACATGTTATTACTTGAAAGTGCAGTTTAATGATCTTTTATGTCTACAATGTGTTTTCTGTCATAATAGAAAAAAATATTCATAGTTTGGCAGTAGCTGCACATTCTTACCCTGAAATCATAATTTTCATGCATTGACTCTTGGCAAACATTACTTGGATTTCCAGGTACAAGCTGGAATTAATCATTGTCATAAAAATGAGATGCTTCAATTTCTTATTTCAACCCATATGGATTTTATCCTACTGAATATAAGCAATATTAGCTGTAAGCTGTGTTTAACCCTGTTTGGAAGCCTACCACAGTTACATTCTTTTAGGGAAGGAGGAGAAGGAGGATAAATTTTAGATAGGGAGTGGAGTTGTCTTAGGGTACGGACTGTTCTTTAACCAATTTTAAATATTTAAAACATGAATCTGAGACAAGATTGAGCAGTTCCCGTTTACAAAACCCGTTTACAAAAAAGAATGTAATTACAAAGCAATCACTTCTACCTTGCATTGCTTCTGTTTGTATTACAAAAACATCAGAAAAAGCAAGACAAATCATGATTTTCCCTGTGTCCTCACACTTCCAAAATATATGATATAGTTCCTATCCTATTCTTGATGGTGCTATTGTGCGGTACCTCAGGTTTCCCCATGTTCTGAGGTCTCTTCATCCCCACCCTGTAAAACCACTGACTTTCTTGTGCTTTCTAATGATGAGATCTTATTTTATCCTTGGCCCCAGTATCCCTCTGACAGTTGCTTATTTGTGCCCTGTCAAGCCAATGCACGAATCAGTGCTGAATGGCAGCAGCCACCTACCCAGACAAGAGGGATGGAGGGATGGTGCCCTCTGTCTCAGTAGAAACAGTTAAATAGTGTTTCCCCCCTCCCAGTTTGCAAATTAAAAACAAACAAACAAAAAACAAACAAAAAAAACCAACCCAAAAAAACCAACAACAAAAAAAATAGAGGAACTGAATGATTTCTGGCTCTTCATGTTACTGTAAAATTTTGTGTGGTCATTGGAAATGACAGCTACTAGGAATGGACTGACAGAAAGAATCCGACATAAATGGCCAGCACAGTTCCATAACTTAGACATCTAGACTTAAGAATTACATATTTGCCAAATTGGGTCCTTTTTTAAAGATCAGTGATACATTTTATCTTTTCCTTCAGGTACTTTATAAATTTGAGACCCTCTTTCATTAGTGAGGGGACCTAACACACTTTTTGAACCAGAACTAATTGATGCTGAAAATTTGCTTCCTTTATTTTCTCCTAATTCAGCTATTTCTCTGTGTTAATCTTATTTATATTAGTATTGCTCAACCTGTCTCCCAGAAATACTTGGCTGTAAGTAGTAATAAGGTGATTTTCAATGTGATTTCCTGATCCTACTCAGTAAACAATTAGAAGCTGTCCATATTATTCTGCTGTATGTAGTATACAGTTCGTGTTTATCTTATCTTGATCTTCCATCTTGTAAATTCTGTATATGAATTGCATTTTGAAGAGACAAATGTGCATGGGAATTTTCAACTAAAAACTCTTCTTGAAACAAGTGGAAAAGCTTCCAAATAGTCTTTCTAGATTCAAGAGGTTCTCATACGTTTTTCTTTTAAGGTAGTAGGAAATAACACAATTCTTACAGATTTGTTTTCTAGTGTGACTTTCCTCATCTGTTCTCCCTTCTGAAAGGTAAGTGTAGTTTTTTTACCATCAATCTGTTAAAAGTTGTCAACAAACACTAATTGCTTCCAGGCAGAGACACCATGATTCCCCATTTAGAATAAAAAAAGACAGCTCCATCAGGTGAATCCATTTTAATTACTTACATGGCAGTAAACTGTATAGCAGTTTGTTGCCCATTACTGAGAAAGCTTTATCCACATATAAAGGTAGCCCTTTTCCTTGAGGTCTGTGATGTAAGCTGTCCCTTCATATGCAGCCCTGGATGTTAGATGGGTATATTGAAGCATTCAGTAGAGACTTCTGAAGAAAAAAATGAAAGATTTGGAAGCCAGATGTCTCTAAATGAATGCACTGGTTCTTTTAATTAGTAACATCACAGCAGTTGTCCTTTCTCTTTCACATGGAAGTCTTGAAGAAAGGTGCACGTATTTTCTGAACTTTGTGAACTTCATTACACAACTGTTTCTTTGACATAACCTAACTTAAACAGAAAGATGGACTATATCATGTTTTTGAGATGAAATTTAAGCAACTGTGCTATGAATGCCAACTGCAAAAACTTAGGACTGGCCCACAGTTTTATGTTTCAGCATAAGATTCCCAAGAGTCCTTACCTCTGTTGTTTGTTGTAGGTGTGGTTTTTTAGGTTTTTTTTGGCAACTGTTTTGATCCTTTTGGAACTCTTTGATCCCACGTCATTTTCAGAATGACAGTGAGTAGCTGTACTACATGACAGGATCTATTCTGGTCTCTGGTCTTAAAAGTTGATGCTTAGGTAATCAAATCTAAAGCTACCTTTGTGGCATTCTTTTTCTCAAAGAAAGAAAAATATTTAAAGCAGCACACAATTAAAGCATGTAAGATCAGATTTGCAGCTCAAAAAACATGCAGCTCATGTTAAACAGTTAACTGATTTTTTTTTTTAGAAAAACCTCCAAAAAAAGAAAGCTGTGATACAACAAACTTTCCAAACTAAATGTATGAAGAAAAAGAAAATCTTTTTCATCCCTGAGCAAACTTAGAAGGCCAAGGGAAGTGCATTAAATATTTATGTTTCAGCAGAATGTGTAATTAAACTAACTTTTGGACAGAACTTAAAGGAACTTACTTAGAATCCCTCTGAGCGCATCTTACTAACCAGACAATTGTGAGGAATTTTTAGCCCAGTTTTACTGATCATGCATGTTACGTCTCTCTTTTGTTGTGGTTTGTGATTAAGCAAGAGTGTTGAAACCTTGTCAAGCAATATTTTATGTATTAAAATACTGTGTGCTGGTTCTTGTCCATTTTAGAGTATTCGATACTGTCAGACAACGTTAGTTTTGGGTGTAAGTCATTACATGATTGAGAGAACTACTTGATTCCAAATTGTACCTTCCAAATCATATGATTTCCTTCTGAAATTTGGCACTTCATATAAAAACTATTTAACAGTTGACAAATATGTAAAGGCTAGCATATTTTGTCTTCCTTGTCAAACACTTGTGATCACTTTTCAGTACAGACCATTAGCTGATTTAAGTCCTCATTTCTCCTGAGAGCTTGGTTATAAGACATGGGGTTCTGGCCCAGTGTCCAAGGACTTGCCTTTTGCTGGGGATATTGTCACACATCTGGTTCACCTGCGTTCGGCATCAGCTAGATGTCAATGTGATGCCATCTAGAGGCTTTACAGCTGTGTCAAAGTCAAACAGAAAGGTGTACTAATATACCTTCCCATAGTACTGCAGTAAAGTAGTTGTGTGGCTCCCAGATGGGGATGGTTCTCCATCTCCTGTCTTTCAGCTGATGTGGAAGAATTCTGTGACTGTGCACCATTCTCTGCAGCTCTGTTTTAGTCTTTTGCTGTGCTGTTGGGTGCTGTACCAAGCAGTACTTCAGGTGCTCTGTCTTTTGGTCTCTAGGTAAATGCTCTAGGTTTGATCTTGTATCTCTCCTGCTCGTTTCTGAAGTCCAATTAACTCAAACTGGTGACAAGTCTTCAAGCTTTGTCCAGTTCCTGGTACTGAATTCTCCCTCTACTGAAAGAATGTGTATTTGACACTTATAGTACTTTATAATTCTGTGAAGGAATTTTTAAATGTGCATGTGTACATGAATTTTCTTGTTATCATGGAAAATACAGACGGGTGTGTGCAAAAGAGAGCCACTCCAATTGGAAGATCCAAAGTTATTTTCATGCGTTCAGCAAGAGATTTGGATCTCATTGCTATGTTTGTGCTTCCTTTCTCCCTTCTTTGCTTCTGTTTGTTTCCCATTTTTCTCTGCTCTCAGGATAAGATTCCCTCAGCTATCAAATGACACCCTTATGTTTGATTTTTGAGTCTGTCATTTCTGGTTCTTGACTGGAGACTCACATGATTGAGCTGACTTCTGGCTAGACAGTTTTTTTGTTCAAGGGAGATGGAAATACTCTAAGTTAGTAATCCTTGGTGGTTTCAGACTGTTAGATAATTTCTTTTGATATTTCTGTAATGATTTCAGCACAAAGATGTAAAATATATTGAAGGCAAATGCTTTTGCCCTCCATAGATGTCAGTGTTCGTGTACATGTGCACATGCATATCTGTAACTACTCATAATCCATCATATCTTCATTTTAGTCTTCAGAGTTGTTCCTGGTTGTCTTTTTAGTATTGTCTATATCAAATCCAGATTTCTACATCTATGATAACTGGTACTAACAGATCTAGCACCTAAAGTACTGCAGAAAAAAATATATTCTCCTGACTTTTCTCCTTATCTCTTTTCCATCTACTAATTAGGAAGCCACGGTCTTATTTTCTTATCTGTAATTTACTACACTGTTAGGTGTAATACAAAGTAAGTATGTTCATTACAGTTTTTGAAGTAAATATAATTTTGTAATGTTTTGAAAGGCAAAGTACTGTTCCTTGCAGTATTTTAACACTTGCAATGTGTGGAGCACTTGGATTGTTGGTGGTTTGTAGTCAGTGGCAAATAAAATTCAATATGTCACTAAAACACTGGGAATGTCATTAAAGGTCCATTAACTCTTTGTTCAAGCCCCTTAACTCTTTTCCTTGCTTATTAATCAGTTGATAAAAATCTCAAAAGTGATCCTTAATGATTGAGTATTCTCTCTCCAGTGGCACTTCTGACACACAAGGCCTCAGGAATTTGACATTTTGGGAATGATTCATTGCTTGATTAGTAAGGACTTTTACCTCAAAGCAAAACCATTAGGGTTTATCATGCATGACTCAAAGGCTATATATCACACTCTCTCCTGTAATAGTCATTTTCCCCAGATAATGTCAGTGAGAGCTACACCCATAGTATAAATTAGCTCTTTTTGGCTTGAATAAATATGCTGTTCCTTGGAGGAGTTATATTTAACTTCTCTTGTTTTATTGCTGTTTCTGCTAAATGTAGTTTTTCATAGCCACTAAAAGCAGCTTGTTGGCTATTACATATAATTAAAATTCTCAATTTTACTGGTGTTCAAATAGTGTTATGTTTCTATTTCTTTAAGACTTATTTAACTTTAACAGTGGAATACTTACAATATCATCAAAGCCCCTTTTTATTAGAAGATGTATTCCAAAAATGTCTGAAAGTAGTTAGCTGTGCTTGGGAAGCATATATAAGGATTACTGGCAAAACTCTTCTTTATTTTGGTCTCTGGTAGCAATTACTTATTTCAGTGTGGGGCAGTCTTCTGATAGGTTAGTTTGTGGGACAAATAGGTAAAATTTTTCACATTATCAGTGAGGGTTTTGTTNTTTTTTTTTTTTTTTTTTTTTTGTGGAGGGAGTTAGACTCATGTAAAAGCAGGAAACAGCACAGCCATCACAAGAGAAAGAGATTGGCAGTAAAATGTTCTTGTGTGGGTAGATATGGCAGAGTGTGCCTCAACTGGGGTGTGCTGGACTGCATTCAGCCTGGTCTGTCACATTTTCCACACAGGAGGGTTCCAGCTACACTGTGCTGTGTCCTACAGCCCCATCTACTGAATTACTCCCCTTGAACCTGTGAATAGCCAGCTTTGAACACCCACTGCTCTGTTCAAATCAGTAAAGGACCAGAGGTGTGATTTTTATTAATTTTTTTCCGCCCACTCCTCTTGGGATGGGGTTCCCACTTTAGACCTATAGCACCATTGTGACCTATTGAAGGATTCCCCAGACTTTGGTTCATTCCTCAGGGGTATGGGCAGATTGTACCCTCTGGTGTATTAAGGCAACAGTAAAAAGTGATTTTTGTCACTTCTTGTGATGTAAACATTCTCTGGCGCTTTGTGGCATTTGTTTCATTGGCTTATGACTTTTTCAAGAGGAAGAAGTAATATTTCTTTGTAATGGTAGATCTTGTATCCTCAGCCTAATATGAGGTTACCAGACCATGTATGAGGGCTTTCTGTAGGGACTGAAAGAGCCTGTGTGCATTTGAATGAGTGAAAATAGAACCGGTTGGCTACAATTCCCTGAGGAAAGGAATACTGATAAGTTTTATTTCTTTGAAAGAAATGTCATATCAGATAATCTGAATTATTGAATACCCTTGCTGAAGTTTAAATCATTGACAGTCTCACTGGGAGAAGTGTACTCCATAGGCAAGGGAGGAAGTGCTGCACAGTAGTATAACCAAAACTTGAATTAAAAAATTGATACCATCTTCATGGAAGGAGGGAAACACTCTTATTTCATGCTCCCTGGAAAGTTTTCTGTATTAGCCCCGTAATTTTGTAGTATGGAAGCATTTGAGGCATAAAAATATATATAGCTAAGAACTAGTGAGCATAGCTGGTAGAAGTCACAGTGTTTACTTTGGGAGTTTCTATACATAATCTTTGTAAAATTTCTCATTTTAATTGAATAGCCTAGCTATGATGAATTAAGTGACTATTACATGATTATCAAGTTTGGTTGATTTCTGCTTGCTGTACTAAGAGCATTTTTGGTGGCTTGGGATGTGATTTTAATAGTTTGCCTTTGGCTGGCTACTATACTTGTTTTACCAGTGTGTACATGGGTGCAGTGCCTTCAGATAGCTGAAATAACATTGAACTAGATAATTTTCTGCTGTAAGGTCAAGATAAGTATACTGATTTCTTTGATTTACAGTAGACGACAGTTGTGGATGGATGTCAACTGTATGTTGGTTTCAAATTCACAGAGTATATATTTCAAAGAATTTCATACTTGGATTCATTGAAATCCCTGGTTATACATTCATTATACCAACAATAAATACTAAGGGAGAGAGCTACATGATTGATATAATTCAATAGCATTTTATGCCAAACTTGGATTTAAAATCAAACAAAAAGATCTCCCTCTCCCCAAAACAAAACCAAAAACCACATAGGAAGTAAGTATTTGTTGGCCAAATTAACTAAATTATTTACTCATGTAATGCTTGCAGATCTTGTTATGAGTTGGGTATTAAAGTGGATTTGGTTACTCTTGTAACTGTATTGTAAAACCAGCAATACCGAGCTATTTTGTCTGCAAACTTATGCTAAAAATGTTTTCCATCAGCCTGTACAACTACTTATTTTCGTTACCATATAGAGGATGAGTATCTAAATTACTATTCTGTTGTTCTTGGGTAGTCTTGCAGGTATGAAATATGATTTAGTCGCTGGTGATGGCTGTCGCAAAATGACTTGTATAGACCAATGTCAAAGGTGGAAATAAGACCTCACATTCAGTCCCCTGCTCTGCACACTGCTGTTCAGCTCAGTTAAGATTCTGCATGGTATTAGTTACTAGAGGCAGTATAGTAGTAGACTGTGGATTCCTGAAGAAAAAAAATAATTCAAAAATAGTATAGATTTACCAATAAAAAATAAAAATGTCTCCTTGCGTGTATGTGCCTTGCAGTCAGCTCAGATCTGCTGCTTTAGCCACTACCTTTCTGCAGAAAAATGTAACTTGTGTGGTCATTCTCCCAAATTAGATCTTTTTAATAAAAGATACAGTTTATATTGGAGCTAAACTGTTGGTAAAATCTGTAAACTGACAAAAACAAAAGGGAAAAGAACTTTCTTCTCCATTTCTTCGTGCCAGTTGGCATCTCAACAGGTCTATTTTATGTCTCAGTTGTGCTTAACTACTGACTTCTACAGAGTAAGTCTTTCTATATTGTGAAGCCTTTAATTATTCTGTTGTGGATAGTTTAAACCAGTGTGAAAAGGGGAAAGTTGGTTCATGAAGGAAAATTTGGCATAATAAACTGCGGAGTTCAGAAGTCAGGAATGAAGAAGGCAGTAATGATGAGTATCACAACCAAAGATATAATTTCAGGGTTTTATTAAAGAGAATGTTTTGTCCATTGTGCTTGTCCTGAGTTCTTTGACAAAGTTATGTGTCTGCCAATTTCTTGGTTTAATATTAGCAATTTGTTTTGGATACAGACTTAGTATTATTTAGTTATCTTAAAAGTAAGTGTTTGCTTGAATTTCTTGTTGGATGGACAACAAGGACCTTGAAATGTTGAGTTGAAAGTTTGACCATAACAACTATAATCCTTCGTTTTCCAGAAAGCCTCTTGGTGAGCCTAGAAAACTATATATATTTGGCTGCTGAAGGCTATACTTGCCAGTTAGATTCCTGTAATATGGAAAGGAGAAGTATGGAAAAAGACATTCTATATCACAGTAACTGGATTTTTTAAAACAGTATTTTTAAAGGAATCATTCCATTTCCCTTTAGGAAATTTGAAAGTATTTGGAAGGGATAACATAATTTTTATCTTGTTCATTGTTTGTGTTCTTAAGGCTAGTCTACTTAGAAAAAGCAACACCTATTAAAGGCCTTTGAATTCAGAGTCTTTCATGTTACAATGAGTCTATTTACTGCTGTCAGTAGGCTTGTAATATATTTAGCTAGAAGAGGTTAACAAGCATACCTTGGAGTGTTACTTTTATTTTCTGTTCTGTGACACTTAGCAAAATCCCATTATACAATTGAGTAGTATTATAATGTTAAAATGTTAATTTGTTCTGCATTCCGTTAAAATTGGATTTTTTTTCTTGTGCACTGGCCCATGCGTTTTGTATAAAACCTATAATTTAAACACTACTCCATAGAACTGCTCTAAATTAGTAACCTTTTGCCTTTGCTACCTTAATTATGTCTCATTATTTAGTACTTAAAGAGCAACCTCTAGCTACTGGTTAAATATTTGCTAGCTAAATAGATTTGTCATGTTAAAGAAAACAGTAGCCCTTGCCTCAGTTGTAATGTATTTAGGATTTCAGAGTTGAGAAAATTACACGCTTTATGTGCTCTGACTTCTTTGAATTTTCCTTATTTTTTCATTTCTCCTTAATGAAATTTCATTAGCTGTTTGTTGCATTTCAATAAGTAATTGAAAGTCTGTCTTAAAACAAGTATTTTGAAAAAGACTTGTGTTTCAACATGCTCTATATCTTCTAGTTACATTTATTCCTTTTAGCTTTTATAAGCATCTGATACAGTAAATTTCTTGTTTTATTGTGGAAGCAAATATGAAGCAGATTACTTGTTGGATACTAATAGCTATGTTTTAGGTTTTTACCTCCTTTTGAGAGGATGGCTGTATTGTTTCATCAGAATCACAAGGAGTAGTATTCATTAAAGCATCTGATGAGTTGTCTTTTCTGACAAATTTAAAGATAACTTCTCTTTTTTCTTTTAATTGTATGGAGAAATTGTACTGCAGAAGTTATTATCAGCTTGCAGGATGACTTAATCTTCAGTATTTTATTTTCATCCACTAGATTGTATTTTTTGCTTTTTTTTCTTTGTCTTTTGCTATTTTTAATTTGTATAAAACCATGTGAAGAGGTTATAATTTATAATTGCAGTCAGTTAGAATTCCATAATGTTAAACTCCCTGTTACATGCAAAGGTATCCTGTTTAATTTGCTATTTTACCTTTTTTTTTTGTCTATTTTGTTTGTTTGTTTTTCTTTTTTTGTCCTCAAGATCCACAGTAGTGGAAGCTCGTTTACAACAGATTTGTCTCTTTGTCTTGATTCCTACCCCGTACCTAACTACTGCTCTCCTTTTCTGGTTATTAAATTCTTGTCTGCACTGTCCATTTGCTTTTGGAAGCCAGTGTCTCCAAAAAGTTCCTTCACTCATTCTTCCCATATATTTTCTTACATAACAGGTTAAAAATTGCAACTGGCAATACTATAACCATAGTTTGAAGTATAACTCTCCATTTATGTGTATGGTTGTAATACCACTAACTTTATTTTTAACAAAGGCAACGGGGTAAATGGAGAACAACTAATATGGCTTTAAATGTCTAAATTCTGGTTTGACAGTATATGTGCTTCAAAGGAGTATGCTTCTTACAAGAAATAAATTGCTCAGATTTTTGCCTCTCTCTTTTATTAACTTTTGCATCGTGTATGGAACAGATTTGCTTTCCGTGGAAAAATGGATTGTTCCAGCAGAGTGCAGCAAAAGACAAATATTGTAAATATGTTTAGCTTTCCTGTCAAGAGTTGGTATGCTGTAAAAAAAGAACTTAGGTAAGGAGCCCATCATACATAAAATATCAAATTATGGAGGAAATGTATAATATTGCAATCTAGTTAAAATTTTTCTGCTATTTTTTCTTCTGAAACATTGATAGAATTTACTAGGAAAATTATCTTTAAAGAAGTGTTAATATATAATTAGATAAATTCTAAGATCTCACAGGCATTCCTGATAAGTAGAAGCAGAACTTTGAACAGCAGGTAAGTAAATGCTACTGGTTAGTACTTTATCTGAGGCTGGACAGCAATCTGATGGAAGAGTTGAAAGTACAATTCAGGATTCTTGCCTTCTTCCCCATACTCAAGCTATTAGCCTCCCCTGTCTTTTATAATTTTAGCTACGAATATTTATTTCTTTGGTGTTTTTTTTGGTTTTAGTTTTTTTTCCACCTGTGTAATTGCTTAGAAGTTTGCAACTCTAATGGTTTTGGCCTTTGTTTCACCATAACATGCAGACATTTTTCTTTAGCCTTTTAAAGCCTTAATACAATTGACCCCATTAAAAAAAGATTATATTTTAAAATATAATATGTAATATTATATTAAAATATAAAATGTAAGTAAGAGTAGTATGCAAATAGAACTATCTGGATAATACATGAAATTTGAGTCAGTCTTTGAGAAATCTTGAGGGCAAATTCCCAATGATGCCAAGGGATTCCTGCATGTTCCCTATGTGTCTGCATGTCTAAACTCAACTTAAGGATGTTTTTACTCTTACAGACTAAACTTTGCTGGATAGCAGCAATAGAGAAGAAGTGAAGACACCATCTAAAAGTATAGTTTTTTATAACATTGGACTCAGTAGTAGTTTTCAGAAACTGAAAAGAACAAATTTAGCCTGAAAACATGTTAATGAGTCTAAGAGCGACATATATTCAGTATTTTCTTAGCTAATTTTTTGAATATGTATATTCAAAAATTGAAAATGAAAATGGATGTATAAAATATTTCTTTAAAAATCTCAAAGGAACGTGGTTTTCCTTAACCTGTCTGTTAAAATTCATGTAATTTGAATCAAACTATAGTTTTTTACTAATAGTTTCAAGTGTTGTTCCCACGTCAGAATCTGGATTTAGAGCTGTAAGCAGGCTTATGTTTTCACTGTTTGGGTTGCAGCCTGATCCCCTGGTCCTCCTGATCCTAGGTTTCAAAATGCCTTGCACTGCCAAAGTTGAAGTGGGAACTGTTCCCAGAGAGTTCATTCTCAGCTCATTAATCAACATGAGCAGGACAAATGAGAGACTGAAGATGAGTGAGTCTGCTGGGATCCCTATCCAGTCGTTTGTGGGCACTGGTGACCCATCACCCCCACAGTCTGCCTCCCATCTGTCAGCGGGTCCCCTTCCCCTCTTGCCACCAGTGGCCCTTTCCTGACACTTTTGCCCAGTAGAAGTGCAGGGTTTGTTGCACCAGTCCCTTCCCCGTCCTCCTCGCTGGTCAGATGAGGACAATTCCCCAGGGCACAGTGGGAGAAGTAGCGTATGGAGAAACTGATGTTGCCATGCTGAAGGAGTAGGGATGTTTGGAGAGAAATCAGATCAGGACTTTTAGGAAGCTATCCCAACATTTCAGTCTGCTGCAACCAACAGTTCCCTAGTTCTCCATGTCCTCTGGCTCTAGCAGCTGTTGGTGACATCCTCTGTGATATGCTGAATGATTTTCTTCTATGATGACTTTGGATCTCTGAAGGCAGTAAAAAAAAGTTTCTGTTAAATTTGGAAATTCCTGTGTTTGTTTCTGATCAGGTCGTTCAATACACTGTGAGGTAATTAAAATTTTGTAGTACCTACAGACTCTGGTTAGTCTCAAGGCATCAAGTGTATTGCATGTTCTGGAAGCACAGAATAAAGTTTTTCTTTTCCCCCTGAAGATCTTGCCATTTCAGTTCACCAAATCCTAACCAAGTTTTGAATTTAACTATTCTGGTAAGGATGAGGGCCAGAATGATAAGAACATGGACATATTTAGGAAAGCTGTTACACAATAAGATGAATCTTGTTCATTTATTGGCTTCTAATACTGTTTTTTGTTTAAATTTTTGGATCTGTCTCAGTCGGTAGTCTGAAGGGAATTAGTTACTGACCTTTCCCATACCAGAAAAACTTAACAGAGCAAGAATGGTGCAAAGCTCATCTGGTATTTTTCTGGCCTTAGCTTTGTAAAGATTTTATTTACAAGAAGACAAGGGGGAATATATTTAAGAATCACTCACTAAAGAGAAAATGTGATTGTTGGAATGGCCATTATTCCTGTGAAAGTAATACTTAATTTTACAAAGCACATTGTTAATTTTGGTAAACTAAAGAAAAAGTGGTCAACAAATACAGGCCATAAAGTTCACGGAGAAAAGTTTAAAATTCTCTCCAAATAGTGAGGGACATGTGGCAATGACTAATTTTAGCCCTGCCCTACATTATTCTTTTACTCTTAACATTTCTTTTGTGGTAGCACACTGTGGCCACACTCAAGTTGGAACCTTTTTCTGTGGGCAGTCCAAACTTAAATTACCAATCATTGCCTCAAATACTGTACAGTCTAATACAGTATTTCTCTTTCTTTTTGTGGCATAATAGGTACCTTCACACTGATGGATTTTTACTTATTTTTTACTTTCTAACTGATTCAAATTTGGAAAAAAGGGAAGATATAAAATAGTGTTTGAATGCAGGCAAAAACCATGTTGTTTTACAGAAGCATTGCTTTAACACTATAAAAATGAATATTTTAAATTGGCACTGACTGCAGTCAGGAGCTGGCCTCTGACATTGCCTTCTGGCAGGCTCATCTCTGTATCTGCCAGCAGAATGGACTTTCTGTGTAGGTAGCTTTTATTTGTATTTTCAGGTGCTGGTTGCTTCATGAATTCTGCTAGGACGACCACTTGTAGATATGAAATAACAATTTGAAAAACTTGTGGAGTTTTCAGGTGGCTGATATAGATGTATCATCAAAAAGATTTGCATCAATAATATAATGACCCTGAACATAGTAATAAAAGTCTTTAATGTTGAGTAGTCTTTGGGATAGTCATTACCCCATGATAATTATCATGATGGGATTTGGTAGGTTGGTTCTGAAATTATTTTATGATGAAATCTTTAGTCTTTGAGTACCACTTTCTATAAGTGAACGGAAAATTTCAAAAATTGAGCAAGTGGGAAGAATGTTCTAAGAAAGTGTCTATAAAGAAAATGCTCACTGGGTTTTTTTTGAGGTAGGAAAAGAGATGGTGGAATGATAACTTGAATATAATATGATGTGCCCATGTCTTTTTGCTTAAAGGATGATAAAAAAGATATGCCCCTGGACTGAACTGTTCTACTATAGCATGTGAACTGCATGCAGAGAAAGAGGAGAGTTTCAAGGCCCTGGAATACAGAGATGTCTTTGTTATCATGATATGGGAACCCTTGCGGCCTTCTTTATACTTTTCCAAGCACTGTAACTAGTAGGGGGTATTTATGATCTGCACAGAGTCTGATTGTTCTTGAGGTTGTGGGGCAATAGAGAAGGAGATCTAAACCTTGGATGGATTTGTGAAGCCCCTGGGAGAGGTGGATGCAGACAATTTTGAAGTAAGGTATTGTGTAGGAAAGCACTTTCCTACCTACAATTCTCAGTGCTAGTGAGACTAACAAAGATAGATCTTAGCGCAAGGGAGGTACATATGCGTGAAAGGTTGTTACTTTTGGGTAAGAAAATAAGAATTTAGGAAGACTGAAGGCCAGAGAAATGTAGTAGGGATTGCACTTGGGATAGAAGATGGGTAAAGTGACACTGAAGAGAGGAATAGAATTCGGAACTTTCAGAAAAAATGAGGCAAATTATTTTTACACCTACAACTTCATCCTAGTTTTTAAATCCAAATCATCTATGGAGGCCTAGAACTTATTTAAAGCAGGATTGGGCATTTAGATTTTGTATGTCGTGATTGAGAGGGAAAACGGGGGGGAGGGAATAATTCCCAGCAAGTACAGAAGCTAGTCATGCTTCAAAGAAATAATAAATATTTGGTAAAGAGAGAGCAACATTTATGCTGCTTTTACACTTTTGTCACTCAGTTGATTTTTTTTCATCTAGTAAAGATAATAAATGAATAATCATAAAATATTTGTGTTTGGAAGTTCTTCCTTGGTGTTCATGAAGAGTATTTATTTTCCATCAGCCTTTTACAGTGTAACATTGATTGGTGTGTATAATGTATTATTCATACTGTTCTAGTTTCATCCCATTAGCAATGCCAACATTGTGCTGAATTCTGCAGTGGTAATCTTGTATGAAGTCTTTGTACAGCAAATTCTGCTGTGGTTGAGATCCTGTTTCACATATAGTGACAAGACAGAGTTAACTGTGGCACCTTGTTGATACCACTCAGACTTTGTTCCCCTTTCTCCCTCCAAAGAAATGAGAATTGTGAGACCTATAAAGCCAAATTTTGAAAGGCAGAAAGTATATCAGAACTGGTTTATTTTGGGTTCTTTTATTATATCTTTGTTTTCCTGGTAGCTAATGCCTTTAGAAGAGCCAAATGACTAAACCCATCATACTGAAAAAATAGCAAGAGCAGAATTAAAAACAGCCTTCAGATAAAAGAAAAGTCTGGCATTTTGGTCCACATGTGTGATCCTATGGGTACAGTTTTGATCATGTAAATTGTTCTGTGCAGAGCTGATTTGAATATATGCCAAATCCAACTGCTCATCATCGTTAAGATTACTGAAGGTCTGCTTAATGCTAGTACAAAAAAAGAAGTATTTCCTTTATATCTTTAACATTTGCTTCTTTATAATTTAGTACAGGAACTTTTTTTCATGTGCAATAGGCCCAGTCCAACGTGCGTCAGATTCGGTGATAACCTGCTGGTTGACTGACTGATTTGAGCCTACTGTGCTTAGATAAATACTTCAGGTTTGGGTGGTTTTTTTCTCTGAAAAAAATGGACTTATCCAAAGACTTTTCTGAGAATCTAGGTCATAATAAATTGAAAGGTTTAGACAGGTGAATGAAGATTAATTTGAAAATATTGTAGTTCCTCACTTACTTACGATGTGGGATAAGAGGGAAGTAAAATTAGAAGTTTGAAGAGTTCTTTTTTCTCAAATGTCTTCATTGTTTAAAACAGCTGCATAAACAAGGAAACAGTCTCTTCTTGGCATGAATACTTAAAAAAAACCGAATCCCTTGCTTTAAGGTAGATACGTCATGGAGGAGAAATGGTTGACATCTGTGAAACTGTATTTCTTTGGATTTTTTTAAATCTTTGAATACGGGGAGAGCCTGAACAAAGGTGAGAGGTCTGCTGGGGAAATTGGAAGCTCAGAAATCAGCCAAACGCTCAGTTCTGAAAAAAATAAGATGAGGGTGGCAAAGAGTGTCTAGATTTTAAGGAATAAATAAGATGAAAGAAAGACGACTTGAGGGACAAAAGGAATAGATTTACTAATCAAGGAAGAGTACTCCAAAGGAACAGAAGCCAAAAGTTTTGCTTTTAAATGGTGATGATGGGAGAGGGTGATTATTTTTGCTTGAAAATGAGTGCTTATTCCAAGAGGCAGGTTTGTACTATGGTCTTTATTGAAGCTGCGGAAAAGACTTGCTCAGTCTTTTGGGGAATAACTAGGCAAGCATTCTTTAACAGGTTCTAGATGTTCTGAAAGACACTTGTCTTATATGTGCAGATCTTCTTCTATTTCTCTGTAAAGGAAATGTGCATGCTGGAACTTATGTCAATAAAACACTGACCTTTCAGAGCTTAAATGAGTGTGAAGTAGGGAAAACTCAGTTATTTACAGTGGTGTTGTCATGTCTTAATTATAGTAAAATTGTGTGTGTGAGATGTTGAGTAGACTTAATATAGAAAATCTGGATAAGTTAATATTTCTGTAAAAACTTACATATTCGTGATTTCTTTGCTTTTACCATAGTTTTTGTAGAATAGACTTTGATTCATTGCCTAATGTGTTTGTAGTCAGTTTTTTAGAAACATTGCTAGAGTGCTTAAAATAACCCATTAATTGCAGCATGCTCATGTATGATGTCAGACAATTATGGCAACTTATTTTTTAATAATTCATCAAAATCCTAATTAAAACAGTATAGGATGAATCTATTTGCGTGCAAAAACCAGAGAAGCGGCTCAATAATATGACTGGTTCAATAATCAGTGAAACCTGCTGCCCAGGGTATTTCCTCCCCCCTATACCTGATATTATCCAGCATATGAGGAAAAAAGATTTTTGTAATACCTTACGTGGTATTTGACCTTCATAATAGTTACATCTGAATGCATTCCATTGAATAGCACAGTTATGGGGAAAGAATTTGGTCTGGCCAGAGTAGGATATGCCATAGCCAAAGAGCTCAGTGGATTATAAGATATTTCTTCTAACTGTCTTGCAGTTTGTATTAATTTCATTTTTGGCATTGTAAGTTCTGCATTCCCTACTTCATTTGGTTCCAGCTTTGGTGGGTGCCATTCCAGAGTCTTTTCATCCTGATGACTAGGGAGCTTAATAGGAATTAAGGAGGGTTGGGACCTGGAATCACAGTTCCTAGGGCCATGCTTTAACTCCTGTATGAAGGGTCCAGCATAAAGATACAGAGCACCAATTAGATGCTTTCATGGATTTGGCTTTCTGAGTCTTTAGTGGGTAGCAGGAGCTACTGTAAAGCCCCGAGCTCCCATGGTCTTCCCAGCTGCAGTGTGCTGAGCCAGCAGTAGAGATACAGAGACGATATAGACACAAGGTGATATTTTGTGCTGGAAGCTGCTGGTCCCAGTAAAAAAGGCACTTGAACTCCATAAGGCATCATTCACAATGGTGTTCACATACTGTAAATGGCATCCCTTTAGATGCTGGGAATCCCAGCACCACCTCCAATCTATGTGCAGTGTGTTGGGCAGACACTCCCTGTGGAAAAGGTTGCCCCTTTTGGTTATTCCAGCTATTAAAGGATTATCTAGCAAAAGAAGCAGACAACTCTTTTTAATTTCCACAATAGAAATGGAATGATGTTCTTGGGAGACCTTGTTGCATGTTCAGGTAAAGACAAGGCCATGCAAGTGATGCAATTGGTGGTATAGAGGTGGAGCTGCCAACAGGCTCCTCTGCACAATGTGTTGGTTCTGTGTGTACAGTGGCCAAGGCATTTGTGCCACACAACACAAATGTGGTCTTCCCCTCCTCCCTGCTTTCCCTCTCAATCACGACATACAAAATCTAAATGCCCCATCCTACTTTAAATAAGTTCTAGGCCTCCATGGGTGATTTGGATTTAAAAACTAGGATGAAGTTGTAGGTGTAAAAATAATTTGCCTCATTTTTTCTGAAAGTTCCAAATTCTATTCCTCTCTTCAGTGTCACCTTACCCATCTTCTATCCCAAGTGCAATCCCTACTACATTTCTCTGGCCTTCAGTCTTCCTAAATTCTTATTTTCTTACCCAAAAGTAACAACCCTTCACATATATGTACCATATGTACCTCCCTTGCGCTAAGATCTATCTTTGTTAGTTTTACTAGCACTGAGAACTGTAGGTAGAAAGTGCTTTCCTACACAACACCCAATCAATAATTAAAAAAAAGTGTAAAAAAGTGTAAAAAAATCCAGCAACAGCAACAAGTGTTTTGGCATCAACATTTCACTGTGTATTTTAGTAGGTTTCAAAAGTAGTATTTCTACCAGGTTGGTTTGCTAAATTTTGATCCTTACATTTTTCTGGTCAAGGGTGCTAAAGTTAGAGGTTTAGAGCTGGGTGAACATTAGTAAAAATAACAGATTGGCAGATTAATCTGTGGCATTCAACCTCTAGATATAAAAAAACCCTTGATGGACTATGTTAAATCGTTTTGCTCATGGGATGCTCTCTTCTAGCAATTTTGAATATTCCTTCAAATGTAGCTTGGGACCCACATGTGACTCCTGTTTTATCATCTATTTCAACTGCTGATTGATTTTAGCAGTGAAGTTGTAAACCCGGAGCATAAGAAAATGGAATTTTCCATGTCTTCACAAATTTCACATTACAAGATTGTGGAGTGTGTAAGAAGTAGTAGGAAGACTGATGAAGAGTGATGTTCAACTAAATGAAAACATCAGTTTTCCAATGTGGCAGAGGTGCAAAAAAAGTCTTTGTGAGGACTCTTAGTAAATTATGAGGAAGCAGTAGAGGACTGCTAGAAGAATTGAACTGAGGTGGACCAAGAAGAAATTTGGGAGTGCTTGAGATTTGCTGAGGGTTTGCTATGGTTTATGTTTGTTTTTTTTCTTGAAGCAAAAGGTATACTGAAGTGTACTGAGACTGTACAGAATGCACTGACTGTAGAGAGCCTTATGGCTGAAACAGGAGGTGAAACTGTTCTCTGCAATCACTGTTTTTAAAGGTAATGCTACTCTCAGAATGGATGTCTTGTTCCACGTCGAGGTTATTTAATATTGAAAGCATACTTAAGGCAGTGATTTCATAGCACAGATTGTCATCTGAAAAGAATAATTACTAAAATATTTTGAGCTTAAGCTGGAAGTAATGTTATTACTTTCCTTGTATTTTCTTCTACAGTTTTATGATTTTTAGGGTAAATGGGAAGTAATGTTATTACTTTCATTGTATATTCTCCCACAATTTTATTTAATTTGATGTCTTTTAACGCCTACAAATCTAGATGTCCAGGAGCCACTTCTTTTTGGCATCCTGAATGTCTACTGTAAATATGTCTCTTTCATGCTTTAATTTTTTTCTACTTTCCTTTTTCTGCCACACTGAACTTCTCTTTTTTATACTTTTACTACACATAAGCATTATTCATTATTCTGAAGAATGCTGTCCCTTCTCTGGAGATCTTCAGCTTTTTTGATGGAGTACTTTTTCATCAGAAAATGCCAGATCACTAAATTTGGCCTTTTAATTAGTATTAGCCAGTCTCCAGGCTTTCACAATTATTCGTAGTTGTTAGAATGTTCTATTCAAACTTCTTCTGCATGAAGCATATGTGAATATTTCTTATTCATCTAGAAATCTAAAGTGATTTGCATTTCCTAATACATACTAAAGGAGGAAATTGGAAAGGAAGCATTTTGAAATGAAGAACTTGAAATGTTATTTTCCACTCTTGATAT
Organism: Illadopsis cleaveri; assembly: GCA_013399915.1. Taxonomy (NCBI): domain Eukaryota; kingdom Metazoa; phylum Chordata; class Aves; order Passeriformes; family Timaliidae; genus Illadopsis; species Illadopsis cleaveri. The sequence continues at coordinate 428,377 of VXBB01002172.1, read as the reverse complement.
TTTTGGGTTTAAAATGGTTTTGTATTCATATTGATAGCATGGCTATCTCAGAGCTCAAACCACACAAAATTAAATGGCTCAAAAATGGAATGATTTCACAAATTCAACTGGAAAGTTTTAATACTATGGGTTTGCATTGAGATTTTAAATTGCCAAATATTCTGCAAAATGAAAATGTTAAAACTTGCACTTCTTGTTAGTCATATTTTTCAGGCTGTTATTCAGGTATGTTTTTATATTCATTAGAGAGAGGAACCATGTAACAATTTCTTGCATCAGAGAGATGTCTGAATCCTTGTTCTCAATTCACTATTCTCAGTATAGCATTCCCTTTCCAGCTAAATTCTAAAGGGAATCCAGATGTTTATTTAAATATTCATAACACAACTGCTGTTAGGGCTGGGAGGATCATAGATACCTGTGTTCATTTCACACTACATTCATCTTGTAGTTAAAAATATCGTATTCATTACAGTGCTAGCAGATGAGCACTTTGACAGGAAAAGGCATTTTTTCTCTCCTCTACAAGTAAGGCTTTATGAAAAGTAGGCAGTAGAGCTGTCTCAGAAAACATAATGTATTGAGTATTGACCCCAGCCTCACAAAAGAATCTTTGTGTACTGTATTTAAATATTGTATTCTCAAAGAATTCTGAATTTATTTACACTTGCCTTAGCACTAGACATATCTAGAAAGGCCATAAAACATTGTAAGGAGCCATTAAGATGAAACTGAATCACACATTTAAGATGGAGATTTTATTGCATTGTTTGTGGAAAAAGCTTACTATCTTGCCTGACAATCAGTGAAGCGAGGAGGAAAAAAAACTGAGACCTGCCAAATTTGTGTTAATTTGTAAAGCATCTGAAAAAGACTATTTATTTATTTGATGCTTGCTGGCAAAGTTTCCTAAGAATTATGATGAAAATCTTAAATTTTAAGCATATGTTAACTGATGTGATGAAATCCCGATTTGTATTAAATATTTATATCAGGCCTGTTTTTTCTCTTCAGATATTTTTCCATGAGTGTAAATGGTTATGCAGATAGAATGTGGTATGTAGGATATATATTAATGCTGGAGTAGAAGGGAACGTGTGCAGTGGAAGGAAATTTATGCAGAGGAGCGTGAACGCCACAAAACAGGGAATGTGGGGTATGTGTATAGAAAGTCATGGGAAGGTGCACGCAGCAGTGGGAATCTGTGAGGTGAAAGGGAGAAGAGGAATGTGCTTTCAGCTGTTCTGAGGAAATAAAGCATCTGTAAAGCTTTCCAAACTGGTACTGCACGCTTCTGCTTTTCTTCTTATTACTGAAAATGGTTCAAAGTCTCAGTCTCTCCTTAAAAGCTTTAAGGGAAAAGCAAGAGTAGGGAAGTATGATTGGTAATGCTAAAATACATAATAACTTATAATCAACAAAGATTATGTAGATTACTCTGTCAAATTACTAAGGCCCTGACACCACTCCATTCTTCACTTATTTAAGGGTGTACTCCTGCACATTTCACTATGGATTTAAATAATATATTTAAGCATCTAAAATGGAAATTTTTAGCAAATGAGAGCAGAAGCATTAGAGGAAAGCAACAAGATGAGCGAGCACAATTTTTATAGGACTGTTGGAACATCTTCCATGAAAGATTAGGTACAAATGGTGCTTTTTTCGGATGTTTTCTTTCATCCTTACTCATGCATTCTTTTTCCAATATGGTATCTTGTCTAGGTATCACTGTTAGCAGCTGTGACTTTTCCATCCAGATTCAGATGATGGTGAATGATGATAAAACATACTTGCACTCTAAGCTCGTAGCAGTGGCTTTTTATAAACATTGTAATAATGCATTTAAAAGTTGTTTGTGGACTGTCCAGCTTTATTTGGAAGACAAGTAATTCCTGTAAGCACACAGTATGTACCATTACTGTCTGAAAGAGCGAGACAGGTATTTGAAACTGCTGGGTTTTTTCATTCCTTTCAAACCCTGGGAAAATAGTTGGATATACATTGAATTTACCAGAGTGAATGGTATATGTAGGAAGACTAACAGTAGGGGTAAATGAAGGCTTTAAATGCCATGTCAGGAATAGGGTTCATGGGCGTGAAAGAAGCTGGGTTACCCCATCAGAGAACTGGCTCTTGGGACAGAGCACACTCGGAAAGCTGTGCAACTCAGCAGCTGCACTGCTACATATTGTATGATTCGAAGCTTGCTTACTTTCTTGTTTCCTGCAGTGAACAATGATAGTGGGAAGTACTGGTCAGTAGGGATAAATTTTAAATCAGTCATTAGGCTTCCTGCCATGTTTCCTGATGCTTGGGCCACCTTATTTATAAACCCAGGAGAATTTAGTAATTATTAGAAGAAAGTGTAATTAATTTATAGAGTTCTAGTTATTTTGCTGAGTACTGTCATTGGAAGTACAATGAAGCCTTTAAGTAACATCCAGTCACTGTATAAAGCTGTCTTGTGGCTGCTAAACTTTCACATTATGCTGAAGTTGGATATAAACACTCCTTTTATAACTTGCATGTCACTGAAGTACGCAGATGTCTTGGCTCTGAAAGCACGTTTATGAAACGAGTGCAGTACTGGAGTTATGCCAGGATTGAAACTCGGTAGTTTGAGGAGGAGTCCTAATACTTCTCAGGATGGGAGGTCAGCTGAAGAAGTGGGCCTCCCTTGTTCTGGAAGCAAAATACTAGTCTTGGGAGAGTGTGCTCTATGCATATTAATTGTATTATGCTACAGTTCACTTCTGAAAAATCTGTGCTGTAACACTGCTTTGGCTCTTATTGAAAAAGGCCAGTTCTGTTTAGTGTGGGTATTTCTTGTTAAAGATGGAAATTAGAAGATAAAAACCTCCAAAACAGTAAAATCATATTATTTTTTGACCTAAACTCACAACAGTTTTGTGAAAGGTGAATAGGAAATGTATGGATTTTTCACAGCTGATCTGTGGATTTATATTTGTGCAGTGTATGGTATGTTATATACAGAGTGTGCAAATATGTATTTGTGTATATAGATTCATATGAATATAAAAAGCAGAATTTATAAAGGTAACTCTAGAATACCTCTAGCAGCATACATTCTGTTTGATTTCTAGAATGTTTCAGTTTCTTACATGTGAAGTGTTTGTACTAAACAAGGTGGGATAGCCTTGTCTCCATGGATTGAAGTGTGGCTGTACAGCATCCAAGTTGAATATTACACTTTCTCTTGTTTAGACCTAATATGTTATATAATCTGACAGAAATTTGGTGGAACAGAGTTCTTTTTTGGATAACTTACATTGTAGTTTGGATCTGTCATTTGAGACTGAGGTGTGAGATTTTATTTTAGTTAGTTAGCACATGAGGAATTGATGGCAGAGAGTTGAGCCAGGAGTTGAAGCACTTGTTTTTTCAACACTCAGCCTCTTTCTTCTTCTAGTGATAATGATGAAATGTTAACTAAAATTAAAATCATATATATTTTACATCTCAACATTACCTCTATTTGGCAAGATCCTTGCCTCTGTGGCAATATTGAAAATGAATCAGTGAGAGTTCTGCTTTTGGTAGAGTTTGTCTACATATCTATAATAGGCAGATAAGAGTTACTTCTGGCTGTGCTGCAATTCTGAACTCAGTGTGCGAAGTGCTGTGCCTAAGATTACTGGGTTAAAACAGTGCTAAAAGCACCTCAGTAAAATATCTGGCTACAGCTGTCTTGAGCCTGACTGACTTGTTCATGTAGTGACTAGAGAATCCTGTGCCATCTGTACATACCTTCTTAGATGTGGGTTTTTTTAGATCCTTCTAGAAGGATATAGAAATACCAGTTACTCATGAGAGCTCTATAAAGGGTCATGCTCAAGAACCCCTGAGGTTAGATAAATTGGGAATAGCTGCACAGTTTCTATAGCTGCAGTTAACGAAAAGGAAGTGGCTCCATTCGCTTCTGCCAAAAGACAGCATAATGCACCTATTGCACAGAGCTTGACCACATTGGAGAACATGACCCCTTACTTCTTTCCCATTATTTCAAGGTATTAGGTACTATCTTTCAAATCTATGATGTAGTAAGACACTTAAAAATTGTTATGCTCAAATGTACAGATCTTGTATAGTTTGGTACTCAACCTTATAGATGGTGTGGGAAATTGCTTTTAAGTAAATACCGGATTTTGGAAAAAGTTATTGTTGATTTTTTTTTGTCTATGCTTTTTGAAAAAATTGGTTAAAATATTAAAACTAGTGGCAACCAAGAGTAAGATAAAATATTTAGTTTTAGATATTTTTATGCGATGTCTTTTTCAGGAATCCTTGGGAACAGAATAGAACAATTGTAATATCTCCTGGTACTGTAATACACTGCAGTTAAGCTGTAGAAGTAAAAAGTCTAGTTGTGTCCCCCCAGCTCATTAATCTAAATATGTGTTCTACCTTTTTGCAAGTAAGTTTTGCTTAAGGAACAGCATAACAAGTTAACAATAGATATCAGAAAAAAATTGAGACGGAAATGCTACATATGGGCTAATATGAAAGTGACTAATGTTAGTCAACAGAGTCTTTATTTTAATGCTTAGTCCTTTCACAAAACCATAGAATGGCTTAGGTTGGAAGGGACTTTAAAGATCGCCTGGTTCCAGTCCTTGGTGCTATGGGCAGGAACACCTTCCTCTAGACATATACTGGCATTAAAAGTTGCCGTTCTCAGGCTGCCCTTTATGTGCATTACTTCTGTTGTCATATATTAACAATACTAATCTACTATGTCAATGCTATAGTAAATACTATTGGAAATAAACTGAATTAATTATGGATTCAAGAATACGAATTCATCTTGATTCTTTTGATGATTTATTTTATTAAGTGCTTGGCAATAGTTTTCTCATTAAAAACGTTATTTTAATTAATATTTTCCTTAATAAATGAAAAAGCTAAATGTAAATGTTTGGGTTTAACTATTAGATCACTATAGTGTCTTCATAAGCAATTATACTGCAATTATGTGCAATCCTTAGACTTGTCTGACATAAAACTTGAGAAAAGCATTGGCTGTCGTATCTTGCCTCTTAATATTTAGCATCAGAAAAAGGACCTGTCTAGTCTGTTAGGGGAATCTGGGGAAGCCTGTACCTTCTGTTTCGCTGTCATGGGCTTCAAATGAGTTTTGTTTCTGTCAAAATTACTCAGCTGTTCTTGAGGTAGGGTATAGGGCATGTTATAGGCTCTGTGACCATGTTGCTTTTAGAGAGACACTCCAGCATTCCCTTAAACATAGGGATGACATGCCAGCATGTCCCAGATGTCATCAAGAGCACACTGAGATCTTGGCATCTGGGACTACTTGTGGGCTCTGTGTGCAGTGGAGCAGTTTCCAGGCTCTTTGTGGGGCAGTGGGTACAAGGCAGAACCTGCTGTGCTCCTTGGGATGGTAGAGACAGTTTGGGCAGACTGGCAGGGAATCTTGCAGGCACAGAGATGGCTTTGCTGCTTTGAAGTTTCTGACAGTGGAGGAAGCAGTGTAGGAAGTGACCCCCATTTTGGCTTTGATGGTATACATTTACTGTGTGTTAGCAGAAAGCAAACATCTGTCTGGTAACCAGGATGTGGTCCACTACAACTAAAACAGTGTGTATTTATAATGTTGCATCAATCTCTCATGTTATTTCTAACCACTGTTATCTACAGTTCTACAGCACAGTCAAAAGAGGAGATGACTGATGGCAACAATAAAAATGAGAGTGTACAGTAATAAATGGCAGATGGGTGAAGTTTTTTTTATATTAAAAATACCGGTCTTTACTTTTGAATTTTACATAATCCACTGTAGGTTCCCATACCTTATTTAGGTACCTCAGATAACAATGGACTTTAAGCTGCTTAGATTATTTGCATTATCCAAAATTACTGAAAGAGATTTGGTGCATTTCAGCAGCAGTCTATTGTACTTAAGTAGGCTACATATTTCTGATTTTGCACTTGTGGCTCTTACTGATGTTGTTTAAAGGAATAGATACAGTCATTTTACTTTATTATTTCTTTTTTATTTTTAGCAAAACCTACTATGTCTGTCTGTCTATCTATCTCTATATATCCATACTGAAATTTTGCAAAAATTATGTGGATGACAAAAGGCTGGTTTTTTAGTCCTTTGAGTAGTTTGCAGAGTAGAATGTTTCTCTGTTGTTTCTCTGTGTGCTTGCATGTTTGTTTTTCAATTTAAGAAAGGTAGCTCTATAAATTAGAATGACATCATTAGTGAATGAGAAGTGTTGTGCACTTCCTGGGTTAATTTTCCTCATGCATTCATCATTTTCTAGGATATATTTGTGTTAACTAAACCAGACTAGTGGCACTATTTCTTTAGGTGGAGAATCTGCAAGCTGTTTCTGTTTCTTTCCGTGTTTTCAGGCACTGTTTGAAACACCTTAGATAAGTAGTCAAACTGAAGGTTGCAATTAGTTGTCCAGAACATGGGAATGGAATGCTGGTCTGGCATAGCCCAAATGAGTTGTACTGAATTTGGCATGGAGCATAAAAGAAGGTGAAGTCACTTTTAATGATATGTCCCAATTCGTAAACAGGTGTTTGCCCAAGGGGAACACACCAGTCTTAGTTTGCAAGCATTATGGCAGAGTGATTCACAGGAATATGTGGACATTTCTAACCCTTCCCTCCCCCAAAATATGTCAATCCTTTTAGCAATTCGTGTTCAGTGAGGTATTGCTTGCAGCAGTGAAGGGGATTGGATTCCAGAAATTGTGGCACTTTTTATCTATTAACCCATCTAATGAATGGTGTTTTAAAATTTGATTGGCAGCTTCTTTTTCCATCTTAATTAAATTGCTCCTTCACCCCAGTGTCTTTTACGGACAGAGCCTTTGTTAAAGATGTCAAGTTAGTCTTTCATGGTTTGTTTCTGTGGGGACCAGAGCTTGCTGACAAGTTGAGATAAAGGGGGGAAATCAAGAATATACTTGTTAAAATGCTCATTTAAAAGGTCTTAATAGTACTAACTAGGACAAAGAGGGAAATGTGCTCAGTCACATTATTCTTCTCCACCTGAGATGAAAAGAGTTTGTAACGTTTCTACTATAAAAAATTCTTTACTGAAGATAAAAAAGAAGGCAGTAAGTAATTTTGGAGAACACAAATACTTCTGAAAGCATGAAAGCAGTTAAATGTATAGAAAAAATAAAAATGATTCCATCAAAAAGTATTCTGTTTCTTTGGCAGAATCCTTGCTTAATTTCCATTGAAGGGAAAATATCAAATCAGCATTGCAGAGAAATAATATAGCTGTTAAGGGATGAAATATTGATGGAGAAAGCAGTTGATAAAGGTCGGCTTATTAAAATATTTGGTTTTAAATTAAGTGGGGATTAGAAGCATATTATTTTAAGTTCAGCAAATGTGAATTTTTAGACTAATCTCCTACAATTTGTATTTTAATATGCACCAGTAGAAATTGCTTTCTTGAAGCCTTTCAGGGCTTTATTTGCATGTGCATTTGACTTCAAGGGTCAAAGTGCAAAATGTACTATTTGAAGTTCATTGACATTTCTCACATGGATGTATTCCTGTTCATCAGAACCAGGTGGCTGTAAAAAGTTTGTTGATTTAATGAGACAGGATTTTCCCTGGCTTGAAGAAGACACAGAAACCCAATTAGAAACAATAAAGGTCATCTTCTGCTGTGAGGAATGTGTTTGCATTCACATTAACCTTGTGGGCATGGAGGACTGTTGCTTGTAAAATTGTCCTTTATGGTCACAACTTTTTCCAAGGACTTGTACAGATTCTGACCTATTGCAAAACACTTTGCTGGCAACTGAAATAAGCTGATGAGGAGTTGTACTTCGCCGATAGTAATGTACAGTTGTGCTTTATACCTAGGGTATGTTTTATATTCAGTTTTTAAATTGACTCATCCTTTCTTTGCCATCATGTTTTAATTAAGCTGGCAAGCAAAATTTTTGATAAGCTGATACCACTTATGGAAATGAAGTTAAATTTGCCCTTAGTCTTGGCACTATAGTATATGATAATTAAATGATCTTAGGCAAAACCAAAGCATAACTTTATTAAAAGGAGACTGAGTTAAGACTCAGAAAATATAGCAAACCAATGTAAAAATGATCCAGATTAATGATTCATATTAAGGACCATTCAATTAATTCTTTCTAAAGCAATTACAAATCATGTTGGAATGACAAAAAAATCAGGCTACCATGTTCTAGCAGTGATATGAAAAACGTGGTGGGACTTTGCTAACTTGCTTTTCTGTTAGTTCTGTAATGAAAACACAATATTATAGAAAAAGATTAGGGAGAGCAGTTTCTTCTTAAAACTGGGCGTTTTTACATTAAATTATTTTTATGGGCTGCCAAGCAGTCAGAGGAAGGTTGGAAACAAACTGGTGAATATGCAATGAAAGCATACTTTTCTTGCTGCCCACACAGTACATGGCACCATGGGTTAATGTATTAGGCTTTCAATTATAGGGATCTTTTTCAGTTAATACATGGAATATATTTGTTTTGACAAGTATATTGGTACCTACTATCACATCATCAATTATTTGAAGGTCAATGAAAGTAGTTGTAATGGGATACAGGGAAAAGCTCTTTACTTTTTAAACTCCTAAAAATTACCAGAAATAAGTCCAGACACAGAAGTCTCATGTTTTGCCTGACAATTACTCAAATTAACTGCTAATTGCTTTCTTGACAGAATAGTTTGCAGCAGTGAAGATGTCCCTAAAAATATCGTTTCTGTATTATATATAGAATAGGCATGTTGTCCATATATGGAGAAAATTACAAATTCTCCTTCTCTCAATATATCCTATTCTATAAATATTCTATTCTGTATTCTCTCTAGCTGTGGAGAATAAAGCCCAGAAATCTTCAGTAGTTGAATCCTGAAAATCTGAACTCCCAGGATGAATCCTGAGTACAGCTAGTGTCCCAGCCAATTTTGAGGTCTGTTCTTTATAAACAGAATCTGACCCTTATTGGGAAGGAAACACCTTTCAAACAATGCTGTATTACCATAGACCATAACTGCTTCCGTCTTCCACTTTATATGCAGCTTTTGTAGTACAATCAGAAGTTTAAAATACAGTGGAAAGTTTAATTTCAGCCATCCAAGACCTTGCTTGATAGTATAATCATCTTGTAGCAAGTTGACAGAAACATCAGCTTTGTAGTCATAAATGCCTCTGATGCTTTCCAGCACAATTCGCAATGCATTTACATACTAAAAAATCTGTATGTGTACTGAAATACTTTTCTCATCCTATGAAATCTAAGAACACACTGCTAATAAAATCTAAAGTTTATGTGTAAATAAACTGAGCTCTTAGAAAATGAATTATCAATAACTTTATTGGGTTAATATAGATGAGCTGCTGATATTTTGCTTACTGAACTTGTGCATCAGATGTTTTTGAAGCAAAGAGGAATGGAAGGAAATTCAGCTGTTACAGTTGAATTTGTGACAGAGATTAAGGAAAAAGCTCTAAGAATACATTTAGTGCAGGTGTGAGTTTTCTCTCCTGCCGAGGTATTTGTGTGTCTTGAAGCAGTATCAGTTGAGTTGAGAACAGAAGATAGAGATAAAAGACCTCAGCACAATAGGGAAGAAACCTCCTTGATCCCCTGCCTATTTAAGTTAATTAGTTAATAGCATATTTTTCCTAAAGCTTTCTTCTGGTTGGTTTTGAAATTCATGTATAAGGGTCAGTATGAAGGAACCATTCAGCAAACAGGAATGTTAGAATGTTATATTGTGTTTAAATCTTTTAGAATCTGTAGATTTTCAGTTACCTGAAACTGGTACATTCATACTTTTTGCCCTTAGAAGTGTTACTTTATTGTTTGTTTCGGTTTTTTTCAGCTATGATGTGACATAGTGACTTCAAGAAGAGAGACGTTTATTATATATTCTTCACTGATCTAAAGGGAGACGTTTTTGTGCTTATCAAATGTTATAGTTTCCAGCAGTTACTAAGGAGAATGTTAAACATTACTGTAAAACTTTTAATATCTTCAGTAGTTTTACTCATATTTAAGAACAGTAAAAGTTTGGACAGACAATTCTGTGTACAAGGAAGGTCAATAAGAAGTGACAGAGGAGGGAAATTCCAGAGAACTGGGTAAAGCTGATATTCAAAAATTAGATGAAGACTGAGATAAGTGTAAGGATATTGGTCTGACATTAATCATAAATAAGATAATGGAATGGCTGAAATGAAATTAGGTTAGAAAGTTATTTAGGAGCATAATGTAACCAGTACTGGTTGATACAACTATATGGGAAGATACAAGATTTTTATTTCTCTTCTTTTATTATGTGTTTAATTTGAACTGTTAAAAAAATACTTCTTATTGAATTTTACTATGCAGAGGTTAAGGAAAAAAACCACATGTTCAGGATTGTTGTTCAGCATAGTTTGTCTCCCATTTCTACTGGTTGTTCTGGATATTTGCAGAATCACCACAAAAGGACATGGAAAATTGCAAGTACCTGAAAATAAAGGAGAGGGGACAAAAACTGTATTGCTTTTCAAAGACCTGTAGATGGATTACAGATTCAGATAATAAATTTTTTTGTAAAATCTATTTGTATGTCAGCTGTGCAACATCATCATCAAAGCTGAAAGAAAAAAATATCTTGATGTCCTGTCATAAATAAGACATGCTCCTAACTCATCCACCAGTGACCAAAAAAAATCCTTTGCAATATTTTCATAGATTGATAATAAAGAAATAAATTGAGAAGCACCCTGATGAATCTTGTTGTGAACTGGAAGATATTTGAAAAGAGAACAAGTAGTTATGGAGGGCTAAAACTGTCTAATGGAGCAGTGGGTGAATTGAGAGCGGCACTGGCTGATATCACATGGAGAAGAACAGATAAGAGGACCACTCACTAGAAAAGACTAAATGAAAGAGGGCAGTTTTCAATTAGCAGGGATAATTACTGACAGAAGTAGCTCTTGCCATTTTGAAAGGGATTTTGTCCATCAGTCCTTTGATAGTAACTCCTGATAATGGTAGTGATCTTCAAATGTTGAAAATGCTAAATATTAAGTTGGAGAGAAAGATTTATTTTATTTAACAGAGAGCTACTTTTTATCAAGTGAATTATTGCATCAAGATTGCTCTTTGCTTCAGTTTGTTTCAGTTTTTCAGTTTCTTTGAATATTGTTATGACCGATAGCAGCTGAACGTTTCCTCCACAAACTGAAAACTGCTTTTTAAAAATAGAATGATATATTAAGACATGCATATATAATGTATTTGTATCTAGTGATATATTAAGAATTAGGATTATCTGTTGGAAAAAATGTGTTTTTCTAGGTTGCTTACATTCTGTATTTGATTTTTTCCTCATGTTAAATCTCAGTTATGCTGAAGCTAGTGACAAAGCTTTCTTTTCTGGTTTCATTAGAGTCAATTTTATGTTTTATGGTTGGTCAATATTTAATTTTTTTTAAACAGAATTACTATAGAACAACTGTGTAGCAAAAATCTGGTTTTAGTCTTGTTAACAAGCAAAAAAGAGACTAAGAAGTTTGACCTGCATATTCCATATTTAATAAATTTATTTCAGTTAATTTTAATGTGCTCAGATCATCCTAGAAAAGATGACTGCAGGATAAAATGATATTTTTCCCCCAAGTAAAGCAAGCCATGTCAGTGAGATTTTCTGAAGCAATAACTTTCTAATAAACATTTAGGCCACCTTCTGCATAACTTGGCTTGTAGGCACTGTGACATCCTAAGCTACCAGAGGTATGTGAGGTATATTCTAAACTGCTTTTGAGTCTTTCTTGTTAATACTAATGCATTTTATAATACAGATGTGTGGTTAGATCTACAATATTTCATACTGTGTTTCAAAACCTCCTTGCTATGTGAACTCAGTGTACAGTTGTCTGTGACAAAACTTCAGGTAAAATACTGTTAACAATTTTCAGATAAAGCTTTAGATGCTTATAGCCAGAATTAATTGCTTATAGCCAGAATTAATTTTATTTTGGGCTTTATAGATCATGAATCAAAACCCAAAAGTACTAAAATTTTCTTCTTAAGGGACCTGAAATATTTGTAGTTAATTTCTCTGTGGACTACTTTTCTGGTTGCTTTTGCAGAGTTAAAACATGTTACTATTTACAATAAAGGACAGTTTTGGTAATTTTGTGTCTTTAATACTGTGCTGCTATATGGAAGGAAAACGTTGTGGTGAATACCACTATGTAACGTGCTTTGATCTTTTTTCTATTTTCCTTTTTTAATTTTGCTGTCATGCGAAGACTTGACTGAGAATTCATGCCTTAATATGTATACCTCAAGCCACCTATTGTCCTTTGAGGGTATATTGAAGAGAAATGGATAAAGGAAGGAAGGGTGGACTTCTGTAGTCATTTACAGGAGACTGGTTGTCCCAGTCAAACAGGAGTTGTGGAAAACGGAACTTAATGATATCGTGGATAGTTTTGTACTTGATCCTAAGGAATTATTGAGGTTTGTCTCCAGTGTGCAGAACAGGAGGACTGATAAGTGGTGTGATATATTCATTGCTCTATTCCCTTGTTTTAGAAAGGCTTAGAGTAGTGCCAAATAACCTGATGGTCTTGGGGATAGCTTTATTTTTTACTCCAGAAAAAAGCAATGAAAGCTGCTTGCAGCATATATGCCTTTCATAGAATATCCTGAGTTGCAAGGGAACCATTAAAGTCATCAAAATACAACTATTTTGAAGATGAGTAATATTTTCCAAAACAATTAACTTAGGAGTGCAGGTTTTTGATGTATTTTTAAAACTATTTCCTCTACCACGGCTCTGTATATGGGTAGTCCAGTCTACTGAGATGTGGTATGCTAATCAGCCAAGTCACATGCAGACTGTAATGTACAGCAATTCGATAAAGTGGTAGTTAAAGCTTTGTCAACAGAGTGTGCAGAGAGTCAAACTGATACCTGAAGAAACTTCAGTGCACGTACAGTTACCCCTGTATGTGCTGTGAGGAAGAACCTGTGCCTTTAACTGAAAGACCTCCCTGTAGGAAGTCGTGGAAATAACTCCCAATGATAGTGGAATGCTGGGAATGTTTCTCAAGTAGAATTAATGAACTGTGTCTGTGCAGGAAATTAGGAATAGCTAACCTACAAAATTGGTTACTGTGCTTAAATTGGTAGATACAAAAAATTAAAACAAGATCATTCGATGCTTGGTGCAGTATTAAGTTCCAAATGTCCCCTTGATTCCGTATGTCATTTTTAATGAAATCTAAAAAATCATTCTCATCACATGGAATTGACTGTTTTCTATATTTTGTTTTTGTTTTGGGGTATTGTGAACACTGGGGGAAAATGCCATTCATAAGCATATGTGTTGCAAAAGCATTGATCTTAGTTTATTTCATTATCACTTGAGGGGTGATCACTAATTCATGCCTATAAATGCTGTATTAAGGGTAGCTGGTATTGTAAAAATTAAAATTTGTAATCTCCTCCAACCTTTATAGCTGTTTTTAGGGAAGAAGAAAGCTAAGATCTCCTCCATCTCCATGGAAAGAGGAGTCCTGGTAAGGAGACCTTACGGGGTCCTGATACAGCGTTGTGAGGCACAAGAATGCATCTGTACTGAAATACTCAAACACAGCAACATCTTGCTTACAATCTGTTGGTCTTTTGAATAAAGTTAAGGGAAAGACATCTACTGATAATGAATTGATTGGTTCTGATGAGATGAAATTGTCCTTTGGTTCTATTTCTCATACAGACTTCATGGCTAAGGGTCATCTATGGATATCTCTTGGAAAAGGTGGGAATGCTTTGCTGTGATATAGGTGGGTGAGATACACAAAAGCAGATTTCATCTAGAGAAATTCAATTTTCTCTGTACTCAATGGAGACAAAGAAGGGTCTTCTGGAGTCAAAGACACTGAAAGATACCTTCTTTGGTTAAAAAGATGGATAGTGGTCTCTCCACTCTTCTATAAAGGAGATTAAGTGAAACTTGCCACCTCATCTTATAATTTCTTTGTGGATCTCACTGTTTTAAACAGCTGTGGTCTTGTATTTGCTTTAAAAGAAAGCAAGAGTGCATATCTTCCTGGTTCCTCCTAGTTTCTTTGCACTGTGAGGGTAGAAGGCACTTCTTCCTCCAGTTCCTTTAACAGTAAGCTCTGCAATGGAGGTATTTCCTTTGGGAAATTATTTTTGTTTTATATATTCCCCTTGGAATTTTCCATTTAGTAAAGAACATTGTGTTTGGTTCATATTGTCATCGTACAGCGGGTTCTCTTTAGTAGTTCTTTCCACAGGAATTTTGCTCAGTAATTCTCTCCGGTCCTATCGTTTAACAACATGCCAGCTGTGTGCTTCCTTACGTGATCAATGGAGCTCAGGAAGCTTGTTCTATACCTGATGTGAGGTTTTATCTATTTTTATATATTTTCACCATTAACTTTTGACAAGTGGCTCAGCATCACTCTAGAGGGAATTGCTTACATGGAACCTGTCAGTACAGTCTGATTTCAGCTGTGTGGACCTGCAGTGTGAGTTTCAAATGCCATCTTTTGTCATGGACTCCTAATCAGATTCAAGGCATCTGTTGGTAACAGTGGAAACAGGCACTGGCAGTGGTCCTGGAAAAGATATGAATATGGACTGTTCATGAATATGAGTGAAAGTAGGCAAATGTTTTTCCTTAAGTTCCTACCATTTTATCCATGTTGAATTTTGCCCTCATCCATAACCAATCCTCCTTTCCCTCCACCTCTCCTACCCTGACAGATGCTAAAGGAAGAGAGGGTTGCTACTTTTTCAGGGGATGTAACTGTATAACTCAGGTCATGTTTCTGAGCTCCACCAGCTGAAAACATCAAAGTGAATTTGTTCTGATATTTGGCCAACTTATTTAGTCATCCCTCTAGACAAAACGTTTATCTGGATTTTTGGTCTGCAGTGTGGCTAAAATGTACGCTACTCAGATGTGTTTTCCTAACTTTGATGCAATGGAATAAAGGGAACATAAATACTCTTTTGAATACATCTTGGTATGGCCAGTAATAGTTGAAACTAAGTTAAAACTATTAGATTTGACTGAACCGGGGCATGAACTTCAGCTGTATTACATCAGGGGAACAAGAAAAGTGTTTAAATTAAGCTTTTTTTTTAAAGCAAAATCTTTTCTTATCAGAAAGCCTATCTCAGCCAAAATCAGTAAGAGCATTTGTTACTAATTTAGTGGGGTGTTTTTGCATGTGGTTATGTATTAGTGTTGAAAAGCGAGCTCTTTCCTGTTCTACATAATTGAGTGTCTATCCAGTAGAATTATCCTTAAACTTCTGCTCAGACAATGAGGAGATTTTTCTAGATTTAAACCAGAGGATAATACAAGGTTAATTATCACATTTCAGACGCTGAATTGTACCTGACACTTGCTTTCTCTACCCTATGCTCCCCTACCTTTAGCGGCCCCATTGGGCATCTTAGTCTTAGCAGGACTTAAAAAGACTATACTTCTTGTCCCATCTCCTCCGTAAAGTCAGCTGCTTGTTAGAATAAAGGAGAAGTTCAGGAATCCGATGTTTGCATGGAAGGTTGTTATCTAAATGCATTAAGACTTGTGCATTTGATGCTAGGCTATTTGTCAAAATTTTCCTTCATGGATAAAATGGCGTTTTTCTAGGAATTAATGTTGAACTGTGAATCTTTTTGAGTGTGACTCCAACTACTTTTTAAAGGTGGCAGATTCTTCCACTTAATTCCAGGGGGCCTGAACTGTCTTGCTTTTCTATCAGCATGCTAGAGTAATAGTAGTGAGGCTAGGTCAAAAACTGGTACGTTTGCCACACAGCTCTTTTTTCAGTAGAGCATTGGTGCTAAACATACTGGGAGGTGTTTCATTATGCAGTTTACTTACTCTTCTGTATTTTCATTCATTTTAAGGAGAAAAGCACAAAGAGGGATATGAGTGGAGCTAGTAGTTGTCCTACTACACATGGGTAAAAAGTCATATTTTCAAAGACATGAGTGAAAGACTTTTGCCATTACTGCCAATTGGAAATTGTTTTTTGTGACATTTATCAAAGACTAAGAGACTATAAGTGCATCATTAAATACTATATTTTGAAATGAAAGTCAGAAAGCCATATAGCTTCAGCTATGTTTAGAAATGCAGCAGGAGAATGACACAGAATGTTATGATTAATAGTAAAGTCTCACTCCTGTGAGTATGTATGTACATATATAATTGGCACACTTACTTTTTTTGAAACTCACCCATAGCCTATGGTGAGACGTGCTTACTTCACTAGAATAATCCTCAAATAAAATGATTTTTACACTCTAAAATAATCACTTATTTCGTGGCTCATCCTATTTTGAACATAAAATGAACCAGTTTTTGGGATGAATATTTTCTTATTTTGGTGGGTGGTAGTTTTTGGTTGTTTGTTTGTTTGTTTAAAAATTTTTATTTTATTTTACTTTTTTTTTATTTCTGCTAAGTTCTAAATTTTATGTTTACCTGGCAGAATGCATTGCCTTAGTTTATTGTGTGGCTAAGGCAGGTGTGCATGTAAAGACAACTGCACCTGGTTGTGTACCCGAGACTTTGTGCTTGTGAATTAGCAGGGTATTTCAGGTGGGAATTTTCTTAATACTTCACTTTGAGAAGCTTGTTTTATTTCCAAATGTACTGTCATGTGCTCTCAAGATTTTACTAATAACAGAGAAAGTCTATAAGTGTCTCAAAATAGAAAAGTAATTTTAATGAGAGAGGTCCTGAAATTAGTGTTACAGTTAAGTCTGAGCTTCTAATTAGCCTGCCATCCATTTTCTTTGATTTCTATGTTTGGAATTTATTTCCAGAATGTGTAGTTTTAATTTAATCATTCTTAGTCTTACTTTTACTCTTAGACACTGTATTATCAACCACAATGTTTTGTAATCACCTAAAATTAAATACTAGCTCAATCTGAGTGAGGAGTTCTGAAAATTTCTTCAGGTAATTCAGTATAAAGCCAAAGTGCCAAAATTGCAAGTGGTATTGGCAGTGGTTTAGAATTCAGATTAGAATTTCACTATCTTGAACTGGCTTGCTGATTTTTTGATGTTGATACTTTCATTGTTAAAGGACTCAGGATGGAATTTGGTAGAATAGCTTTGTCTTCATTTATACAGGGGGGAAAATATCTATATTATGTTTTACTTGGATTTGTTTTATAAATCTTTTCAGCATGTGTTTGTCAGCATGTTTTTGTTTTTCATTATTACAATAAGCTATAGATATGAAACCAAGCTGTTCTAAGACATGTTTTACAGTGTGCTTTTTGGGAAGCAATTTGTGGATTTATTCTAGATTTCTAAAACTATTCTCATCATGTGATATCTAACATGCTGCAAATGCTTTTTTCCCCCACTAGGTGCATATGACTGATGACAGTGCGAGTAGTGGTCTTTGATAGGATGAAATCCTGCCTTCACTGAATGGATGCTGTGCTCCCACTGGAGTTAATGAATCCTTAATTTAACACATAGAGCTTCACTGTACGTTAATTTTTGCAGAAGTACCATCTAACGTGTTTGTCTTGATTTCTTGGCCATCCATAATTTAATTTCGCTGACAGGCAATTAAAAATTTTCAGGGTAGGTCTTGTGTTTTTTAAACTGTTTGTTTGTTTAAAGCAAACAAGCTTATTTAAACATACAAAGCATGCAACTTCAACTGCTTAAATTTTTTTCTTTTATTGTGAAGTCTTTTTCGTCATCATTACATAATGCTGTGTGTTTGGTGATACAGACCCATCTCTCCATCTCTCTTGTCTCCATTTATCTCATGTTTGGCTGCATTTTATATACATTCCTGCTGATTCAACCACAGCTTCACAGTGAAACTCTTGTCTTCAACTTTCGTTGACTATCACAGATTCTGTGACATATCTGTGTGCTATGTAGCACATCCCTTTGCCTAAATAGAACTATTGTTTTGAAGGGTTAAGTAAAGGATTCATTGCAACTCACTCTGTTCTTGGGTTTTCTGTAATTTGTAACAGATGTTACTTCACTTGGATAAACTACTAATTTTATAACTCCACTTTTAAATTTGGATTTTATAATGTAGAACTTGTTTTTAAATGTATTGCAAAGTACCATATATATTTTCAAGCATGTTTGTAGCCTTCTTTCAAGAATTTTCCTCCCCATATTGGTATTTAATAGTTGTACCAAATAAGAATTGGTTACTTTTATTCACTGTTGCAATTTCTCACATGCAAAACTGCTTGCAATATTTACCTGTGGATAGGCCATTGAGAGGACGTGTCAAGTATTTAAATAATCATCTTTCTATTGCTACTATTGACCATATTAATTTATCTGGCGTCTCAAAAACGGTCAACCCTTAACAAAACCCCAATCAAACTCAACAAGCCAATAACATATGAAAAAAGAAGCAAATAGAGATGAGTATATTAGTCAAGTTAAAATAATCTTAAGTGTAATCCTTACTGCAGATGGGACACCAGAGACAAAAGGAATTCCTCATGTCTGTTTCCATGGCTTTACATGAGGAAGCTCAGTTAAGGATGGGCAGCAGTGTACAGCAGTAAGATGTGTTTAAATAACAATAAACTGGCAACAGTGATGGGAACGAGTAGGTTTTTACCACTACATTAGTGTTGCTAAGACAGAAAAAAAAATCGAAATTGAGTTATTGACATGAAGACCTGCATGTTTAGAAACAAAAGAATATGAATTTTCTTAAATTAGAATGTACTAATTTAAAGTAGAGCTAACCAGGTGGTCTTCATGCTTGGATTTTACTGGAAATGTTGTTTATATACTTAGTACAGACAAAATACAAAATTCCTATGAAACAGGGTGACATTGATCAATCAGGGTTTTAATTTAGGTTTAAATGTTTAAGTAACCAAGTACTTTTGGATAGTGCAGTCAGGTGCCTAGGGTTCTAAACCCACTAAATATTTTGCAGTAATTAAAAAAAAAAAATTCCATTCAGACTATAATGGTGTAGATAAAAGCTGGGGAGAGAATCTTCTGAAGAAAAAGTGTATTTTCTTATTGGGAATTCTGTAGAGGGAAAATTAAAAAGCTGGAGGTTTTTTTTTCCTTTTGAATTGACCATATTCATACTACTATGCTGCTGTATAGCTGAAATTATATGTACTTTATCGCTAAAGATTTTCTTACTGTTATCATTGTCACTAGTTCTTAAAATGAAAGAATTAAAATAAATGATACAGCATGATTCTCTGTGGCAATAATCCACTCCCACTTTGTGGCAGTAAGGCACAGCTTAGATACTTGTGAAGTTTCAAAAGAGAGTTCTGAATTTAAACAGTACATACATTTGGCTCTTGTAAAGTGTTTGAGTTGACTGTCATCAAAATGTGCAACCTTTGTTATGCTTGTAGACAGTATTGCTTTGTGGCAAAATCCAATTTAGAAAGGTGCAGTAGAGCTGTTGGTGATACTTCTGTCATGGAAGCAACAGAAGAAAACAAAACCACACAGCTTCCCTGACATCCCTCAGTATTTTCTTAATTGATCTCTTCTTGTTTCCAGAGGCACAGATTGCTATAGTAATTACTCGTGTTAATTTCATGTTCATCGAGTGAGACAGTAGATTTTCAGGAGGTAGCTGTGTGCATGCAGATAAAGCATGGATCATCATGCTGCAATGACTTTTGTCTCTGCTGTCTTCTCTCATCAAGGCCACGTTGAGCTTCACTTGAAAGTCGAGTATTTGGCGTCTGGTGAACTGATGCTTTGTTGTCATCATGGTGGTCCTGTGCCACAACTGAAAAAGCTGCAGTCATGGTTAGCACAAGCTGAGACATTCTCATAAGGGTCAGATAATTGTGGCCTGGGGTACTTAATCCCAGTGTGTGCTCTCTCATTGCCGCTGCCGTGCTGTGGGAACGCCACGGCGTTTAGAAGTGCTCCCTTGTGAGAGGGACGTGGCTGTTCTTCCTGGTGACGGAGTGTTTGATAAAGATCGCTCTCTGACATGGATATCTCTGCCTGCATTCCATAAAGCTTTAGTCACCTGTCAAAAGCTCTGTGCACAATGGCTGTTGAATGAGATGGTCTACACAGGGAATCAGGCTGCTAATCACTATTTTTCTGTCTTGGAAACTACTTTGAGACTTATGTGCTTAGAAAAAAACAAAAAGTTTATTCCTAGAGTAAGGATTTTAAGAATTTTATATATTAAGGTAAACAAAGGGGCTTATAAGAAAAAACATATTTGACTTTGAATGCTTACAAATCCTGTGTGAATTAAGATATGTGATGGAGACTTCTTAAAACTACACAAACAAAATGGTGTTAGATCTTGTTTTAGGTTTGCAACTGAGTTGTATTTTCTTCTCTAAAATGGGGAAAAGTGTGAGACTAGTAGTGAATGTCCTGTGTCAATGGCAATGAAGAAGCGATAATTAGCATTTCTCTGGTCTCCATTTTTTCCTGCTTTATATTTATTAGCATCCTGCTTTATGAAGATCTAATTCTGCTTAAAAATAGTTGTAAGGGGTTGGCTCAATTAACTTTCTTGCAATAGATTATTCTGTAAAAACAATTGCCAGAAGAGACCTGTGACCTTCATTGTCCATGGGTTCATTTCAGAAAAATTAAATTTCCAATGTTATCTTTCATATTTTAACAAACTTTTCATACAAGAATTGCTTATAAGTGCTATGGATGACATGTAAAGAAATTCTCTGTTCCTTAAATGCCAAAGTTCTATTTCTTCAAACTTTATTTCTGCTAAAAATAAAGTTACTTCAAAATTCCAGAAGCTGAACCCAATCTATTAGAACTAAATGACAGTAAGATTAGTTGGCTAATTTTTTACCAGTCGCGAATAGCTGTTTTTTTCCTTCTGTTTAAACAAAAAAAGAAACCCAAATTATCTGTCACTTTTCCTGTTCTCCATTTTAGGATATGGCATAAAATCTGGCAGAGTTTTTAGTCCCAATGGTGTTAGGGAGTCCAAGAAAATATACTACCAGGACAAAGGAAGCTCCCTGGAACTTCACACTCATTTCTTGCCCTTGACTTTTTCAAAGTTTTCTTCAACTTACTATCCAGCTAAGAGGAAAGTGTTTTGTATTTTTGGAGTTGTATTTGTATTTTTTTTTGTATTGCTAGAATAAGCCTGGGAGAGTCATTATTATGGTTATTATTGCCTCAAGAAGTTTGTCTGCATGTACAAGAGTGGGCTATGTTGCAAGCCTTTTTCAAGAGGCCTTACTAATTTTGAAGTTATTGCTGGATGTTAAACAATGCACTAGAAATATCTTATATTACCACTAATGATGGAGAACTCTGACTGGTTTTAAAACTTGCATCACCATTAGTTTACAGTTTTCAAATGCTTGACATCTTACAAGGCCTACTTAGCAGTGAAACAAGCATGGAGAGACATCTTTCTGCTTAAACACTTAAGGATGAAAACATTGAGAAATGTTCTATGCTTAGAAATTATTGAAGTCAAATCATTGTAATAGTGTTGGGGTATGAAGTTCTCAAGATTATAAAAAAATCTGGATTTCAGCTCTACCATTGCAATTGTGAATATGAAATTTAGTAAAAATCTTTGTTTAGAGAGCAGTTCTTTACTTTTTTCTACAATATGCTTTCATAACAACTTAACTGGCCTTTACTTTTCTGTAGTTACATGTGTTGGAACAGAGTAGGAGTCTCTTCAGAAAAAATGTAAAAATAATATAACTTTAAAGCAAGTTTTGATAAAAATTTAAAAATATATGTTCAATATTGTACTTCCACACTATTTTGGTATCTCTTAAATATTTCCTGCATCAGATACTTTAATTTATAAATTTTTGAAGGAGAGTTTGAAAACCTCTTTTTTAGTTTTCTTTGTTTGAAAGCTTTGTGATATTAAAGAAGAAGAAAGAATAATATTAAGTAGACAATGATAGGTCTTATGCAATATAGATGGACTTTTTACTTAACAGTTTCCAGTTGGTCTAAAATATTTATATGTAAGCTACATTTGAGACTGTCAGTTGCAATCTATTTTCCTACCTATCCTGTGAAAAAGTGAGACAGGGAGAGATTTCCTTTCTTAATAAGATTTTATATCTATTTAGAAAGATGATAAAATAGATATTAAACAGATGGAACAGCTACTCTGAGAGCTGAAAACAAAATTAGGAAATTATGGAGAATCATGAGTCTGAAGTGACTAGAATCTCAGATTGCAAAGGGTAGAGATCGTTTATCTTCCTCAAATATTACAAAATATAAATAGAGATGCTCAGGTGAAAATAAAATTATTAAAAACATGAATGTCATGTTGTTAAAAATACTTATTCCTAAATTCTGCAAGTGTTTGAATGAAGAGCCCCAGAACACTTCTAAAATTTGTAGCTCATGTCCTGGGAGATTTTTAGAGTAATTTTACTCCATGAGAAAATATTTCCCTTTTTTCCTCCCTCCTATCAAGTATTTACTCTGTAACCAGGTACTGTCAAGGAATCTTTATTCTTGAGACTTTTTAAAAATTACTACATCTGCGTGTGCCTACATTATAGTGTGGTAATTCTTATTGTATTGTCCTGTGTCCTGGATATTCCAGATCTCAGAAAGCTATATTGGGTCACTTCATCTGTTAAAAGAATAATTAGCACTGAGAAATGTTTTTCCCCCTCCTTGGTTTTTCTGCAAGTGTAAAGTAGAACTTGTGTATATGCAGTTACCTAAAAATTTAATTGCTGTGTTTCAATGACCTGCAATGCTTAAAGACTCCACTTCTCCTTTAGAAACTTAGGTCTACCACTTTTATAATATTTGCCTTAAATTATTGTGCATGAGAACTGTAGAATTTTGTGCCAAAGAAAAACTTTTAATACTTGTTCTTGTTAAGGGTTTTTATGAAATTACTTTCAAAATAGGTTATGGCTTTGGTACATCAGGCATTGTTTGGGAGTACTGGGATATTTGTTTTGCACCTAGAGCCTGTGGAAAGGTGAGCATCTCCTTTGTTCGTGGTTATAAAATGGGAAGAAAACCTATCCTAAAATGAAGGCTCCATAAGGTAAAAGGCCATGTCAGTTACTTCTGTTTATGCTATTTGTGTTTCTGAAGTTCGTAGGAGAGTGTCTGTTGAAATATAGCGCAGTGAGGAATCACCTGGGAATTTCTGAATGACCAGAAAGTAGCCTTTGCTGTGTAAGTGGGGTTCAGGTGGTTGTCACACAAGGGTAACTCTATTTACCTAGATCTTCAGCAAAATTAATATCATCTGAGCATTATCCATAATAGGGTACAGGTAGCTTGCCAGGAATTCTGAATTGTGCTATCCCAGTCAGTGATGACATGGGAAGCATACCAGTGAATAAGCACACCTTATCAGCATGTTAAATTCATCTTTATTCATTGTTCTTCCCAAATTTTCTGTTGTATATTGGGCAGGAAAAGAGATTAGGTATTTGAAGGCCTCTGTTAGACTGAGAAGATTTTACTGTTGTTGCTTGTCTCAGAAAGATGAAGCTGCATACAATGAAGTGCATACAATTACTGGTTACATGGGTCAGAGACAGCTGATGTAGGTTGCTACATGGTGTGGTGCTTACCAGGTGGCATTGTCACCCAGAACTCTTGGAGAGTGACTGTGATATGGAACTTCACCTTGTGCAGAACATGAGGTGTGGAAAACATCAAGGCTTTGGTCAGGACAGATTGGATGCCAGCACAAATGCATCAGGTGACATATCGGTGATATTATTACTATTCTTTGACCAAAGTATGTTATGTTGGTTTTCACTGCTTGGGATTAATTTCTTGGTTCTCCTTCACGTGGTTAGCTGGGGTTTTTTGTTTGTTTATTTTGTTACTTGGCTCTGATTTATGTAGTGTTTGGACTCATGGGTGTCCTGTGGGTTCTCTGCTTTATTTGGAAAGATTACATTTTAAAATCCAAAACAAAACCTATCAACACATTTTGTTTGAAATGTTGAATATTTATAGTTCCCTAAAATTCTGTTTTCTTTATCTTCCCAGTCACATGGGAGCTTGGAGGGAACACACATACATTTCTAATGCCAGCATTGCAGGTTAAAAATAGTTTTCCTCCACCAAATGCTAACAGCTGGTTGGCTCTCTTTCCCTGCTGAAGATGCATCATATAGTATTTTCGTTTTCCTGCTGTTGCCAAAATGTTAATGGATCAGGCTCTGCAAATTTTACTGTGTAAATTCTGTTGTAATACTAATTACACTTTAACTGCATTTCTGTGGGGCTTTTCACAACTCCAGTCAAGCACCTATTACCCCGTCTTGCAGATAAATAAACTGCAAACTGGTTGAGAGAGGTGCTTTGTGTTGATTTAAATAACAATCAGATAATCAAAGTTTCTGTAAACCAAGTGTTGTTTGGGTAGCATGGGGATGTAATGGCACTCCTGAGAACAAGTCTTCTAAATTCTGGGATGAACCCCTAAGCTGTATATATTTCCTTTACTTGAAGTTCTCCAGTGCAAATACTGTGGAAAGTCTCTTGTCATATTGACATTATAGCTAGTGCCTATTGAAATCACTGTCATCTTCTCTTTTCACCAGTGATGGAAAATGTCGAAATATTCTATTTCAAGAATGAAGATGTTAATAGCAATATTTTTCAAAATATCTTTTTTTTTTAATGCTGTGAGTGGACACTATTATATACAATGACAATTTATTTCTGAACCTAGTAGAGTATCACGTAATAGCTTTTCTGTTGTTCCCCATCTTGAAGTGCTCAGCAAAACTCTTACCATATTAGAGGAAGCGAATCTATTACTTTTATTTTATTTTGAAAATTCTTTCATAATGTCTGGCACTTAAAGTGATATTGCCTTCATATACATGATCCATAATGTTTACATTTTGGCATAAAAGCTGAAGAAACTAGGGCAAAAGATGGAGAGACATGACAGTTAATAAAATAACAGATGGCAGCTGTGTTCCAATGGAAATAATTATATGCTGCCTTTTTAATAGCATAAAATCAATGTGTTGTTTTTGGTTAATACAGTAGGCTTACTGGTCATATGGAAATTAGTATGTGATATAAACCTGAAAATTAGTTTGTTGTCACGTATTATGTGATATGATGGGGATTAATTTCAGGGATACCTTAAAAAATGCTCTAAACAAAATCCTTCCTACACTGATTGTAGTAGATAGATTAATCCTGTTGCCATATGGACTTGAAATTGCCTTGGGTATGCAAAAGAAAAATCTAGATAAATGATAACTCATTTAATACTCTGTGGTTTGTGTTTATGGAAAACAGAATTCCTCAGGATCTTCTAAAGGAAAACAAGAGTGTGCCAAAGGTAATTTCAGTGTTGAATGTTCATGGATGGTAAAATTATATTTAACAGATGTTTGTAATTTTTGCAGGTAATAGCTCTAGCAGATGCAGCAGAAGAAAATCAAGCCAACATGTTCCAGGCATTTGCAAAGTTGAAAAGTGCCACCCATCTGGTGATTATGCTGATTAGTTTGTGGCAGAAGCTCACCACAGATCAAACTGCAATTTTGGAAGCTACACTATTGCCATTAGCAGAAGATACACAAGAGCTGGTAAGAATCTGTAAGAGCTGCTTGAAAAATGCTCTTTCACAGAGCTTTAAGCCCTTGAATTTCTGTATTTCTCCCTGTACTTGCTGAAGACTTTGAAGTAATTTAAGTAGCCTTTTTAGCTAGGTGTTTGATGCAGACTCCACTGATTTCACAGGAAAGTGGAAAAGTAGAAGTAGATTGTAGCATGTTTCAATAGAGGATATACCCCATAGAATAATACCCCCAGGTTTTGAGGGCTCTAATATAAATGCTCTATAACATACATTTCCACATTCCAATAGAAATATAGACGGTACACGCAGCAAATACAGTACATACATTTAAGTCTATTAATCATTTGTCCTACTTTGTCTTCAGTGTATTTACAGTGATTTATATAATGGATGAAAGTTATCTAAGGAAAATACTATGAATAGCCAATTTCCTTGTATTCCAAACCTTGCTCTGTATAGTTCTGCATTCTGTAGATGTCTTGCTAATTCTGTTTTGATTTAATGACTGTGACCAGGTGAGATTGTGTATAAAATCTGGAGAATGGTCTGTGAAGAAAAGTAATGCTGTTTATATCCGCACCTCAGGTCCACAGCTAAACACTAATTTAGTTGAATTAAAGAATGTTCTCAACTTAATTAATAGTTGATCCTTAGTTAGTTTCAAGAATTATCTTAAGTACACATTAATTTTAATTTTCATGCTCTACACAGGGTTTTTGCAATGTACAGTGAATCCAGATTTTGGTGCGTACCTGGAATACTTAGAATGGTTTGTGGTCTTTTAGAAAGCTTGTGCTGGGTTCCAAGTGAATCTAGAATCTTCTGCCATTTCTACTGGCGGGGGGAGGACAAAAAGTATTTTGGCATTTTACATGGTATTGATTCATAGCAAGCAAAGCAAAACAGTTTTGTTGAGATTTGTTTTGGATTTAGTCCTCATTTAAATTTGGAAAATCAAGTTTCACAACTGGGGAACGTGCATTCCCATGACCTGAATTCAAAGAAAGTTCTTATGAGTCTCCTAAAAACCCAAACAAACATTTTTTTACATGACTATTTTTTATTTTGCCATCAGGAATTGGATTACTTCGACACAAGTTTTGATAAAATATGGTACAATTTGTTGTATCCTGTAATGCACGATATTGCTTCAGCCTATATCTCGGTGTGGTTTAATGCGGCGGTTAAGAATGTTCTGTGTTGAAGCGGTAAGACTTGACATAAGTGTTGTAAGGATGTATATCCTGCAGAGCAGTCAGGATGAAAAATGTCAACCAACAATAACTGGAGGTGGAAATAGAAACAAAACCTTTACAAAATACTGAATTACATGCCATATTGAAGTTGTTATGGTACCACAGAAATCTGAATGTAATTTAAGAAGCTTAGGCTGGGAATGGGAAAATCTTCTGACACACCAATGATATTTACAGACAGAAGCTCCTAGCTGGTGTTCAGGTTTTCTCGTAAGCGGTCAAGTAGAGCACTGGTGAAAGAAAATACTCTGAAGAATTTTTATTTACTCTTCAAACAATTCTGCATGATGGTTTATTGTATTTTGATTTGGAGGGAACATGTTGGAAGACAGTTTGGATGCGGTATACATCTCCAGAACATGTTCTGCCTTGTGAGCATTAAACTAGTGTTTTCTTAAAAAAAGGGAAATGTTTGGAATGCATGTTAACATAAAAAGAAATGCCTCTTTTACCAGAACATCAACATTTTTCTCATACATGCCGTTTCATTTAGAACAGATTGTATCTTGTTTTCTAGACCAGACAATCACTTCAGTTAGATATTTAGCAAATGTGAAAGTGACATTCTCTGTCCTCATTGTCATCATTCTTTTTCAGACTCCTAAATGGTTTCTGTTGCTGCAAACTTTTGTCTAAGAACATATAAAATTTGGGTTTTCTTGTCTACAAAGATATAGTGGAAGAAATACTGCGAATTTGCATATTTTCTGCAAATAACAGATATTTGGCATCATAATTTGCTTCTGGCAGTAAACTTCTAACAAACACCTAAATAGCACTGCTTTGATAAAACTGACTAAAAGGGTTGTTCAGTGTTGGAAATACAAGGACATTCCTCTTTTTTGGTGATTCTTTCATGAATGCTGCACAGCCATAGAAGTATAGCATCAGAAGTTGAATGAGATTTCTCACGTCTCAGTGTGATAAATGAGCTATCTCATTCTACTAATGAAGTCACTAAGAAATTGATGCCAAAACTGAAGAAAAGTAGTTGCAGGGAAGTTAGGTGTGGTTTTGTCCAATGTACTTTGTTACTCTGATGCTTTTGGAGAGAAAAGGATCCATGTTTTGTTAATAATGTTAAAAATGTACTGGAGATTTTGTTACACAATTAATTTTTTTCAGGAGAGTTGGTCACTGTTCTCCTAGCCTAACATATTTGNAGAAAAAGAAAAGCTTTTTTGACAAAAGCTGAGTTTGTGATAAAGCATATGTTTACAATAGGAAATCCGTTTGGGAGAGGAGGGAATTTGTCCAGACTAACTTAAAGGGTTCAAAGGGTTCATGCTACACGGGGTAGTTTTGATATAATGCTTGGATGGCGTCTGGGTCGACTGATGGCTCATATGCCTGATCGTTAAGGTATTAATGCTTTCTTTGTTTAAGACATTACAAAGGGAGAATACGTCTGTCGATACAAACATTCTGACTTTAAGACTGATGGAGGGCCCTTGGCAGTACAGCCATCAACAGCAACTTTACTGAAGAGTAAATATTTTCATAGTTCTCCTGATGTTACCAAATAATGACATACAAGTGCTCCATTGCTCACAATAATTCCTTGCTTTTAATAGTCACATTTGTGTTACTATAGTTAATAGTAACAGCTATAAACTGGTGTTGAGGAAGTACATTTCCATCTCTCTTTATTTATATTTGGAGTCATACCAACCAAGTAAATGTCTGTATTAGATCTTAAGATTTTATTGAAGTTCTAATTTGAAAGAAAAATATGCCTGAGGGTGAAATGCATATTTTAATTGACTCTGTGATTTACAGTAATTAACTTACATTAGGGACTCTAAATTTACCACTTCACAGTGTTGACTAGATAAAGCTGAAAAATGTACTTTAAAGCAATGACGAAAAAGAAATGGTGTCAGAAAAATCTCCTGAAGTGCCTGTAAAAGTCACAGGAGTTACTATCAAAAGTGTCTCTGCCTTCTGTAAGATCATCTGAATGTAATTCACGAGAAAAAGAAAAGATCATTTGGGAAAGTCTAGATAGTCTGCTAGGTTTTATGCCTGATAGAAAATGGATTTTACACTAGAGTTCTTGAGTAATGTAAAAAATACCATTTTGTGTAAAGAATCCTTTACTGAGATTAAACGCCTAAAATTAAAGGTAAGGTTATTTCTGTAATTCCAGCAGGATTAATTCTGTCATGACTGACATTAGAAAAAATTTTCTCTGAATTTTCCCCTGCTGTCTAGTACCTTTGAAGCTTTGAGCTAATAGTTGCATCTTTGACAAGAGTAATTTTTATGAACTCTAATGTATAGAATTTATTGGAAATTGTCACTTTAATTCTTGTAATTAATCCAACCTAGCTCTTGACCGCAATACGAATCATCTGGAATTATTTTTTTGTGCCTTATATTTTCTATATTCCACTTGTCATTGTAACCACTTTTTACATGCAAAGCTCCAACTGTGTACCAGAATGAAATATTTAAAAATAGGCTGAAATATTTATTTAATTTAAACAAGAAAATTCTATTTGCTTGTTTGCCACAGGCTAGTACAAATTATCTTTAGTTAAAATTTCTTAAATGTAACAAAAAGAATCCACCCCAGGCCAAATAAACCAACAAAATTGCACAAAACCACCACAAAGCAGTGGGCCGTGATGATGGATAACTTGGAACTAGCTTTCCATACGGTTGTCTTCTTTATTTTTGTGAACAGACAGGTTTGCAGAAGATACATTATATTTATTCCCCTCCTTCTTTTTAGAAACAAGGTGGATAACACATCTGCAGATATGTGATTTTACAGATAAGAACACATGAAATTTGTTGCCTTTTTTCCAGCTTGGAAAATTACATTAAATGACATTGAATAACCTTTTTTAATGATCAAAATTAATAAATAAGTCTTCCTCCTATTTGAATCAATGCCATCCAACAGAACCATTCAGAAACACTCTTCTGGTACAATGAAGCATCTAAGTCTAAAAGAAAGGGGGGCAAAAAGCTAGTAAGTCTTAAACCGTTAATCACCAAAATAAAAGGAAGGTGCTTTCAGCTTTTCCCAAAGAACCCCATAATTTTTCAGTAAAAAAGATCAGTCTCAGCCTCAAGTTTAGTTCGGTTCAGGGGAACATAAGATTGTCAAGTGAGGGGAAGAACGTGGAGAAATAAGATTGCCACTCTTCCCTGGGCAGGGAAAGTCTTGTATTAGGGAGAAAGGTTAAAAATGGAGTAGTGGTGCCTGGTTCCTGTCAGTGTCCTTTGCTCATGCGTGTGTATGTGACCCAGCTGGACAAAAAGAGAAGTAAAAGACCATGGTTCAAATACCTTAAACATTCTTTTATAGTATGTTTTGAAATGGAAATCAGTTCTCTACCTGCTAGCCTGTTTTCAAGAGGACCAGAGTATACCAGAAATAAGTAGAATCATAGAAGCTTTAAAGTTGGAAAAGACTTGCAAGATCCTGGAGTCCAACCTTTGTCACATCCAGTCATTTCCGGAATACCTCCAGGGATGGTGACTCCGTCCCCTCCCTGGGCAGCCCATTCTGATGTTGAACCTGAACCTCCTCTGGTGCACCTTGAGACTTTGTTGTCTTGTCCTGCTGCTGGTTGTGTGGGAAAAGAGGCCACCTCCCACCCGACTAAAACCTCCTTTCAGGGAGTTGAAGTGGTAAGGTGTACCCTGAACCTCTCTTTCTCCAGGCTAAACAACCCCAGCTCTCTGTCACTCTTGACATGAGTAGGCGGAGAGAAGGACACATGGTTGTAAAGCCACTAGGTTACTGCAACTGTTTCTACTTTTATTTGTTATCCTTAAAAACAGAGTTTCAAATTGATTGATTATTTGACAGTGTTAAAATGTCTAAGCACAGAAGATTAAATGTGAAGTAACTTGGACAAAAGAGGGAATTTGAAGACCAAAGAGGTGATCTTACCACTACTGCAAGCACTATGACAGTTCCTTTAAGTGTCTGGTAATCATTTTTTTTTCCTGCAGTTAATTTTATTTAGTGAGAAGCCAGTGGATTATAGCAACAATAGCAAGTTGAAGACAAATTGCTCCACTATCTAGTGATCTTTGTTTGTAGCTAAATTCATTTGATTCCTCACAGTGAATTCTCTGGGTAGAATAGAAAAGTGCCAATATTCTTTTGGTCTGAGAAAGAAAGGCTTAATGTGGTGTGTTGGAAACTTTTATGGATTACTGAAAATCTATAATATATCTTTATCTGATGCTTTCCACTTCAAAAGATTATCAAAAGAAGCTATGCCCAATTGTATTTTCAAATTTTTTATCATTTGCTGTTTTTCTGGTGTTTATAAGAAGGGGCTGTAAGATTTTAATTTTTTTAACAGGCTTGCTTCTGGTGGTTGACCATAGTAATGGCTTTCAAAAAATAAAGCTTTCTCTATTTCTTCCAGATGGCATAAAATTGATTTAAACAAAATAATACAGAAATAGGTTTGGCATGCATTATGAATAGTCAAAGTTCAAAGGACAGAAAGAGTTGTTGTATTCTTGTCTTGTGTAGTTGTATTCCCTGAAAATTTATCAAGTTAGAACAAGCATTCAACCTTGGTAAAAACCTCATGCTAATGGATAGTCTGACATATGTATTTGTTACATATATTTAATTAAAAAGTTTTGAAAATTAATCTTAACTTGAGCATTCATCTTATTTTTTCTGCTGGTATTGGAGATCCTGAAGCTAATCTTCAGTGTGCTGTCTCTGTTGTAAGCAGAGACCTACTTAGGAATCTTATTTCTTGGTGTAAATTAGTCAAGGCAGAGCTGTGTTCTGCTTTGATTAGTTTGCTTCCAGCATACATCACCTCCTTTTAAAGTGATTTGGATACCCTGTGAAGTACTGCGGTTGTCCCAAGAGATGTACTCTTTGTTTGATAAATTAAATAAGCTTCTGTTATTAGACATCTTCATGTAATATTGTGATGGGGACCTCTAAACTTTCTCTTTGTTAGGGTGATCTGTCTAGTTCAGATACAAAGAGCTATTTTAGTGTAGTAGTAATTACTGAGTATGTGATGCATACCAGGAGTTCAGATCAGTTGTCATCTAAACTGCTTAATGACAAGAGTGATGCATTACAGTGATTACAGCAATGTTGTTCAGCAAAGGGTCTTAGCACTCAATATATATAATCAGTGGCTCTTTCTTTCGCTTTTCTTTTTTTCTTTCAAAGAAGTTTATTGTCAGTGGAGAATTCCCTTGATATTGTGTCCTAATTGGAAGATCCTCAGACTCTTGGTATGCAGCCTTCCAGTAAAAGGGTTTACAAGAAGGATAGAGAGGGATTTTACACAAGGGCATGTAGTGTTAAGTCAAGGAGGGTAGGTTTAAATTAGATAATAGGAAAAAAATCTTTGCTATAAGGGTGGTGATGCACTGGGACAGGTTGTGTACCCCCCATCCATGGAAGTGTTCAAGGCCAACTTTGATGGGGCTTTGAGCAACCTGGTCTAGTGGAAGGTGTCCCTGCCCATGGAACTGGAGGATCTTGAAAGTCCCTTCCAACCCGAACCATTCTATGATTCTATGTATTGATCAATACTGTACTAGTATATTAGAAATGTAATGGGATTTATGATTGATGGTAAAATTCTGATGGACTTGCTTATATATTGAAACAACAAATCTGTTTCAGCGTCATTAGAGTATGAACTTTATGCTTCCTAATAGGACAGGATTTATAGAATAAAAAATAGCATATTTATTGTTGGTTTTACTTTCTGGTTGTCTGTCATCAGTTCAAAACTATGATGCTTTTATTGTAAATACTGTAGTGCTATGTTAGTAGCATACCTCATGGTGTTTTCTGAGAAAATGAGTTACTCCCAATAATTTTGTGAAGCTCTCTGTTTATATTGAACATGTGGCAATGGTATGCAGCTAAATTCATCATTTTCCTTAGATCTCCTGGTCAGAAATGTTTCTGAGAGGGTATATGAAGACCAAATCACCAAACTAATCTTTGTTATTTGGAGGAAGTAGGGGGAACCATTTGTGGTGAGACTGCTTGTGATTCTGAAGTTGTTGATGGTTGTTTTTGGTTCTGAGTTGAAATCATGTAGCATTTTTTGGTCATTACTAGATAAGATATAGCTATTGCTCACATGGTGTGTTGTTCTATAATCTGTCTACTGGAATTTACAAAGATACCGTGTCACACAGATGAAGATAGGTAGATAGGGATATCATACATGAATTTTTCACCTTGTTACAAGATCCCAGAAAAAACCACTTTTTTTCACCAAGATTGTCAGAGTAATCATTTTTTCAGATGGATTTTTTTTCTTTTAGTTAATGGCAAGATACTTTGTCTTAATTCCTAGGTTAAGAATGATATGCCAGTATTCTCTCATATTTGCACAGGTAGTGAGAGACTTACATTAAAATAGGCCAGATTAAGGGAACATAAAGGTTGCATAATTTATGTCCTTCATCATCTCCAGGCTTTTTCAATGAAGTGGAAGTTTGATAAAGCAAAAAATATGGTTTAGATACCTCAAAAGTAAAACAGCTTATAAATCAAATCTGTACAAGCAGTGGAGGAGTTAATGAACTTTGCTTAAGGTACTGCTGTAGGAAAAAAACCCCCAAAAATCTCCTAGCATAAATTCGAATATTGGCTATCCAAGTAAACATGCAAGTCCAGTTTACCACTGTCCTCTTTGTCCTCAACTATGCTTTTTGGGAGAATAGAATTTCCACAATCTGAAGCAACAGAGCTGAGTTTAAAGATAGTGGTGTGTAGATCTAAACTCATGTGACAATTTAAGTAGGAAACAAACTTTATAACAATTTTTTATCCAGATCTAAAATATTTTAGTGTGTGTGCTTCCATATTTCACAGGTTTTGGAAACACAATCTCATTTGTCAGTATTTCATAGCATAGTGTATTGGTAACCTAATAAGAGATTCAGTGAAAGGTGAAAAGTTCCTCTCCAAGAATATCAGTGATATAAAAATGGAGTATGGGCTGAGATGCAATGAGAAGTTTCAATAGCCTTGTTTTAGCATGTGTTTTATCTACTTTTTTCCTCCAGACTGAGTGTAACAAGGTCTGATTCCTTTTCCCCATATTAAAAATTATCTTGCTGGACCTAATTGTAGTGTTCATGTATGGCAGACCTGTTGCTGGATGTGTAGTGTTCTTCAGCGAGATGCACAACTCCTGGTGTGTTTTCTTGCCTTCAGACAGCTTTGACAACCTCTGCAAGACTCAAACAGCACCTTAGTTTTCCTAACTAACTGGCAAAAAGTTACTGAGGAAAGAAATAGCAAGCGTTAGATGATTTCAGTGCTAAAAATCAAAACAACAGACTTCTGAAGCTGGCAACAGAAGTCAAGCCATTCAATTCATGTAATGCTTACAAGAGTTTCTTTCATCTGTTCCCAGAAGGGATCAATGGTTGTAAGAAGTCAAGCTAAAAAGAAAATTAAGATGAAAAAAATCTCTCAAAAATTCAAGATTAGGGAATGGTGTCTACAGAAACCCATGAAGTGTATGAAATTTCACTGTTCTAGATAGGATGCATTAATATTACAACAAATAAGCATTACTCGACGAATAACTGTAGAATTATATAGCTAGAATTTATCTTTTGAAGAAC
The DNA here is from genome assembly GCA_013399915.1 of Illadopsis cleaveri. Classification (NCBI taxonomy): domain Eukaryota; kingdom Metazoa; phylum Chordata; class Aves; order Passeriformes; family Timaliidae; genus Illadopsis; species Illadopsis cleaveri. Next base: position 393,893 of record VXBB01002172.1, on the reverse strand, counting down.
TATGCCCTTTTCCCTACCTCTTACCCACTGTTAAAAGACCACTGTTGCCCAAAAAAACCCTCAAGAAACCAGATGTTAGAAAACGCTCTGTATTGCTCCAATTTTGAGATATGAGACAATTTGAAAGAAGAGCTGAGTAAGACAGATTCATTACTTGTCAAGAAGAAGACTACTGATCTAATTCTAATTTAATTTTAACCTAATTTTGAAAGTCTTTCTGTGCAAATGAAGAACATTCAATGTGAAAGGATGCAGCCCATATGGAAACTTGGCTGCATATACAGAGGTTAAATTTTAATGGAGGAACTAGTGAAACCATCATCTATTTTCATCCTAGTATATAATTTTTTGGTGAAGCATGCATTTTCCAGAGAGTAAACTGCTAATCTGAAAAGCATCTAAGGGTTAAGCAGTGTTAGAAATATTATGACTATGGTTCCCACCCAGAGTTTTGCTTTCTTACACTGTTTAATCATGTTACCAGTTTGATTAATACACAAAACCCTACAACTGCTGATAACCATAACTTTTTTATGTGAGCAGGATTTTGCTCAGAGTTTGAATTGAAAAATAAATTGAATTCTCAAAAGATAGAGGTTATCATCCTCATGCATGCAGCTTTCAGAACCTTTATTTAGTAATGCTCACTTTGCTAGATTTCTAAAACACCCACTGCTTTTAATCTTGCTCTTCTACCATTTGATTTTTCCATTAGATTAGTTTAGGAGCGCCATTCCTAAAAGAAAAATATCACCTATTCTATAAGATAATTTTAAAAAACCTATTTTGATTACTAAACCATATGCATTTTTAAGTTACTTTCCGTATCTGAAGACGCTCTAGAAATAGAGTTTGGCAAATCTTGTTTTAAAGTTAAATGTCCATAGAATAGAATACTCCAAAAACTATACTTACATTTGATGCAGAAGTGTTTGGTGGTTTGTGAATTGAACTTAAGAGGACAAAAATACCAGAGAAACTTAAGCCGCAAGTGTACTTTCCAGGAAAGAATCTGTCATAGAGATTTTTCTCAGTTGAAGTTGCAATAGGCTATCAATATATGTTTACCAAGTAGGACTCAAAATGAAAAGTTCTTGTAGAGAGTTGTTCATGCTGCTGGAGTTCCTATTAAATAAATATTTTTACACAGAACAGATAAAGTTGCTGTTTCTGTTACGACTGGCAACTAAAGCACAGCTGTGCAGGAATTAAAAGTGTGTCTGTGACAGACTTTTAAATGACCCCACTTTATTCACAAAGGATTTTTGCTAAATCTGATTTTTGCAGTCTATTAGCCTGAAAATCTGAGACTAGTATTTGAATTAGATGTTTTAAATAGCTGGAAAATAATTGCTGGCATAAATACTTAATATTAAATAACTCTGCACAGATCTGTTTTGCTGTACTCATACCAGTTTGATAAATACTGTAACGAGATCTCATACAGTTTCCTGTACAAGTAGTGATTCGTTTCTGTAGTCTTTTATTTGTTGTTCTTCACAGACTGTTCAAGCTTTTACCTTAACTATCTATTGTGCCAGGATCCCTACAGAGCTTGATTGCTCATGTTGTGGTCAGAGTTATCAAGATGTAACCTTGTACTTCTCTGGGATTTGCATTTTCTTTTGTCCCTTGTTTGGCTTTTATTTCTTGTGTTTTAAGTAGATTTTAACTTTTTTTGAGTAGGCAAATTTGCTAAGTCCAAACCTTTAATAAGATTTAAATGTCCATAATGCCTATAATGTCGCTCTTCACAGCAGGTTGACTTCAGAGTACCATCTCACAAATAAAGATGGTTTCCATGATTTAAAGAGAAATCAATTCATCTACTGTTTTGAACTACTATTTTTCTAGAACTACATATCATACTAATTTTCTTCCTGTTTTTTTGTTGTTCTGTCTCTTACTTTGTCTGGGATGTTCAAGTATATCCTCACTTTGATACTGCTTTCATCAGTCTGTGAATTCCTATTAGAACTGAATTTCTTTAAATGGCAGTAGAAGTCAAAATCAGATCAGTTAATATTATGAACATTATGCATCGTAAATGATTTAAAGAAAGATGTGACTAGGGAAAGCAAGTTTAATAAAAGAATTTCAATTGTGATTTTTCTATCGTGTGCTCAGTACAAATGTCCTTCTTAGGCACTTAATAGATTTGGAATGTATTTAAGCTTGAGTCATTTGTCTGGATTTTCATCAGACTTGAATTCCACTAGTCTCTAGATTTTGCCAGTTCCCTGTTTTTCAGTTATCCCAGTGGTAGGTTTTTTGTTATTTATATATGTGGAGGTGCTTTTGCTTTGGTTTTTCTGGTTTTTTTTTTTTTTTTAAATACAAAAGTGAATTGTAGAAGTTTCTAGATAATCTGTGACTGGTGATTCAAATGCATAATGTTAAATAAAACTGGGTTTATATTGGTACACGGATAATTCTTCAACCAAGAATATTTTTTTCTTAGAAAACCTTTTCTTAAAATATATATTCTCTTGACATTGTTCAGATGTAATACATTAAGACTTCAGTAATATTTTGCTGCATTTTTTTCTGAGTGCTAAATAGATATTGAGTCTATTGATTTGCCTTTTCTTTTATTCTTATTCCTTTCAAAAGGTCTCCTAAAGGCTTTATCAATTCTTTTTTAGCCGTAATTTTTCAGGAACACTCACAAGGAAAGTTTGTCATTTCCATTTCTGACAGCACAGGCAGATGTTGTGTGCCTGCTTTATGGCTTCTGTGGCTTTTATCTCCTCTTTGAGACAAATAGATCAGTTAGAAATATAGAATATGCTTGAAGAATATGAGTTAGGAAGGCTGGTACCACAGTACCTGGCCAGATTTGCTGATGGTCTGTGCCTGTGTGGATACTACCAGGTCAGTACCCATGGATAAGTGGATTACTGGTTTGTATGTGTAACAATAAGAAAATTTTTTTAATCACTGTAAAAGTAAAGTGCTGAGAGACACATGGCTGGTGTTTCTTGTGAATTAGCATGTACAATGCTTTCAGATACAGAAACCTCTTCTTTGGTGGTTAAGCATAAATGGCAAGATTGTAATTAATATTGTAAACTTTCAAATATTCTAGCATTTTTGAAAACTGATGTAATCACTATTGTGTCTAAAATAAAGAAATAAGATATAGCCAGGCAAGTTCCTGAGTTAACAGCTGTAAGAATTCCCATAATTTGGCTGGCACCAATTTTGCATAGTTTATGCACTATATTTCACATTGCATTTGAATTCTTTCAGAACTGCCTTGATTGTCACTCCAGGATAAATTACATCATAGGCAGCTCAGAAAATGGCTGTTGCCTTAGGAATATTATTAATAAAGATAAAGGCTTTCAAAGTAAAAGATACACAATCAAACACTTGTCTGGCTTATGCATGCAACTTAGGAATCTTGTTGAAGTTTGACTGATACCCTGTTAGAATGATTTATTTGTACTTAAGAAGAATAGTATTCATTTGTAGAGCTCTGAAATATACTAACTGTACAAATGTGTTAAGAAGGTACACTATATGAGTAAACCTGCCAAATCGGATAACAGGCCCTATCTCAAACTTCTCCCTACATATATGTGCTCCGTGCATCTTAACAACAAAAATATGAAAATCCTTCTCTCAGATCCAGTTGACCTTGTTTTTGACCCGCTAAACTCTTGGGGAGTGGAATCTTGCAGACAAGTGTCAAGTTACAAACAAGGTGCTCGGCAGGAAGCCTTATGCCAAAGTGAGACTGAATGTATAATTATGGTCACACTCAGATATGCCATGACATCTGAGGATCCTTCGTGGCAATTTGTATGGAACACGAATGATGTGTACTAATATTATATTAGCCATGCTAGTATCTCACAAGTCTACATTTGGTCTTCAGGCTCCTGCAGCATATTTGATTTGGTTAAAAGAAAGTGTCAATCTCTACCTATTACCTAAAAGAGAAAAATAATAATGTATATATGCAAAACATGAAGCCCAGCCTTTCCCAGTGAAAAAGTAAAATTGGTGAATTAAGTATTTTTCTTATCTATTTCAATTACATGAAGAATATGGGTCATTTAATAATGCCTCTTTCTGTGAGTCTTGACTGACATTGTTGCAGTTATGGCAAAGCTTGCTGGTCATAGAATGATGGATTACTGACATCACACTCCTGTTGAAGGTGTTCCTTTTGGTCCTCAAACATGCAGAATACTACACAGAAAGCCATTAGTGAATATTACAACTGTGGCAGTAGAAACATTCTGCAGTGTAGGTTATAGATGAAAATACTTTTATTTTCAAACATTTTTCAGTTTTTTTAGCATGTGGAGAGTTTTTCTTATTCCTTCAATTCTCCCCTTGCACCAATAAAATTGCTGACAAACGCGGTCTTGTTTGCAGTCATTAATTCTTAGTTGTACAAAATCACCTGAACAGTTTTCCAACAAGTTTTTTTTTCATTTAGAGGCAGCTTTTGTGTACTCTTTCATTAATCATAAAGGCTGCTTTGGATTTGACTGGACTTACTAGGTCAGCAGACCTTGAATTGGAGAAGATAGTTTTATGGTCTACTGAGAAACCAGTTTCACATGGAAATGAAATACAAGAACAAGGGTTGGAAAATGTTAAGGCTGTGGTATAAAGTAAAACATACCTGTGTGAGCCAAGGACAGAATACTAGCCACTTTTAATTTCCTGACTTTTGTTAGCTTGTAATTCAGTGCTTTTATTTAAGTGCTTTTGCCTGCATTTTTACAACTTATTTGGAGAGACATATTAGCCAGCTTCTGAGCTACTGTATGCTGACAACAGTTAATCATGTGTTTCTTTGTCTTTTAGTGAAACTCAAGATTCTTATGTTTATGTTGTTCTTATTTTTCATGATTTGTACTATAATTAGGAGTGGCTGGCTTGGCTGTTTTTGGTGCTTTGTACATATTAAGTTTCATTGCCCAGTATGTAGGAATGTAGACAGCATTTACCAGCTCATTAACCTCTTTAAATTGGCTGCAGAATGGATGATTTCCTGTCACCATCACAGGTCAGTGGATGCATTGCATTCTAATGGACTTTTTCTAGAATATTTGAAAGGTGTTAAGCTACTACAGCATTGATTGATTGATTGGCGTGATTTTTCTAATTTATGTGGGTTTTGTTCTAATTTATGGATTTTTATGGGGGGCAAATCCAGATAAGATAATAGGTTAATGTTGTTTTTCTGAAGTCAGAAAGGCAAATGCTGACTAAGAAAACCTCACTAGGTGATCCTGTTCCTCTACAAAATGTAAATATTTTATACACACACATCACATTTCCAGGACACTCGGTATAGAGAATGTTTGGACAAGGATGAAGTACATATGACTGTGTAGTCTCACTGGTGTACTTGACCCACTAGTAAGCATCTGCCCTGAATCTGTTCTTAGGAATTTAGCAAGTTCAGGAAGGTGGCCTTTGATTCTCTGTGTTAAAGGTAGTGTCCTTCACAAAAGCCATTATGTATTTAATTGAAGAAATCCATAAACCTTATTTGCTCAGTGGGCTATGGCAAGGTTGATACCATCATTCTTTCAAATGTTACTCTTACTGAGTCATGTAAATTTGCGTAGGTGGATAATTTTGCTGTTCAGCTGAGCATTTTCAATCAAGTAGAACACATCATGAGAAAGATCTTAAAAATGAGAGGATTCTGTGTTTGGATTAACTACAATTGGATACCTGAATTTTCTGAGTACCTGCCTCATAAAGAGCAAGCTTGGTGTTACCTTCTGTTAGTTTAGCAGCAAGTAGAGCTGGGCGATTCCAGATTGTCATGTCAAAACTTCTGAAATCACTGAAGTCTTGCCAAAATAAGTCTCAGACCATCAGGAGCATTGAGAGAGCAGACACTAATGCTACAGTGATTAAATATACTTTCCTGTTCATGTAGGCAGCGTATACATAGAACTTGTTTACAGGTGGCTGAATAATAAGAGATGTTATGAGTCATGAAGTTAGCAGACCATGAAACCCTTTATATTACTTGCTAACTCTATCCAAGCTCTGTAAGATGGTCATGAAAAGACATGAGAAAGATTTGTGACTGTCTTGCAATTTATTAATTATAGATGCTGTGGATTAATCACATAGGCTCATCACTGAGTGTAATTTAAGATTCCAGAATGCAGCAAGAGTAGTCAATCTGCATGTCATACTGCAATAACGAGATAGATGTCATATATTAGATTTCATGCATTAGCCTAATAACCTTGTCACCAATAGTAGGACTTCTATCCAGGATTCTTACTTGAAGGAATGCCTTTGATTTGTTTGTGTCACTGAAAACCACAGTACAGGTTACAGACTCAAACCTAACTTTTAAATGTACTATTCAAGGTGCTTAGTGAAAAGAAACTTACTTGCTTTTACTGAGTGTAATTTGTTTAACTGGAAGTGATTACTAAGCAGGTCTTTTAATAAATATTTACAGCTTGACACTATGCTGAAATCAAAGTCCCTGTTCATCACAGCATTGACACACCTGTGCTCATAACTTAAGGTTAATTGATCTGATAAATGGATACTGAATAATTGTAGCTTTGTGTTGCAGTCATGCTGTTCTCTGCTATTGGCATATTATGAGAATCTTTGTGATTCCAAGAAACGTGTAATTGGTTACATACTCTTTTTCTGGCCTTGATGTATCATCATCATAATATTATATACTACATATTATGCTTTTATTTACATCTCCATTCTGTTCTTGATTTTAAATGTCACAGCCAGGAACTTCTGGTTTTCAGTTATTAACGCAATGACTGAATGTAACTGTTCTATCACATACTGTCCATACATTGTTGTTATTGAAATTAGATTTCTCTGTTGACCTCAATATTAGAACAAGTTTGTTTTTTCCACTTTTGCTTGTACAATTGCAGCTGGGTGTTCACCACACTCATTAACCCCAAAACTATATTTTATGTATCAGTATAGTTTGAAAATTCTTAGTCCATGATTTGTTACCTTATTTTTAATATGCTGTATCTTATTGCACTTCACCTAATTTTATTTAATTTCCTTTTCTCTAATGCAGGGTTGGGAAGAAACTGTGGATGCTGCGGTCTCTTACTTGTTAAGAACTTGTTTGTCAAAGAGCTCCAAGGAGCAGGCCCTGACTCTCAGCAGCCAGTTGTCCATGCCCAAAGATACCAGCAGACTGAAGAAGAACATCACCCTCTTCTGTGATAGATTGGCCAAAGGTGGTCGCCTTTCATTGAGTACAGACTCAGCCACTCAGCAAGCTGCTGCCATGCCAGGTAAGACATGAAGTTCATGAACGTTCAGAATCCAAAATATTTATTTGCATATTAAAACTAAAAATTTTGCAAATTTTATTTATTTGGTGGTTTGTTTTTCATTGATTGTGGAAACCAAACACTGTTTGTGTTGGTGACAAGTAGAATGACTTAGGTAATAAGATAATTTCAAGTCTGAGTTTCTTTTCTCATTTTGTTCAACATTTACTGTTGCTCTTACATGATATGCACAGTAATGCAACAAATGAAACACAGATGGTCATTGTTATGCTGAAAATTCTTATCACTTATTTCTTTACACTTTTCAATTAGATGTGTACATGTGTCTGTTTCTAGTGTGATAAAAAAAGGAGGAGTGAAAAGTCCTGCTTTCTTGATAAAGGAATTAATATATTTGTATTAGTGGCTTTATGGCATATCCATATAACAAACCATGAAGTAGTGATAACATTAAATAAAAGAATCTGCAGCTTTAAAAAGTACTAGTTGACTGGGTAAGGTCTCACAAAAAGTGTGAAGTTGAAGATGAAACTAATTTAAATATGTGTTGAGTAGTATTTCCCATATAGAATAAGAATGTAGGCACAATTTCACAGTACACAATGATTTACATGAATGTCATGGAATTACTATTTTTAAAGGAAATTTTATTCATGTCCTTTTCTATGTTCCCACTTTTTAATTACAATGGGAGCAAAGTTATACTTTTTCTGTAGAGTCTGAAGTTTAGCATCTTTGTACTGTTGCAAGACATTTTCTTCCTGCTGTTTTCTTCCAATGAGACAGATAGACTCTTAGTAGACATCAGATACTCCTGGTGACTTGGAAACAGGTATTTTTTTCCCCATCTTTCTGCTCCAAATCTGGATTGGCTGTTCATTCAGCTTCATACTCTCCTAAAACATAGTATCACTACAGTTTTTGACCTTGAAGCTTTCCTTCTACAGCAGTCTTTACATCTGTAAGGAAACATTTGTATTTTATATATACATCATGCTTAAAATTGGGAGTTTGTTTTGTTGGCTTCGTGGATATTGTTTTTGTTAGGACAGTGTCTTGATTATCAGTATTTTACTTTCTTACATTACAAAGAATAATTAAATTCTTGTTTAATGTAATATGAATGTAAAATGTTTCAGCAAATCAAAAGCCTTTGTTATGTGCAGCTCTCCTTTACACGTGCCACTATAAATGATTTGGTAAAACAGCTGCAGACTATGAAGTGGTAGAAATTCTAGAAACATGTATTAATTTACTTTAGTATTACACTGTTGCCCTATCTGGAGCCAGACTCATAATCATGTGAGGTAAGGAAGTGAGGCAGAGTAAGTGTCATATTGGCTTTGCAAATTTCTGTTAGTATTTCTTTGCAAGACTAAAATATGTGTGAAGGGCATTTCATTTGTTGAACTTCGATTATATAACCATTGTTTTTCCTTCTAAGAATTTTAAAAGGTGTGAATAGCTGCAGTTCAAATTTTTCCACCTAAGCTAGGAAATTCACTTCTTCCTGTTCACTTGACTAATGTTATTGAGTTCAGGGAACTATGCAATTAGATTATGATTCTGTTAGGAAAAGAGTAAAATTTGTAAATATTGTAAACAAATTAGAAGAAATATTGCTCTTGATGGACTCATTAACAGTTTAAAGTATATAATTTTTGAAAGAAATTAAAAAATGTTATCTTAATTAATAAGAAGCTCATTAGAGAGAAATAATTCTGTCAAATGCTCAGAATAGCATAGTATTTAAGTAGTTACCCTTCAGCAGAATGTGCTGTGGAATTTGAAACTCTGTGTGTTAGAATGGACTAGAAAACTTGGAACTTGTTTTTGAGAATAAAGGTTTTACTGACACTTTTTAAACATGTTTGTCTTGTCACCTGTTCAGGTTTTCTCTGGCCATCTCTGCCTTGGCAAGTAATGTGATCTGTTAGAAGCAGATCTGCAGGCTGGAGTTGAGGCTGGCAACATGACTTGTGTCATGTCTATGTTTCAGAACTAGCTTTGTGCCTGTACTTGTTCTTCATTAGCAGTTGGAGTGCTCTAGGTACATTCCTGGACTTCATCTGCCTGGTTAGATTTACCTAAAAAAAATGAATTCCTGTGCTCAAGACCGCTCCTCAGTGTGAAAACAGTGTCATTAGTGGAGATAATCAAAAAAAATTGACTCACTGTTGAGTTCAGCTAAAAGCACCTGTTCTGTCTACACATGGAAGAAATGGAGAATATTGTCTTATAAAGGGAAACCAGTATACAAAATAACTGTGCTGTTGAGTCAAGAGCTCTTTGATAATGCCTGGAAAATAGAGGCACTCCTTTTCCCAGCCCTTAAAGGAGTGAACTGGAATAGCTAGAGGAGAACAGGGTAGAATGATATGTGGAGAGGGAGACTGAGAATTGTGTTTGTGTCTGAGGATTTATGGTTAAATACTGGATGGTAATGTAGGGGAAAGTTCTTCAGGATGTTTGAGCTCCAAGCCAAGCCAAAGATGGTCCCATAATTATTCAGTAGGGTAACTAGCATTAGCTTGAGGACTTTGTTGAATGCCACTTTTTCTTAAGCCCGTTCTTTTTCTTAATGATGAAAACCCCTTTTTCCATAGCAACCAACTTTAAAAAATTTCTTTTGAAGTGCCTAGGACCCTTCTAGTAGCACTAGTAACAGTAGCACTTGTAACAGTAGGCTCAATTTCTAGAAGTTGTATTTAATATATTCAAGATAGTGTACCCTGAAATCTAGAGAAGTTGCCTGAAGCCACACTGAAAAGCTGATGATTATCTTGAAGAGTGCAACTATTTCAAAGATGCCTTCAAAAGTAGTTGTTAGTATTTGTAGTTATTCCAAGAGTATATGTTAGAGGTAGACCATGGTCTCTCCTGGGTCTGGTTTTGTTCACTATTTTCTTTATTAGCTTCAGTGAATATGGGCATGAATGTTAAAATTGTGGTTTTGCAACAAGCTTGCAGTAGTTTGAGGCATATTGAGAGAGCAGTAATGCTGATCTTGATAAATTAGAGGAAGGATCTAAAGTTATTAAGATGGTTTTCAGCTGAGACAAGTGCCAAGGACTCTAGCAAGCAAGAATCTGACAAAGTAAAATTTGGGGAATAATTCCATACGCACTATTGCCATAGGATAGGCTCATGGGGTTATATTGGACCATCAACTGAATAAAAGACAGCAATATGTTTCCACTAAAGGTGAATTCCAACTTTGGGTTGTAGTCATATGACTTTTAATGAGGAGATACGATTATTTCTTTCTGTTCTTCATGAGTAGGATTCACAGGGGAGTACAATTGAAGGAAAACCTAGGCAAATTGAATAGAGTTCAGTTTTGTTTCTTCTGAGGGAAAAATAAAGAGAAATGTCACAGGGGAGACATGATAGTTTTCCAGTATGTAAGATATTCTTATATGGGTGATTAAAATTTAATCAGAATCATTGGCTAAATGTGATTATAACTGTAAACCACATCAGGCTATATCATGTATTGTGTTGCCTTTGGCAATGCATAAATGGCTGGATGAGAGGAATGGTGAGGGGTTAAGGGAGTGGTGCCAACCCAAAGTGTGGGTCAGTGCCAGGGAAGTGCTTGGAAAGGTGCTGTAGACCACCCACATTGTCATGTATTGAGTTTAATGGGTGTGAGAATTTATAGCAGAAATCCTGATGACCTGCAGTGGGTTAATTCTGTAGCTTTTAATGGTCTCTTATAATATCTCTGTGTTGTGCAGGATTGCTTTTTATACCTTGGTGAGTATTAAGTGTGGGTGTTTGAAGACTTGTTTAGATGTCAGTCTGATTGGAGCTCTGTTTACAGTATTACTTCACCAATATTTTGGGAAGCTCAGTTACTCTTCGACTAGAATACAGTCCTGCTTTTCCTATGAAAGTTCCTGATGCAATGTGCAAATAGTTCCTGCATCAGTTCAAGGCTTCATTCAAGCAAGGATTTTTAAATTTAAATAAGGACTTCATTTTTCTTTAGACCATCCTTTTTCTTCTGCCTTGTTTTTTTAACTCGATTTCAGTATTTTTGCTCTCTTGGCTTCATTAGGAGGTCATTGTACTATGCTTTAGCATGATTTACTCACATAGTTGAATATAACTGGAGCAGTAGAGAAAATATTATTTAGCTGGAAAGTCAATTGCTGATCTCCATCACTGAAATCCATGGAATGCCAAAGACTGTCATCTTTGCAGATGGCTGAGTCCTTAGAACTGAAATTAAAAGGAAAAGGATGAATATTTTGCATCCAGGAAATAGGACTGCAAATAGTTTTGTGTAAGTGTAATATTTGAAAATTATATAAAGTTAGAGCTAGAAGGCTAGATTACTGCCCATCTAGGTTTCCCCTTTGTGTTGCAATGGGATTAAGGAATTCAGAACATCAGTGACCAAGTCTATCTGAACTCTTAAACATTGAACGATGTCTTGATAGCTGTTATAGTAGCTTAGTGTCCTTGTTGGAAGGTTTTCCTAATGTTTGATATACATGGTTTTTCTTGCAAATCAGAGTTTTTTATTGTGAATAGTGAAAGAGGAGCTGGCAATTAATGATGTTCTTTAATTGTTTAAAACTTTGGAATGTTTTTAGTACGTTCCTACAGTTACTTTTCTTTTATACTAATTGTGACAAAATACTAGCATTCTTTTTATGAATGATTTTCAATCTTGCTGCTTGTTTTCTGAAACAGAATACTTTTCCTTTAGTCGGTGCAGGAAGTATTTTGTACTGTACTCTATCTCAATTTCAAGACCCTTTTCTACAAATTTGTTGCATAACCAGATGTTTCCCATTCTGTATTTATACAGAATCAGCATGGTAATGTTTACTTGACTAGATACTTTTTCATAATTTTTTAATTTATCAAGTTGATTATAATTTTGCTTTGTATAATAATGTTTCTACCATTTAGATTATGAATGGTTAAATGCAAACTTTAAAGGCAACGTTCTTTACCACATTAAGTATATATATGCACCCAGAATCTATATTCATACTTTAGAAGACAGGTTTTTCTAGGGTTTTTTTCCTTGCATAAGCTTATAAAAACCTGTTTTCAAAATTCTGTGGTGGTATTTGTGAGTGAATACTGCCCCTTTGAAAGCTGTTTTCTTCACTGGAAAGCTGGGATGAAACAGAATGTGTCATATTCCTTAAGGAACTCTCTGTTTACATGCTATTAAACTTGGGGAGAATGTTAGCACTAATTGGAAAAACATGTGGATTTGAGATCCTAGGAGAGTAATGTTAATTTCTATATGAGAATTAGACATAAATATTGCTGCAAGTTCTTAGTACACTGAGTATATCTGAAGAAAGACTAGTAATAGTTTGATCTGAAGAAAAAGGATTTTTGTAGTTGCAAATTCCTGTCTTACACCCTTAATTATGAATTCTTCAGTGGTCATTAGCCGATGGGAACATTCAGTATAAATCAAGTATTCTCCAACTTTAACAGACTTAATTTCAGAATATCTTGAAAAATGTAGTGGTGTCCATTTGTATTCACACAGGTTCCAGTCTGTGTTTGTAATGTTATCTTGGTGGCAATTACAGTAACTCTTTTTTCCCTGGAGAAGTTAGAACCATGTAGTTTGAATTTCGAGTAGCCTGTAGGTAGCACAGATACAGAAGTTGGCTCTGAGGCGCAGACAATGCTTTTGAACCACCAGCGAATACTTACAAAAATCATGTAAGGCTGACAAAGCATGGTTTGAGATCTTTTCCTGTAACTTAATTATTGTGAGCTTGAGACCATGATGCACTGTCAGTTTTGTGTAGCCCCTCATGATGGTGCAAAGAAGTGTTTAAAAGTATGAATTGTTTTTCAGAGATGTGACACAAGTCCAGTGTTGTTTATTTCTGCAGAGGACTATAGTCCATAATGAAGTGTAATTCTCACTTGAGATGTTTTCCATATATTTTCTGTAGGAATAAAATATTGAACTACTTTCTTGTTTTTCCTTTAGTAACCCTTAAAATAATGTTTTTAGATTTTTTTCCTTATTTTAGTGCCAATGTATTGGATGTTCATAAAGCTTTTTAGGATTGCTTATTAAATCTGTGTAAGGAAGATTATTCACAAAGGTTGTTGAAAGTACTTGAAAGGATTTTGCAGACCTTAGCACTATTCAGCACTGACTGATGAAACTGGTGGTCTTTGACCAAATTAGACACAGCATTTTACCCATCTTTGTCATAGTATCTCTCACTGTTTTCACTATTTCCTACCTGCTTCCAAGTAGCATTTTCAAAAGTGTCTAAAGGGCATTGGTAAGTATCTTTGAATTCAGGAAATCTAAGCTATAACAGTGTTTACTTCTCATTGAAAATCACTTTGCTAAGGACTGATTTCTTAGATGTACCTGAAGGCTTTTACTGCCCAAAGCACTGTGTCAATTCATTCCTACAGATTTCTTGGCACAGGCCAAGAGTATCAAATATGAAATTGACGTTAAGTGACCTTAACTGTTGTAAGGCAAACTCTCACTCATCTTTTCTAACTTCCTTAAATCATACAGGTTGATCAATTAAATAACTTTATGAATTTCCCTGGGAAGTGGGTTGTTTACAATCAGTGAAAAAGTATTGTTTTAATGTATAATATAAAACTGAACTGCTCATTTAAATAGAAAGACAGTAAGATTTTCTTACATTTGCTGGCTAAATTTATTTAATATATGTATATGGAGTATAGCTATGTATCACTGAAGTATTGCATTCATTGTTCTTCATTTTCTTAACTGCTCAAAACTTGTGTTTACCTGTTTCGCAAGTTAATGTATGTTTGCAGGTTGAAAACTTGTGTATTACTTGTATTGAAACCAAAACAGATTTATCATCGCTGCAAAAGTATTTTTGAAATTCCTGTATTTTTCATTCTTCCTTAAGGCAAACATACATTTGGTAAAATACGTACTTTCTACCTTCTCCTTTTAGTTCTTCCTTCTAGTAAGGCTACCAGTATGACTCTGATCCTTTTACTTTCCCATCTGGTTTTCCTCAGTTTTTTTCTGTATTTCTCCTTTTTACATTTGGCTTCACTGGTTTCCTTCTCCATCCTGTGCCCTTTGATGTCCATGCAACTCCATGACAGTCCCTTCACTGTCATGGAGTAAGTAACCCCATCACTAGCCACCCAAGGGAGTAAATGAGTCAGACAGAGAGAGGTAGCAACAAAAGGGACCTTTTCCTGGTCAGCTGTCAATCCGGGGCTCCCAGAGCAGTAAATGCAGGGAAAATTCTGTGGTACCAGTCTGGATCTAACAGGCAAGGAGATTTTTTTACAAGGTTTGACAAAGGTGTAACAGAGACTAAATCCATAAACAGTGCAATCATTGTGTACTTCTGTGTCCAATTGGTGCAGCTCTGCATGGCTGAGCTGCCGTGCCAGTTTAAACATAACTTTCTTCTCTCTGTCTAATTGCAACGATAATCACATAAAAATGATAAGAGCAAAGAAGTTGCTCTGAATCTTACAGCCCTGAGCATTGTCATGCGCTCCTGTTAAATTGTCTTGGGTGAGCTAACAATGAGACAGGATATAATATATAATGGAACATGATATAACACTGCAGCTTTAATTTGACTTCTAGTTCTTTGTGTTGAAAATATTTTTCAGAAAATTATCAGATGTTCATGATGGACAGTTCTAAAAGCCTAGAAATAAGTGGATAGTAATATATCAAACATTTTAAACTAATTGTTTGGGTTCCATTTTTGAGATTAAAATATGTCCCTTGTCCCATAAAGCTGATTTAGGGAAAAGGAAGGGGAATAGCAAGTTGTTAGGAGGAATTTTGGGAGAGCTTACAGCAACAAGTTTTTGTGGTTCCTTAAGAAAAGCTTAAGAACAGTTTACTGGAGCCAGAAACTTGATTGCTTGGCTTTCTGATGTGGATCTTTACTCTTTGTAATTTCTTTCCATTGTAACTTCCTTAGGTCTTCAAAACTTTTATTTCTACTGTTTTAGTAACTTTGGTCATTTATTTATGTGGAAAATTGAACTATGCAGAAGACAAGTGATGTCCCCAAGGTCATACTGTAATACCTGTGTATAAACAGTGTTCAAATATGCCTTGCAGTCTTGTGTTGCAGCTCCTATGTACATTGTTTTTTAGCTGTTTTACTGTTAAAACACAGATTATAGATTAATAGATTGTGATGAGCCTAACAACCCTTTGCAGTCTGTTCTTGCATCATTTGGCTTGGTTCAGGTGAGCACACTGGAACTTGAAATGTGAATATCAGACATGGGAAGAAAGCAAAGAACAATGTCTGAGGTGGTCTTTAATTTTAATTTACTTGGTCAACTTTCATCACCCTGCAGGACTCAGATGATATTTCTCCAAGTGGTTAATTTTCAGGGATTACATAAACAATGGTAAAGCACTGGAATTTTATTTTTTTTAATTGAAATGAAAGCACTGATAGAAAATAGATACTTTTTTCCCCCCAAGGTATTCCAAGTTCCAGAGTTGTGAAAAGGGGAAAAATAAGATGGAAGAGCAACAAGACACATTTTTGTAGGGTTGTGAGAAGGTTTTTATTATGTTGTTTAGAACATCTCCCCTTCTCAATTGATATTACAGCTGGCAGAAACCACAGGGGGAAGGAGTACAAAGGTTAAGAAGGCTAAAGCAATAACATTTTTTAAAAAATGAATAATTTAAAGAGGAAAATGTCATGCATAATGAATAAAAAAGAAATCCCTCTTGAGATTTGGGATTCATTCATTTGTGGTACTGTGAAATTTAGTTGGCAGCATTGCAATTCCAACTTGCCTCAACTAAGTACAGTTTGGATCAACACATTAGTGCCTTGGTGTGCACGATTCTATTGCTGGCTCTTTGTGTTGAAATCCATTAAATTTTAATAGGTCGTACTTAGGTATAAGTGGTCACAAATGATTCATAATGTTGAGGTAAGCTTTTGGTGAAAATAATTGTCAGTTGAAAAAACTTCCCCTAATGATTATGTTTGTCACTGGACTTTATTTTCTATGTTGTTTGAAACCTTTAGATACCACAAGCAAAAATAACCTTCTAAAATCTGCATTAATAAGGTAATTGTTCACAACTATGGAAAAAGAATTTCTAATGGAGAAAGTATACAGTCTCTGACCTTCCATTTCAGAAGATTCAATAGTAACAGGTAAAAAAAGTAAAGCTAAAACCTGGACAGTTATGAGGCTGAAAAAATTATGCCATTTTTTAAAAAATAAAGCCGAACTTTAATAATGTAGCATAATAATTTTATTTAAGGTATTATATTAACAAAGATTTAGTCTTGTATGTCTAGTTAGTCTTTGGATTTCCACTTACCAGATTTCTTAGTTCCTCTAAGCTTTTTTTTTCTGTGGTATTTGAAGAACAGCCTATGAGAACAGCTTATATGGTGAAGTGCCCTAGTATTTGTACATGGGCTGTAGGCATTTGAAGATCATAATTAGCTCTGCAGTTTGCTTGACACTACTTTTCCTTTCCAATCCCTATCTGGACAAGACCACCAAAAAATTACAGGCATTGTTTACTTTTCTTAAGTACAACCATGGCAAATGATCTATCCACAAATAGTTACAAGCAGAGAGATGATACAGATGAATGAAGCAGGTTATGTCAAGTATAATGACTTACTCAGTTTCTTCTGACTAGGAGTAGCATCCTTCTGTCAGCAGAGATGCAACTGTTTACACATCAGGTGATGTTGTGGCCATTATTTCAGGTACCACGATCCATTTATTTTGCATTTGCTATTCTTCTTGGTTTTCTGGCACGTTTAGGTTGAGAAAACCTCATCCTCTTATGCTGCCATAAATTAGGTGCACCTTAGCTGAAATTGCTAGAGTTACATTATTATAAATTGTCCTAAGCAGGTGTGCCCAGAATGAGATAGTTGTTTGCATAATTGTTTTTATGTAAATG
The DNA here is from genome assembly GCA_013399915.1 of Illadopsis cleaveri. Classification (NCBI taxonomy): domain Eukaryota; kingdom Metazoa; phylum Chordata; class Aves; order Passeriformes; family Timaliidae; genus Illadopsis; species Illadopsis cleaveri. The sequence goes on along the minus strand of VXBB01002172.1, from coordinate 376,673 downwards.
TTATCACTGAATTTGTCTTACAACTTTTGAAGGTCTGTTTAGTCTTCAGTTAAAAAAAATTAAGTGAATGTTTGGTTTTCAGTTAAAAAAAAATTAAAAACCCACTTGAACAATAAAGGTATTAATGTTATTTTTTTCTTAATATTCAGGTCACTTTAAAATGAAGGTGTTTGTATATGTGGGATTGATTTCATCATTTCTATTATGTAGGCAGTGTAAGTAACATGTACAAGTCTATGGAACTCTGTGGTGAATTAACAGTGTAAAACTGTATGTACATCACTAACACCGTTTACAGTGTATTTGCTCTTCCACATTACCATAAAGGAGTTCAATAAATCTAAACCTAGTGAAAATTTCATATTTTGTACATGCAGAACTGATTTTTCAATTACTTCAGACTTTTTCAGAGCCTAATCCAAATCCTGATGAAATCTGTGGGAGTTTTTCCATAGACTTCAGTAAGCTTTGGCTCAGGCCCCCACTTTTCAATTTTTCAAATAGATTTGCCAAAAATCTGCAGAGAGCCAGGCACTTGGAAAGTTTTTACTTGCAAAGTACAGCTGGTTTTGAGTTGCATACAGGAAAGTTCCCAGTGCTTTTTTGAAACAAAAAAAAATAGTCTTAAAGGTCTTTTAACTTTAGGTAAAAGAGTGGCTTTAACATGTGAAGCTGAAATTGCCTTGGGTCTTAGTCTAAGCATGACAAACTCTGTACTAGAAGATTGTTTTTAAAATGTATAACTGTATGATAACAAAGCTTTAAACTGCAGTTTTAATATAACTTTAGGTAAAATTTTCTTGGGTTATGAGTTTCAGAGAGCCAGGGATGTCTGTACTAATAAATGATTTCTCTCTCTCTGTCTTTAATTTTTTCTTTTCTGCAATGGAAAACTACACTGCCATCAAAGAAGTATTCCCTGAGGTTAACTGCACTAATTTGAGTGAGAGCTCTTGAACTTCAGGGAGCATATTACCCAGCCAGCTCCATCTGGTGATGTAGGGCAATTTTCACTGCCTCTGGGTGGTTGTATCCCAGACTTGGAGGTCGATGAGGTAGATGTGATTGGACATGCTGGGTTTCAGAGAGTGTGACACACAGCCAGTGCCTCGGCAAGTGGCACTCATATCCTTGCATATCAGCCTAAGAATAAAATAGTGCCATTTTAAGGTAACATCTTGGGTTGTGGATGACAGACAGTGAGGTGTAGAATCTCTCTAAATTTCACTTTTATTTTTTGTCTTCTTGAGTGATCACCTCTAGCACAGATTGGATGCAGATCTGGATGTATAATGTACCTGAGTAGCTATGTTGTGAATTGCACCCCCATGGTTTTGGTGGATTTTTCTTAGGGAGAAAAAGGGCAACATCTTCTTGAGTCTGAATGCCTGACATTGTTACAAAGCTGTGTATCATCAGTATTAAACTTGCAGATTTTATTTTCTGGATTTTTAAAGTATGACAGCACGTTTATGACTGTTTCACTTTTTTGTGAGCAGTCAGCTGGTAAGTCTACTTATGAGCCTGGTATCAGTGGTTCAGCTAATGTTCACATGATCAGTGAAGGTCCATAAATTCATGTTTCCCTTGCCCCTGTGTTTATTCAGACTCACCCATCCCTAAAACTTCGATCCGGTATCTAAGTTGGAAAATGTCATCAAATCAAACATACGAGGTGCTTCATGACTCTGGTAGATTTAAAATTTTTTAAAAAATAATTCTTTTTCTCCTAATTGTGTCCTGGCTGAAACACAAAGACTGATGACAACAGGGCATGCAAAAGCAAAGAGTTCATAAAATTGAATCCTTAAGGTTTTGTTTTCATTCATTTACACTTTGAGGCAAAGATTTAGCTCACCCTCTACTAATTAGAATATTGCTAAAGAACTAATAAAAAAGTAATGTGTAGTTAGGTACATAATGCTGAAGTACTTTTTTTAGGATTGTAAAAGCCTTCAGCAAACTGGTAAAAACTGCAGGCTTGATGAGTTTCATGCAATTATCATGGTAGGCTGCATATCTGGTGGGTGTTATAAGTGCAAATACCACAACAGGGAGAATTGCCAGGAGCTCTCTGTCTTTTGATGAAAGATATACTTTATTAATTCTGACCCTAACCAAAGCTTGACTTATTCCACTTTAAGAAAACAAGTTAACTGTAAATTAGAGATATCACCAAAAAGGGTATTACTTCAAAGTTGGAAAATGATTAGGGGGATGTTCTGCTGTTTTAATTGAGTTTCAATTTTAATGACTTACTGTCTTCTATGTAACAATAAACAGCTGTGTCACACTCTGTGTTTCAAAGAACGTTTACTCAGCCTTTAAATTTACCATTAGAGATCAAAGAGAAGGTCTGATGTATATGGATGATGAAGGATGCCTCAATTCAAATGAATAGGCGAACAGAAATAGTGCAACTAGAGGTAATAAATATTATGAACAACCTTTCTAATGTAAGTTATGTGGTGCTGAACTATATTAATTTTTACAGCTGCACTGAGAAATTTTTTGTAATTATTGTAAAACTGTATCAGAGTATTGATAAACATGTGTTTCTTCTAGCACTCTTTTCAAATAAACTTTTCAGTCAAAACTGAGGATTTTTAAAGTGAAAATAATTGCTGGTGACATTCTTGAAACCAGTTTAGAAATAAATGGGTTCTTGAATTACATATAGGAGTTTGTGGAAAACATTTCAGGGTAAAATCTTGCTGAATGATCAGACTTTCCAATCCTTAAAATCTATTTAAATAGATATGAATTTGTTGGGCTTTATTTTCTCTAAAATGGAGCAGGTTTCTTGTAACTGGAGTAGTCATTAGGAGTATTAGGTTGCTGTTCAGAGATGCTTAAATGAAGTTATGAACTGACATTCTCATTTGAATCAGGTTGTTAATAAAGCATGGAACAATGCGACAGGAGTTACGCAGGAGATTAAAGTTAGTGCCATAAATTATGTTAGATATCCTGGGTCTGGTTACGTTTTACCAGAAAGTTGTCGAGACGGAGGAGATTCTGTGGAATAATGTAAAATAGACTCCAGCCAGATATGATGAAGTAGTTAAAGATGTTAGGATCTAGCAAGGGTCATATTATGTGTTACACAAAGGATTTTCTTATGCTCCTGTGATTAAAAGCTCTTCTGAAAGTAAGACAAGTTCTTATGATGCCTTTGGCAGTAAACAACTGCCATGTTTCCCTACAAAGGAACTGTATTGGCAGAGTTAATACTTCGCAAAAATTTCCCAGTCTGAGGAGAAAAAAATGAAGCAGTTGTGCTTGGTTACTTCATTTAATTAGTTATCAAGGGAAAAATGCTTGTTGTACAATTTTACAACAGATTTCTCAAATATTTCCAAATAAAAAATACTGATGTCTGTGTCAAAAAGAGGCTTGTTTTTGGTCATTTTTGCAGCACATTACAACCAGTTTTCTTCTAGCTTAGTATGAAATTGATTCTCATGTGTATAAGTTGATTCTCTCTGGCTATTGAATTGCATATACATGACATCATTTTGGTTAGTGTAGTTACTGTGTATATTGTAAACCCTGTGAAGAAATAGAAGAGGTGTTGAGTTATACTACTCACAGTTAATCTACTCTGAATTTGGGTCCATGGTATGTAGAAGATATCCCTTCTAGTGTGTACTTTGTCATTCACTGTAAAATAGGAGGCTTTTTTTGTAGTACAACATTGCCAAACCAATAAAGCACTTTATTTGTTGTGTCAAATCATTCTTAGTTAATTCAGTTATGCCACTTCTGCAGGCATGACCATCAGTGATTGGGAATAGGTGTTAAAGGAGTGATTATAATTCATTTGCAGACCTCTGGTAAGGTTATGCTAAGGAGAGCTTTGTTATGTCTGGCACATTTGTTAATATGAAGGAAAGACCTTTTTATGCTGTTTGGATACTGTTTATGATGTATTTTTGTCAGTTGAAGAATTTACCTTAGTAGAATGAAAAAGGAATAGCTACAGAAGTATATACAATTACAACTCATCATGGTAGGTTGCTTTAAGAAATTCTTGGCAAGTGCAGCAGTCTGGTCCTTCTGAACAGTGAAATAATTGCTTTGATCGACAAGATAGGGATGAAATCCTGGCCCCATTGAAGTCACTGGGAGTTTTGCCATTGACTTAATTTAGTCAGGATTTCTCCTGTTTACTTGACAATTCTCTGTTACTATTCTACTAACATTCATGTAGTGATTGGTAACCTGACTTAGCAGAATGCATGAGAGCAAACCCTGAAGGGGGACTTCTTTTAAAAGTACTTCAGAGTCTGAATTCACATCAGGTGGGTCTTTTTTCAGTGTTTGGACAAAAGGAAGGTACAGAAAATGGTTTTTATCTTATTGCAGATTTGATGTTAGTAGAAAGGAAAACACAACTATGGAATTCCATTCTGGGAGGAAAAAAACTAGAGGACTGCAGAAGCCTCATTTTTTCCTTGTAACTTTGGTGCTATGATGGTAATGCTATACTCTTGTCTTTGTGACAAGTACAGAGAAAAAAAGTATAAAGAAAATATGAAAATTGCATTGATTCATTTCTATTAATTCCTACTGAGCACCAAATAGGAAACACTCAGCATGCAGTATTAATATCTGTCCCAAACTCTTTGCAAAGACTGACTTGAGCAAATCCCACAGATTTGTTGAAATCTTCAAAAGAGAAGAAGGTAAGGATCAATTGGGGAAGAGAAGAAATAGAAAGAATCTGAAAGTTCTTATTACTTTCAGTTATAATTATATGTTGCATTTGTTGTAAATCAAATACAGAGAATCTAATGATATGTTATCACTTATAAAATAGGCTGTAACAAAGAGGGTTTTTTTGTAATTGGTACTTAACAAATTCAGCCATTTAGCTGGTACACAGAAAGCCCCACAAGTGTTATTGAGTTCACAGGGTAAAATGGATAGTTTGCTTTAAGTAGCATTTCATGTTAGAGAAAGTGCAGATGCTGCTGCAAGATGTAATGTATTTCCATAATCAGTGATAGATAACAAGAATTGTTTAACAATCCATATCCTATGTGTGCACTTAAGCCATGGGCAGATCAATAAAAAAGCATTAAGCCTGGTGCCAGCTGAAGATATTATACCTGCAGGCTGTTTGACTACATAACGGAAACTGGAGCTGGATTTCAGTACCTCTAGGTAAATCATTATCTAGACAATGTGTTTTCCAATTTCTCTTTTAGTTCTGGGTCATTTGGAAAGGGAAAAAAAAATTCTATATTTAGCCAATGGAGTGTCTTTTTTAGCATTTCTAACAAATATTTTTCTATATATGAACAAAGTATAGCTAGTGTTTTAATTTAAATTAGGTAGTGCTTCATAACAATAATATAATCACTTTATCTTTTAAATGAAGTTAATCATGAGCTCATATGTTAAAATTAATTAGAATAACCTTAAGGCTTTGAAAACCTTTAATTTGTTGTCATATACTCAGAATGTTGAGGGATGTGTTGCATTCTAGATACTGGTCTGATTTCATAAACTTTCAATGAGGGAGAAAGTACATTGTCGTATAGGGAACTGTTGAATATGAAATCATGATCAAAACTTGAAGTTTCAGGAAAGAACAGACTTAAAAAGCATTTTAAGCATGTTCAGAGGGGACACTGAATCTTCAATGTGAAGTCTTACACTCTCAAGATAGGCTACCATTGCTCTGTTTCTTCTTGCTGTTGTAGACATGACCAAATTAAAGCAAAGGGATAGAGAACACTTTTTTACCAAGGAAATGTATCCTTGGCCTTTCTTTTTCTGTTTTTGAGGTCATTAAGCTTATTTTATGGAGGGGAGCCAAGGCAACCTAGCATGTTTCAGTAATCTTGAGAGAAGGTTACCTGAAGGAAAAAGAATCATAATGCCACAGTAATCTTGGCTATACAACAAATTCTTGATATGTATCCACTTTTCATGGATGGAAATTAAGCAGCATGATGTTTACATAGTAGGATTTTTTTTTTTTTTTTTGTGGTAGTTTGTGGGTTTTTTGATGGGTGTTGTTTATTTGTAGAAATTGTCCCCCATGAAGTTACGGTTTTTAATGAAGGAGTTCAGATCTTACCAAAGTCTGCAGGAATTTTGGTGCTGTTGGAGTATAAGTTGGTATCAAGTCCAAAAATCCCCCAACCCATCAGTCAAAATGATGTAATTGTTTTTTTCACATTGAATACTTCTTCTGTCTAATGACATGAAGAGGACAATATTTGGTTATAGTGTTTGTAGTAAATTTGAATCTAAAATATTTAGAATAACTTCAGATATTTCACAATTGTGGGCACTAAGAGATTGCTCATGGTGTTAATGAACTGTCAAAAGAAGTTGATGTAACATATCACAGGTGTGAAGTCAGCAAGCTACAGTGATGGTCTTTGGATGCTGTATTTTTGGATGGTCTTTGATCTTTGATTTGCCATTCAGATACAGGTATTTGGACTAGTTGGTTTCTTTCAAATAATGTACAAATAGAGAAACTATAGCTAATAAGTCTGTGCAGTGGCAGGATAGTTTAAAGAAAGGAGGACTGTAAAAAGAACCAGTAAAGGGAAAGTTACATTGCTGAAGTATAGGAGAAGCAGCAGGCGTGGTGTTTAATCAGTAGCTTCATGAAGTCCACCAAATAATTTCAAGCATATCAATGTTTGCAAAATCCTAGCTTTGTTTGAGAATGGCTTTAAACAATAAAAACCAATTTCAAATAATATTCGACTTTCCAGACCAAGTGGTGTTTATAGCCTAGAAAAAGGGATACTAGTATGTTCTTTTGATCTAGTTCTGTAAGGGAGTGTACTGAGTATTGCTTGGCTGGGTTTTGGTAGCAGGGGGTTGCAGGGGTGGCTTCTCTGAGAGGCTGCCAGAAGGTTTGCCCATGTCCAACAGAGACAATGCCAGCCGGCTCCAGGGCAGACCCATCGCTGGCCAAGACCCATTCCATCAGGGATGGTGGCTGCACCTCTGGGATAGTGTATGTTAGAAGGGGGGAAAAAAAGTCTGTTAAGCTGTAGCTGGAGAGAGGAGTGAGAATGTGTGGGAAAAACACTTCTGCAGATGCCAAGGTCAGTGGAGAAGGCGGTGGTTGTTGGTATTCCGGGTACAGGAGCAGAGATTCCCCTGCAGCCTGTGGCGAACACTTTGGTGAGGCAGGCTGTCCCCCTGCTGCCCATGAAAGTCGATGGTGCAGCAGATTATCCACCTGCAGCCCATGTAGGTGGATGTGCCCAAAGGAGGTTGGGACCCCATGGAGAACCTGGCGGGGAGCAGGCTCCTGGCAGGACTTCTAAACCTGTTTCCTTTTCTTTATTTTCTTGATTGGTGTGATTTGGCATAGCAAGCTGTAAGATCTCTCCAGTTTTGTGTTATTTGTCCAATACTTTTAGTTGTATTTAGAACAGTATATTTCACAATTTAGTCTTTATCTTGCTTTGTATGCTTTCCTTGAAGATGATGTAGACATTTCTAAATTATGTTTTATTTAAAATAAGCATTACAAAATGTATGTTTAAGTTGAAATGTACTTTCTCTAGTGGGTACAGCTGATGTACAAACAAAGAAAAATGTGATTTGAAGGGGAAGGGAAGTAGGGACTCCCCTTTGCATACAATTTTCACTTTGTTCTTTAGCAGATTTCAGGGTATCCAATCACATTTAGAAATATAGTGTGTTTTAAAAATGAGTAGGCCCTTGTCCTGGTCAAGCTACAAGATGATCCTTAAAAACTAGAGAATTAAATAAGTATAAGGCATAGAAATAGCAGACTGAGAGCATCACTTGCTCTGTCACTTTATTTATTATCTTAGACAGTAGCAGCAATGTCAGCTTTTATATAAAATAGAACAGTTAATCCTCTTTCTCATATAAAAAGCCACTTTATTTGAGACATAGCATTTTTATTGTAAAAGCAGACCTTGCTTTTGACAAAAAAACCCAACCAGCCAACAAAAAACACAGCCCAAAAAAACTCCCAACCAAACAAACCCCCCCGCCAAAAAAACCCACCAAAAACCCAAAGCAAAACAACAAAACACGCACACCAACAAACAAACCAAAACAAACAAAAATCCAAACCAAACCCCCTCCCCCCCACACACCGAATTTGAGCAGAATTCTCCCTAACTATTCATTATCTTCTAGTAGATGGAATTCATTTTATGACATCAGTCAAACTGAATCTCTTCCCCATCTCTGAAAAGTTCAGTTCCAGGATTCTTCTCAGTTAATAGAGGTTTTTGGAAGCACGATTTTTCAGATCTTCAGATACCTTGTGTTTGATCAAAAGACACTTTGCAATTTTGGAAAGTCGATTATATTTAAGGTGTATCATGTGAAGCTCATGAAACTCCTGGTTACTTCTTAAAATGCTTGCAGGAGATGTGACACAATATGTTTATATATGCAAAATTATTTATGCCTCAGTTGTATAATTTTCATAGCATTTGAATTGTAGTGACTTTAGGAAAATTGCATGATTTACACAGGTATAGGTGTGGTACTAGTGAAAGAATAAAATTCTATGCAGTGTGTAGAGTAAAATTTTCTGAATAGAAAGTTCTGTAAACAAAGGAAAAAGTTCTTTCTATAGGATAAGATGTAATTTTAAACTGTTATGTAGAGTTTTGTCTTCATTTCCTCCAAATAAACTAAATTAATTAAATGGTATTATGATATTTAGTGGACCCAAAGTTACCTTCTCTTTATTCCTCTTAAAGTCAGTCCCGGAGATGTTAATGCTGTAGAAGGTTGAGCTAACGTAAGATAATACTTGGATTTATTTGGTCAGTGGAGTATATAGTGAACAAAGTATTAAATGCTAGTGAATATAAAGTAAATATAAGTAATTTATGTTTCTTTTTGCAGTGTGGGAAGAAAGATGGGTTAGTATAATTGGATTGATTCTTAGCTCCCAGTGCAATGAATATAAGTCATAGTTGATAATTATGTTAAAACAACATTTTTAATGACTAAACAAATGCAATGTTATTTACGTGTTCTACATTCTATGGACAAATCTAATATTTAGGTACAACTGAAAAAGTAGAAATTTCCAATACATGAAAACAATGCTATCTTTGATATAATTTACAGAGAAACATGAATTTTCAGCAGAGGTTGCTTTTCAGTTGTGGAAGGGAACTTCAGTGTTATAAAAAGAATTCTCTTTTTTCCTTATGAATGCTCTGATTTCCTAAACTCTTAGTGCCCAAAGGATCTATATGCAGTTTGTCTTATAAATCCAGGTGATAGATGTTGGTTTATTTCAATAACATTAAAAGAGGGTGCTTTTATCCATGTTTATTTCATCACTAGATAGAAAAATGAATAGATAAATAAAGAATAGTAATTTATTTAAGTTCTAGGAATTGGATAACTATTAATAATTAGATAACAGATAATTGGATAATTTCAGAATGCTAATAGATAAATCTGTATCTGTTTTGATCTCTGTTCCCTATATTTTCTATTTGGAGGGGATGGATGGGAAGGAGGAAAAGAAACCCCTTGTTCAGAAACTCCATCTCTGTGTTAGAATAAGGTAATTTGGTCTCATTTGTAAACAGAATTATTTACCTCCATGATTTCTGTTCAGGGATGATTCAAAGCCCTTGCTCTCTTGGTAGTCAGAAACCTAATTTCTAGTAAAAATTAATTTGTGAACGATTCCTTCTTGTTCTAAGAGTGTCTTCTATTTTGCCAGACACTAAGGGTTTCTGGCCTAATTGCATTATTGATAAAGATCAGTCTGTTCCCTTTTTAGTGGTCTTAGCTCAGCAAGACTGGTCATGTGTTCAATAAGATATGTGATTCCTATATTATCTTAGTAATCTTCAGCTGAGGTCTTCCAGGTTTATTTAACTTGTCATGAACATGGTAACAGGAATTGAACTCAGTGTTCCAGATTTCTTACCAGTGTCTTGTTCAATAGTGTTAGTCCTTTCTTGTTCCTTACAGGAAACATTTTCAGGTGGTTTTCAAAATTTTACTAGTCATCACACTGGGACCTTTTCCTTCTGTCAGCTTGTGATCATTTCTGTGGGTTTTGTATCTTCTTTCATTTCCACAATACCATCATTTCTCACTCTCATAATATTAAAGCAACTGCAATAGCTATTGAAATAAGATATTTGTGTTTTGTTGCTGAAATTTGACATTTTGTGTACTAAACTAATTTACAGTAGTTTTCCAAAGTGACCAGTTCTGTATACTTCTCTTTCAGTAACCCATCACAGTAGTGGTAGGAAGTTTTACTCTATCAATTTAATTTTGTTTTTCTGAGCAACATGCATTCTTCAGTACCTACATTTTAATCACAGCTACTAGTCCACTGTCTTCTGTTATCCACAGCATATCTGAAACTGCATCTGATGTCTGTATGTTTTGTTCCTGTATTCTCTAGCCCAGAATCATGTATTAGCATACATCCCAAATGCTTTTTCTTTGATTTCACTCTGTTTGTCATCTGGATTAGGCATAGGTTCCTCATCAACTGTTTCTATCTTACTACTGTTCTATCAAGGCTGTCTTAAACATCCAAAATCTCCAGTATAACATGGTCTCATGCAGCAAATTGCATTGTGTTTTATTTCTTGTTCACAGCTAAGATCAAAATCCCATTTTCACTAACCTGCATTTTTTACCTTCCTCCTGTTGTTAAGTGTTTTGCTTAGGCCAATATGCTGTCAACTCCCTGCAGATAGATAGTTATTTGTTCTCCTGAATCACAGACTGCTCACTTTAACAGCCTTTGCACTATGGTTGTGTGATGGAACACTTTGGTAACTCATGGGTTACAGCACTGCAGACCAGGCCACATTAATGGTCTCTTCAATTTCTGAGTGCAGGGAATGAGGACTTGATTTTCCTTCACTAGTAAGTCCAAAATTTGTGTGTGTATGCACATATATACAAGTATATAGCATCTGTGTATGTGTCTTCATGAATTGAGTCTTCAACTGGAAGAAAATTTCATATATGTGCTCCAGGAAACATAAGTGTTTTAAATGGGAATAGGAGCAAAATATTTCTCTAAATTTTTTACAATGATGGATACCAGGAGGGTTTGTTATCAAGACTATAAAAGTCAGTTTTAGTCTGTTTGCTTTCACTGTATGCTGAAGAAAGGTTAGAGACTACATAAAGACAATATTGTGAAAGCTTTTTTTGACAAGCATGCTCCAGAGAGCTCAGCTGCTCCGAACACTGTCTTTGAGGTGCACTCTATTGTATTGGCAGATCGAAACCAGAACTGACATTGTGAATTCATTGAAATATGCTTTTAGGAAAAATAATCAGGAAAGTGTTTTTCAAAGGGAGCATTACCTAGTACAGTTTTTGATGTAAATTTGCATAAAAATCTAAAGGTCTAGTAGCCTACTTACAACTGTGTATTACCAAAACAATGCAATGCATCTCTACAGATTAAAAAAAAGTCTTACTAAAAAAAAAAAAATTGTATGAAGTTATTTATGTATTTCATATGTGCATATATCCAAATACGTATATATGTATATTTATGCACACAAAATGAGTTTATCTGTTTAAACCAAAACAAAAGCCTTGTGTATTCTTCTTGCTCAGCAAAAGAGTAGCATGAAATTAGTTTGTTACTGAATGGAGAATGTTGTCCTGAGAATAGATTGATGACAGTATATTCTGTAACTTCTGCTACTGCTATATTAAAGTATTTTGAAAGAAAACCATGTTAAGTTATGATAAACAAAAGTTATACTTAGTGATACACTGAATATGGTGAAGAGGATGTGAGACCCAGTCAGTAAAAACCACCAGGGGTTTTGTGAGGCAGTGAACTCTGAGAAAATAGTGATTTTTTTGCTTATGTTGTTTGTCAAGGGTTGATATTTGCCTTGAAAAATTCCTTTGTAAGCTGATTTTTCTTTTCTGTTATGCAAAAGCAGATGGAAATCCTCCAAACACTAAAAAATTCAGTAAGTTGCCTCTCCCAATGCATATCAGAACACAGAGCATCTTTTTCAGCCAGTCTGTGCTCATCAGGTGAATAGGTGGTTGGGTGGAACAGTGCACTTACGTGGCTGAAGTGCAACTGCCATCATTTGTCCTTTGTTCACAATGTGTAACAAGTGCCTTTGGTAGATGTTGGGTGGCATTTATACAGTTCACTGTTCTTTCATTCCCAGTCCTGAGTCAGTAAGGGTGCTACTGAATGCTGATCTTGTGTTCTTGGCCGAATGTCCAATAATGTGTCTTTAATGAAAACAGCTGTTGGATCTGCTCTTAGCAATGTGTTTCCCAATGCCATTTGTATGACTTGCATACCACATGCGCTGAACCTCATCCTGGAAGAATGGCCAAGACTATTTGACAGTTTAAACACCACACCACAGTTGCTCCCATAAAGAACTTCTGCTGCCAAAGTATCCTGAACTTTGTAAGTCAAGGTTTTATGAACTCAGGCGTGTTCAAAATATTTGAATGGGCTACAAGCTCAAACAGAAGCCGCACAATTGGTGTGAATTATCTTTGCATAACTCTCCATGCAAACAGTGACAACTCATTATGGGAAAAAAAGCTATGGAATTTGAGAACTGTAAGTTTTGTTAAGCATTTCAGTAAAACATGAGTAAATCAGAACAACAGTCTAATATGTCTCTATGTGCTTCCATTGAAAATATGTTTTAGTGATTTTCTATGACCTTGGACTACGTATTCTGTTGGTATAATTTTTTCCCCTAATTTATTATTCTACTGGAATGTAATACAGAAATATTTTGTCATTTTGTTGAATTTGGTTGTTCAAAGAAGACAGAAAACAATGGAATTGTGTGACTGCAGGATTGTAGCCACTGTTAGGCTTAAGTAATATGTTCTGAAACCTATATTTAATTATTTACTGACACTACGTTTCGCAAGTGAATATCCAAGCTAAACCTGGACTGTTTGCTGTTGTGAATTGTAACAGTGATTTTTTACCAGGCAGCCATTTAGGAGGAAAAAACAAACACACCTTTTTCTTTGCTTTCCCTCCTCCCTCCCCCTGCCTTCCTTTCTTAGTCCCCCCACCCCCTCTATCCCCCTCCCTATTCCTCTCCCTTACTTTTTCCCTTCCTCATAGTTCTTCTCCCTCTTTCTCTTCAAACTCTGCAATGGAAATGTATTTGCATTCCTGGAATATGTCTATTCAAATGATAGCCTCTAATCCAGGGCTGGTATGTGAATAAATGTTCCATGGATCTCATAATACACTCAAATATGTTTTGTTTCCTTCTATAGATTGTGTTGTTTTATCTTCCATTTAAAAAGCAGCAATAGCATTACTTATCTTCACAACCTTCATGCAGTGTTTATTTCAACAAGCAGACTACTTTCTGATAGGCAGATCCTAATAAAATTTACTGGACTTGAGTAAATATAGCTAGCAGAATCAGTACAAGGAATTGATAAACTTTTTTAGAGAGAATAACCTCTAAAGCGTTACACTGCATTTGTGGTGTACACTTTCCTAAAATTGTTGACAGAATAGAAACCAAGTGAACATGGTTTTAGGTATAGCTTTTTGGAATCTGTGAAATAATTTTACTATTTAGATTATCTCGATTTTATAATGTTATACATATGGATGCAAAACCTGCTATTTACAGAGCTTCCTGCTCACATTTTGACTATCTTGCTGCCAAAGACTGCTCAGGAAGCTGTTTTTTCTTCTTTCTGTGGATTCTTGTAAGAGTTAATTTCAGAGGAAAATGGAAACTTTATGCATAGTTTAGGTTGTGATTGAGTGGTAGAGAAAAAGGAAACTCAAATACTCTACCTCAAAGTGCCTTTTCATTTTTTCTGATGTATACCACTTTTGTTTTCCTGTTTTTCAACTTTTAAAGCCATATTAAAATGCATAAAAACATGGTGATAGGAACCTGTAGGAAAACTGTCAGTACTTAATTTTTGTTCAATATGTGTTATATGTTTATGTTTCCTTTGGGTGTGGATATCTTTTTCCAACTTAAGAACCAAAAGTTTTACAAAAACAGATGTAGTGAAAATAAGCAAGAGAAGTCTCATTTCCTTTGGTGAACAAAGTTCACAATTAGCTTGAGTGTAATTTTATGCATGCTGTACCCTATCAAGCAGTTTTGTTGACAAAAGCTTGCCTTCTTGGATTTATCACAACTGATAAAAGATCTGTGATGCCAGACAAGAATTTAGCTACACAGAAAAGGGGGAAAGAGTGGGTCAGATGTAATAACATATTCTAGATGTTATGCCTGCCAACAATTAATGGGGAAATTCATTTTATGAAGCTCTGTTTACAGACTGACATCTGGAGGACTTCTCAGCTTGGATAGTTTCCAGTGTGTAGATTTATGTACTACTATTCCTCCTCTTTTCCCCTTTTTTCTTTAAATATTTCACTTTTCAGATCTGTACCATTCAATTAATTGTGAATGAATGTGAATTATTTTGTTGCTGTGATTTCTTTTAGGATTCAATGTGCATAAAAACTGAAAATACATGCTAAAACATTCAGTGAATACTTATTGAAATGTATTTAGAGAGATAAAAAAATTTCAAGAGTTCTTTTAACTTAAAAAGTTCTGACTAGAGAAGTCCGAATATAGATCTTGAGTAGAACTTTTGAAGTATAAAATAAAAAGCTTGCAGTCCTAGTAGAAAATGTATTGTGGTTGGTTTTGGTTTTTTTTCCACATAACTGTCCTTTTGAGTTATAAAATGTTTTTGAATCACAAAATCCCAGACTACCATGGTTTAAATGTTATATTCAGTAGTGTGTATTTGTGCCTTATCCAGTTTCTTTTTCAGTCTAGTGAAAGTTTGAAATTTGCTTTGAATGTTTCCCTTTTTTCAGTGTGACAATAGTCTTAGTGTGGTCTCCACACCTTCCTTCCTGTGGGAAATCATAGCATGTTGCCAAGGGTATCCATTGTTGTCTTGAGAATGTGTTATCTGTGCCGATTGAAGCAAGAAAATGGAATTTCCTGTTAGTTTCATTGGAAGAAGTGGGTTCCACTTGTGTTGAGGCAGGCCATGTGTAGATGAGGGTCCAGTCATGCTACCCAGCTCTATCCTTCTGAACAAGTTAAGAGACATGTTTAGCAAATTTGAGTAGCTCCTTCGTTTAGAAGGTAGTACTGGTATTAGAAGAGCAAGGTAGAAATGATCCTGTAATCCTTGTACCTGTTAGCCTCATTGTCTCAAAAAACTGTAAAAGTATAATTATTATATTGCTTTCTTGTCTGGTCATTTATTTAAATAATTCTTGTCACAAAAAGTCCTAGTGAAATCCTATCCCACTGAGAACAATGCTTTTAGCACATGAAATGCCTTTATGAAACAATAGTATTTAAAAAATAATTCGTAGGAAACAGTTATTGGCATCCTTGCAGAAGTAACATGTAATTGCTACTCTTAATATTGATACTGGTAATACTGCTCTGTGTGTTCTGTCTAAATTTTATTTTTATGTGAAATAGTATGTCTCTGGTAACATCTCAGTGTTTTCCAAGGGTTCATTGGAGCTGCTGTGCTTTACCTTTGCATTTCTGCAAGACATGGTGTGTTGGTTCGCCTGTGCTTCTGAAACTGCCAGGGAAAATGCAACTCTCCTACTGAGGAATGCAACCTTATCTTTAATTGTTTTACTCCTTTAGTTTTGTGAAAGGAGGATAGCCTGTGTTGCTGCAAATTTGATGCACTTTTTATGGGGTCTGGAGTAGAACGTATCTTCAAAATAGAACTACTCTTACATGAAGGTAAAAGGTCTGTGCGCACTGTTGGGAGTTGGTGTGCTGCTTATAAACATGCTTTCAGAGCACAATGGATGAGTCCATGGATTTCATTGCTTGCTAGTGGTGTTCCTGGGAGGGCTGTGAGAAAAAGATGCAGCTCAGCTGTGTACTGTGTTGTTGGCAGTGCACTTACTGTGAGGCCATCTTTTTGCTGTGGAATAGTGACACATCCTCCAGTGTCCTGACCACAGCTGTTCTGAAACAAATTTACATCAACCTATTTCACTGCAAGCCAGTACAGCTGGTACTACTACTAGTACTACCACCAGATTTTACCTCTCTTAAAATTTAAACATAGGCATTTAAACATATTTGAAGAAAAAGCTGTAAATAATTGTGCTGTTCAATGAACGGCTCGTAAAGCAATGTTGAAACACAAAGAAAATGTTATACCATACATCCTATAATCACTTGAATAAGGCATGTTATTGACACTGAAAGTGTCTCTGTTTTTCCATATCTTTAATAAAAATACTGTATTTAATAGCCCATAAAAAAAAAATCAGCATGTCATTCCTTGTGGCAAGCTAACATCTTCATAAGATTTGTTGATTTTTGTAAAGTTATTCCATTCACACTTAATTACTTTATTACAAAAATAGCTCCCAATAATCTGATCTTTAACACAAATCACATTATTTTCCATGTTTTATGTGGAACCAGTTTTGCATATTCTGTGGTCTGAATTCATTCACTTTTTTTCAACATGACATAAGTAGTAGAAAGAAGTCATTAAAGCATAATCAGCCTTCTAAACAATGGTAATAGTTTTCTTTAGCAAATGTTTCCTTGAAGTGAAAGTAAGGACTATTTTAGTTTTATACGTTCCTGTCAGCTAATTTATCGCCTCTTTTCCTCAATTATGCACCAGTGAATTTGTTTTGTTGCATAAACACCCCATTAAATGTCTTCCATTTTCAACTAGGTGGCTGTGCTACAATCCCAGAGTCTGATTTAGAGGAAAGGACAATTATACCGGGCTCCACAGCATTGTTTGCCAGTCACGAGGAGACCACAAAGCAGAAATCCAGGACTGGTAAGAAAAGGAAAATTATGTTGTTTCACTTGGAGGTGTACAGCTCATCTTTTCAGAATGCTTGTGGACATATGAAACAAATGGCATATATTTCAGACTTTGTTGGCATAACTTCTAGCTTTTCTTGCTACAATAGTACAATGTGTAGGATTCTGAGCTTATTCAGCCTCTTGTGTCAAGAATGGCTCAACTGTAAAGATCAATCTTGGAATTAAATAACTTCATAGTTGAAAATTTTTGTGCTACATAATACTTGAATGAGATTCTCACAGGTTCTATTCATGATCTTTTCCACAGCGACAAAATGAAACTGAGGGCATTTTGGTGTAATAAAGGCTTTTTTTTTCCTGTGGTATGGTGGTTACTCTTTGTGCCAGCTGATTAAAATATGGTCATTACTTATCTTTTGTGGGGAGACTTCCTAGAATTTCAGAAAAATATTATTGGATATAATAAAATGAAATTGTACTGGCTATAAAATATGCTGCCTATAGTGATGACACATTTTCTGGAAAGACTTCATGCTGCCGGGAACTGTGATATAGTGTTAACATATTTTAAAAGCAGCACTGTAAAGTACTGCCTTGCAGTTTAATGAAGTGTCTGGTAAATTCTCAGAGTTTGATTATAGCAATTTCACATTTTGCTTACTAAGTTATACCTTCACACTTCTTTTCCCCTCTCCTTGTCTGATTTTATACTATAATGTTTATTATACAGTGTATTTGAATATTGCTTGTAAATCAGAAGTGTTCATTACGGATGGGTGTTGAAGTTAACAAATGCAGCTTAGAGATTGCAACCAACAACAGTCAAAAATAGAAAGTCCTTATACATCTGCAAAACCCAACTAATTGTGTGTTTAAAAAGCATTCAGCTGCTTGTTTGCCCAGCTAACTGTAGCAAAGACAGGCAGGAAGTTGGAATAGATAGTTAATTTCAATAGCAGAATTTACATTAGCAGATTTTTAACAGTGGGCAGGAAAGAAGGATATCTAATGCAGCAACATATAATAATGTCACAGTGTAACTTAAAACTTAAAAATTAGTACCTGCTTATAAAAACAACCTGAAAAATCCCCTGAAGGCCTAAAGCCCTGACTTTTCTAGAGTGCTAATTACTTGTGGTCCTCATGGACTTCAGGTCATTAGAAGAAGAGAGCCTGTCAAAGTTGACATAAATATAGTTTAACCTTTGCCGTGTGGGTATATTAAGTAACCTCCTGGTAATAGAAAAGTAGATCATCTCTCTGATGTTACATACAGTCCTGATAAAATTCCAACTTCAGGCAATTAGACTAATAAATCACAAACATATGGCAGGTTATTTCTCTTTTTCTGATGCTCCAGTCTTCTGATGAAGCACATATTTTTCCTTCAGTAGATAGTGTTCTCCTATATTTAAATAACCTTATTACTGAAAAGACTAGCTTGAGTGGAAAAGTGTAGAAATATATTTATGAGATCCAGAAACAACAGCATGGGGACCTGCATATCCTAGCGTAAGTCTTAGCCCATGATATAACTTGAGACTTAGGTCACATAGCTGGCTGTTGTTGCTTTGTAACTATAAAAGGCAGAATGAAAACTTTGAAAGCTTTTTAAAAGTCTTTAGGTTTACAGCCATGTGTTATATGAGTGAGTTTAATTCATTCATGGTAAGAATTGACTGCCATCTGCCAGTTAGTGCTGCAATATAGAGAACACCTAGAGTATCTGCCACCGAGCTGTCTGGAAATTCTAATTGCTATGAGTGTAAGAGCCAAGGGAGCTACTTAAACCTGAAGGTAACAGTAGGCATGAAATCACAGCCTTTCAATGTTTTTCTGTACATGATATTTTTGGACCAAGTTCTTGCTCAGGCACCACAGACTGCAGCAAGACCATGGTGATTACAAAGAGCCCTCAAAGAATATCTCTAGTGTCTTATGTATCTTTTTATTTGAGTTTGCATTTAATTTAACATTGTGCAGTAAATAAAAGAGAAAAAAGGACAAAGTCGACTAAAAGTAATTTTTCTTGGTATATCTTCCTTCATTTCCTAATGGAGTTCAAGATAGATTCTCATTATAAGTTGTGAGTTGGTTGTTTGATGACCCTAGTGGGTTAGTTCCAACTCAGGATATTCTGTGATTATATGATAATGTGTTCTGTGAGCTGTGCAAAGAAAGAACTGAGGGAAATGGGGGACTGAAACCTGGAAGACTGTTCTGTGAGAAAGTGTGCTGTAGGGCATCATCCTGTCACAGACTTGCAAATTATCTCATGCAAAGTATTATACTGAGACTTTCCAGGCAGCTGCTAAGCATGTGAGCGAGACTTTTGGCTTTACTTGGAATAGTTACTTGGGAGAGCAGAAAATGACATCTAGTAGTCATCTACAAATCTGTGCAAGGACAGAATGAATGGTTTTATCCCAATCATGGAGTCTCTTTGGAAGGGGAATTACTGGTTTTATGATGTTTTCTTTTAATTGCTGAAATAGTTCTCACTGTGTTGTTTTTCTTATTTATTTTTTTCTAATCCAAGTATGTTGTGATTTCAGAGTAGAGAATGGGATCGCATTCATAATATTTGGAAGCTAATGGTATTCCAGTTGTAGGAGTAGATTCTTTTAGATGGCTTTTGCTTTGAGTAGGTACAAAATACTTTCTTGAACATTCTCTGTCCCAGTGAATGGAAAATAATTCTTCCATTTCTTACCATCCTAAGACATGGAGTTTGGTGCGCTGCATTGGGAGGAATAAGGTTAGTGTGATAAATCCCTGCTAATTTTGTTCTTGCTGTTTTGGTGAGAGAAAGTGGACAGAGCATATATTGCATATAGACTGCACAAGCCTAGTGGAAAGTTTGAACGTAATTTGATGTTCACTTGTTATGTCTTTACTTCTTCCATGAGTTCACAGCTGTAATACCAATGCTGACCTCTACTGCAATCGCAAGTACAAACATATAGTGATTGTGCACTCTGCATAGGTACTGTGGAGTTCCTTTCTCTTTTGGGGTACTCTTCCTGCTGCCTTCTGTTTTCTTCTTTTCAAGTTATGAATTTTTAACTAGAGTTGCATCTGCTTGAGTGGTTTGATTTTATGGAGTTTTCATGTGTTCTAGAAGGTAACAAATAACAGAAATTTGCAGAGCCCCATTTCTCAAGCTCTCACTTGTGCTAGAATATTTCTGATGGAATTAAATGAAAATGTGATTTGTCACAGAGGTATAAAGAAGTTCTTATACCTGCAGATTTTTTAGGGAAATCTCTAAGAAATAATGGAAACAACCTTAAAAGAACAATTAAACTGTGCTGGTGGTGAGCTTTAGGTTGTAATAACAACATATGTGTTTATCAGGATATAGCCCTTAAAGTAAATACTTTGAACTCTTTGTATGCTCTGTGCTGCATGCTACTTACCATGAAAGAGAATTTCCTAAGACCTTCTTTTCCAAGCAGTATTCCTACGGAATACTTTACACAGAAATAGTTTGGTAGTTTGTTTATGAGTAAAGAGTTTTAAGCTGATAAATCATGACTAAATTGATGGAAAAGCAGATGAAAAGTTAGTATGAATAAAGGAATGTTTGGGTTGAAAAATGTACCTTGGTGTTTTTGGTCGGTTTTGTTTTGGTCTTTTTTTTTTT